>JAZFAV010000016.1:28602500-29152500 GCA_037954035.1 Rosalia funebris | reverse complement strand
TATGTCTCTGTTTCGTAAAGTGATACATTCAAGGCATTTTTCGTCCATTTCATCCGATATTGTCCATACAAACTCAATTAACATTGAACAGTTGCACCCCACATTGACTATAACTATAATTTCTTCATCGTATCTTCTTCGTATATCTTCATAGTTCTAAAGCAAGTAAATATCAATTAAACTATCGATCTGAATTCACCAAACTATCACGTTGTCAATGAAGAGGTTTCTTGACCAATCATCACAGTATTCGAAGCCTCATCTATGACGATTATGTTTGTTAAGGAAGCTTAGATGGAGACTAAGATCGAAAGACTGATATTGTAACTGGGCTCATCGCGCAAGAGAATTTTTTCTAAAAGAATCAGTAGTGCGGGTACTGATTCTTTTAGAAAAATTCAACGTCCACTCAAAGAATATACGACGTTGCGAATACTCTATTATTATACTCTTATTATTTGCGTCAGCTGCATTTTGTAAACGGGTAGATCGACAGCTTTTCGCAAAATATGATATGGCTAGTCTTTTTGATGTTCTTTCGCAGTGAATGTATAGGAATGAGCAACCCTTGGTTTTCTGTTCTGCTACAGGCTACAGTGAGAATATCTTAAGTGGATCTGACACTATGATGATGGAATTTTTACATCAGTAAATTGGAGTATTTGCTCGAATTTAGTGATAGATACACGATTGTTCAAGAAGGTGCTTGGTTCCAATCGCAAATTCCATGTCTGCCACGTGTATGTCTCCACAGAGTATACAACATTTGTGATGAATTTAAATGCATTATCGAAGCCCATATCGCTTCATTTCCTTAAGTTATATAGTTTTGATTTTACAGCTATCAGACTGTGACAAGTCTACGTTTTATAGTAAAAAATATCATGAAAATTAGTTTTGAATTTCTTAAAGGAAAGCCCAGTACATTTTGGTTTTAGAAAATACATTTAAACTTTGCTCCTAGAATTTGAATTAACATTCAGTTTTGCAACCTTACCCGAATTTAACTAATTTACAAAATTCACGTATCGACCCCATAACTTGATTATGCAAATGCCAAGGGATCGGTGTTAATAAGCTTTGTAATTAACTTCTACGATTCAAGTCCTTAAATTGGGTAATATAATTAGTTCCTTCTCTAATCTAAAGCCAATAGAAGTGTTACCGCACCTATAACCATTCTCGAATACATATTATAGTTTATTTCATCGCTATTTGCCAAATAAAAAACCTCATAACATACCGTGGCATGTTTTTACGGCTAGGCTCAGGTAGTTTATTCCATTTATCGGCAAGATAAGAGAGTTCTTTATTTGGAAAATAGCGATGAAATGAATAGTACATTACGTTTCTATAATTTCAAATTATACGCACAGGAACATACTATAAATTTATAAAATTCTCATGGAAGATAACCCTTGAATGAATTGAGGTTTATACACATAAATTCACTCTACTTGTACTATCGTAAGACACGACTGCTTTCTACTTAGTTTATATAGAGCATTTTCACGTTAACATCTCAAGTTCTCAAGTGATATGCTGAATTATATGAAAATAAAAACGTTGCATGAAGTCATTTTGTTCAGCTCACTGCGACATATTTCAGATCTTATGGTTGAGTGTTTTATAAAGTTTGTGTATGTGTATATCGTTCCGTTTGACAATTTCTACGTGTTAACATAATAGAGACGACACCCCATCGCGTGTAACTCAATAACATAAAATGGTGATGTGAGAAATAACATTGTACTGCTAGGTGTATATGAGACAAATTATTACTCGTATTACTGAAGTTAAATAGGAATTCCTTTATTTGCATACAGGTGATTGCTTTTACAGGTGAAACGTTTTATATTCAAAGGCTGGAAAATTTGTCGCGAATGTAATTCGGCGAGACAATAAAATGCATTTACGTGAGGTGGAGTATTTAATGTTCCATCTACGTAAAATCTAACGTTGGAGTGTAGCTTTTCTGTCATTATTTCGTAGTATGAAGATTATGATGCAGTATAATGTTATTATAGTATTCCATTCTACATTTATATTAAAGTTATTTAGAGCTTATTTCTTTTATTTATTCTTATTTATATACTGTACATATATACGAGGATAGTCTGAAACGTTTTCGACCTAACAAAGATACAAGATATTTTTTCTTCAAATTTATTTTTATTTTTCTACATATTCTCCTTTGTAAGTCTACACACTTCTCCCAGTGATGCTTCCATCTCTTTAACTCTTCCGAATAGTACTCGGCGTCTTTCTTCGCAAAGTAATTGTTTGCGAAAGTGGTGGCCTCCTCACGTGACGAAAATCTCTATCCTCGGAGCGCAACTTTTATCTTAGGGGAACAAAAAATAGTCGCTTGGGGTTAGATCTGGTGAGTAAGGAGGGTGGTCAAACAGCTCAAACCGTAATTAATGGATTTCGTCGTCTCACACGTCACCTACTGCTGAGATGTGAGACGGCGCATTGTCTTGATGAAAAAAACTTTGTTTCTACAAATGTGGGCGTTTTTCAGCCATTTCTGCCTTCAGATTGTCAGGTAGTTATGCGCAATATGCTACTGTAATGGTTTTTCCTTTTTGAAGATAATCAATTAAGATAACTCCATGACTATCCCAAAACACAGTCGCTACCACGTTCTCAGCCGAAAAAACAGTTTTTGTCTTTTTTGGAGCCAATTTCTTCCTCAAAGTCCATTGTTTTCACCGTATTTTTGTTTCTAGGGTATAATAGTGTATCCAAGTTTCATCTAGAGTAATTAATCGACGCCAGAACTCTGATTTATTGCGCCTAATGTGTGCCAATAGGGCATTGGAAATGTTCATTTGAACATGTTTTTGGTCTAACGTGAACAAACGCGGCACCAAACGCGTGGACAAATTTCTCATGCCTAAATCTTGATTCAGTATACGACAAACACGTACTTTGGACATATTTATAGCAGTGGCGGCTGGTCAGGGGTGGCAGGGTGGGAAGTGCCCACCTAGCTGTTTCCTAAAAGAAGAAGAACACACAGTTCCAAAGTTCGTTATTTATCGTTTATAGAAATTAGTGAAGATATAATGTAATTAATTAAATGCATTATATATTACATAACAACAATAATACAATTAAAAGTTCTGATTATATATACTAATACTAACAGCGTAACCGTGGTGGAAAATTGCAGTGCAAGTAAGTGCAGTAATTCACTCTTCTGACCGTGGAACTAATAGTTATCGTGGTTATGCCTAACGTGGTAGGTGCCGGGCCGAGTGCACAGCCACGCCTTTTGCCTTTCTGGCTTTGTACATACGAGACAGCGCAAGCGCCTCGCACAAATAAAAAATTATATTTATTGCTTTAATAAATAAATACGTGTCTACCAAGTAAATAAGTGTCTACCAAGATTAGTTTTAAAATTAATATTTATATTATTGACATATGTATACTTTCAACATCCCTTGAAAGTTTAAATTATTTCACAATAATATAGAAACATGGAAATCTGGAATATAAAATTAAATAAGCAGTAAACACATGAATAGAATTAATTAATTAATAGAATTACGAATGATTTGGAGACATAAAACCAAATTACACACGTGTAAACAATTTGAAACAATTGGAAACACGGGCACAGCTTACTCGAGTCTCGAGTAAGCTGTGACACGGGTGGGCTAAACCACCCTGCTGAAGAAGCCTTCGGCAAAGCGGGGAAGGAATCGAGAATCTCCGATCAGTCCGATCTCCGTATTTCCAAGTTCAGTTTTCAGAGACATTGTAGAACGTTGTTTATCTCACAATCAGCGAGGTCTGTACTCTATAGACACTGTATTTATTAACGTATTAGAAAATGTGTAAATATAAAAATTGTGTAGCATTCGTAAGAGTCTACTAGTTTTATCTAATATTAGTGCTATGCATTTTCAACTTGAAAGCTGAAAGAATTTTAAATCTTAACATATGTTTGTACAGTGATTAACATATAGTGATGAGTCAAAGTCTTTTTTACTATATTTTACTTCATTATTTTGCACTATATAACCTACTAAGAGTTAGTTATTGCCCACCCATGACAAATCACCACGAGCCGCCACTGATTCATAGCTTTCGTTATCTGTTTCACTTTAATTCGACGGCTGTCTGGCACTATTTGGTGAACTTCAGCAATTTTATCGTCAGCGGTTTCAGTTTTTGGGGAATAAAGGCATCGACTTAATTACTATCTACTACTATAATTACATTCTCCCATTCCTGGGACTACCTCAAGAGTTAGGTTCGGACGACCGAGAAGAAATTTCACTTCATGCCTGTTCACTTTATTGTATAAATATTGGTTCAGAATCTTCCTCATTATATGATAGGTCTGCAATATGACGCTCTTCTGCATTGGCTTAAACATGTAGTTCCACTGTTCGATGTTAGTTCTCAGAATCTTAATAATTATTCCTGTTGCCCACACGAGTACTGGAGTCATTTCTACTCTGTCTAATTCCCAAATGTGCTTAATTCCTATGGCGAATTTTTCGTATATAATTTTCTCTGCTTCCGTTTTTTCTGATATTGTGAGTCAACGAGCAAGCTATATCTACTAAACCAGCAAACTATATCTACAGGGTCCGTATATGACGATTTTCAAAAATTAATGACTGTTATTTTTCAACGACAATAATTTTTTTTGTTTCAAAACATTCATTACATGATGCCATTTTCTTATCATATGTACAATATTAAAAAAACAATAATCAGGAGCCAAAAATAATGTCATCTAAGTAGCGACCATTTTTTAAGCACTCCCGTGGATGGGTAGAAAATCTATGCTCTGCTGTACCATATCAGCTGGAATACTTCAATTTCCCTTGTTACTTCAGCAGAAAGTTCGGCAAGGCTACATGGTTTCTTAATAAAAACTCTTACTTTGAGATATCCCCACAAGAGATAATCGCAGGGCGATATGTCCGGTGATCGTGGAAGCCACGCGATATCGCCCCACAGGGCAATGGGACACTCAGAAAAATATTTCCTCAAGAAAGCCATGGCCTCCCTGGAAGTATAGCAAATAGCCCCATCTTACTGAAAACAAACTGCATCTATGTTTATGTTACGCCTTCTCTGTTCTGAAATAAGAAACTCGCGCAGTATTATAAGATAATGGTGTGTATCAACAGTCACCGTACGTCCGTCTTCTCTAAAAGAAATAAGAACCGATAATGCCGAATCGAGCTCCTGCACACCACATTAAGAATAGTAACATAGTAACCCAGTCCGAATAAAATGGTCGTTGGTGAAGTTCGTGTGACATTTCCTCCGACCAATATCAGAAATTCTGTTTATTCACAATGCCCAATAAATGTAAATGCACCTCGTTCCTCTGTCATATGCGCACAATTCCAACATGGGTTCTGCAAATGTAAACTTCCGTACAAAATCATTCTGACGAAGTTCCTGAACCACCACGATTTTATATGGGTAGGAGTGAACGTCTAAGTGCAGAATTCGTCATACTAACTCGTCAGATAACCACAGCGCGCGAGCATGCCATAAAAATGATTGGTGCGGACTGGATTCTACTGCTACACGAACTCTTTTCGCGTTTTCGGGAGTTCCTACAGTTCGCTGTAATCCCGGAGGTCTTCCAGGTCCCAAACAATCACTTATATGGAGGTTTTTCACCCACTTCAAAATTGTGTTCAAAGTAGGGACACTACCGTGATTTCCAACATTAAAATGATTTCGGAACGGCTCCATGGCAATTGAAACGGCATCTCCTGATCTTCACATATCAACTATTTCAAAAACATTAGCCTCCCCCTCTGAGTTGTTATACTCATTTCAGGAATGTCACACATCTCTGCCGAACTCTGTATAATGTGTCCTTGTTGTTGTCCTTTTCCTTTATGTAAAGACGAAAGGGGACTATTATAATCCACTGTCCTATCTAAAAATCTATCGTTCTCAAAGACTGGATGCTGGATAGCTGACATTTATAACATGATGATGGGTTGTACTTTTGTACCATCTTCGCGTCTACTATTTTGGTTGCCTAGTTATGTCTTCCCATATATGCTGAGTCTGCCAGAGCCAAACACCCCCCCCCCCCCAATTATATGATCAATTGTCTCCCTGGTCTGTTGCATTTGGGGCATTTGTCTTCCCCTCCCTTTTTAATATACGCTTCTCGTAGTTGCGAGTAGATATCACATCATCTTGAATTGCTACCATCAAACCTTTGGTTTCGGGGTTCAATTCTTCTATCTACCTTTAGCTAGTTAAGGAGCTCCGTTTGTTGATGTCTTCGCCATGTAATAAGGAGGGATATTTACCGTGAACATGGCGCGTACTTGTTGCGCCCTGTGGTACCAGGTCTTATAGGTGCAATATAAACGTTAGCCTCTTTGAGTTTTAGTGCAGAATATCCTTGATCAACTTACACAACTTTCTGTTGTAGAGCTTTCTCCGATTCTTGAAAATGTTTCATTATATTTTTCTCTTGTTCTCAGCATAGATCTGTGATATTAATTAGTCCTTGATATATTTTATTCCTCTTTAGGTATAGTCTCTTGATGGCTGAACGTGGATGGTGATTTCTAAATTTGGAGTTGTCGACGCGTTAATCTCTCCAGTTCATTAAGATCCAAATTACTATTATTATTATTATATAATATCCAGTTCATAAAACTTCCACTTCCATTAACACAGCGCCGTTGAAATCAGTCACCGTCTATATTATAGTTTATTCTCAGGATTTCATTTCAATCAGAAAATGACAATGGAACACTCCAACTAACAGTTTTTCCTAAATAAATGAATTTTTGAATTTGCTTTTTTATTAATCGACATATGTACGTAAATGTTAGCTTTTATTTCGTATTCCAGGATGACTTCATGGGAACTGCCACGTTGGATTTAACAACGTTAGATTTATCACGACCAACGGATATCACTTTAGCTTTGCAAGATCCGGCGAGGCCTGAAACATCACTGGGGGAAATACTTTTATCCGCTACACTGTACCCTAAGACTCAAGAGGATAAAGAACAGGTTAGTGTATATTATACATATATCGACGACAAGCAAACATTTATATAGCGTGGTTTAAGCTTTCGAACAATATTCATAATTTTATTATTAGTGGTAGAATATACGTAAAGCAGAATAGGTATAATACAAACATTTACTAGATAATTGAATACTTTCAAATGATAATTAGCAAAGCCACAACTAAATATAATATAATTTTTCCATATTACTTTGCAAATCAAAGGGGAACGGTATTATGACTTATGACTAACCTAATTCCTCTACTTGACGTTTAAGGGGTTGAAGGGAAGACTAAAAAAAAGGAAGGAATAATGGGAACCATGAAAATATAACGCTTATTCACTAACTTCGAACTTTTGCTTCTACTCTGTACCGCCATTTTTATAGATACATTTTTTCTATTAAGAAAACTAAACTTAATTACCTAATAGATACTGTTAGTTCCATCTACCAGTAAGGAACCTTTTCTCAAATTCCAAATTAAAGGACTATTCATTTCCCACTCTATATACGGGTGGCCTAAAGAAATTCAATTTACAAAAAGTAATGCAGATATATATTTAATTCTTTAAACAGCATCAATTACAACATTTAAATTTTATGGTTGCACAGTTTTAAAGATGGTATCCGACAGCTGGTATCCATTACTCTCAATACACTGTGTTAATCGAACTCAGAAGTTTCGTTCAACTCTTTCCAGCATATTGACGGGTATGTTGGTGACAGCTTAACGAATGTTGTCCTTCATGTGAGCCGGGGTCCTAGGACGATCATTGTAAACAAGTGATTTTAGATAACCCCATAAAATATAGGTCGCAGGCGGTTAAATTAGGCGACCGTGCTGGCCATTTTAGATCACCCCTCAAGGATATGAGGTGCCCTGGGAAGTATTGCCGCAAAACAGTCATTGACACACGTACTGTGTCTGCCGTGGCACAGTCCTGCTGGAAACATACATCTCCCACATCCATTTCGTTGAGTGTTGGCAGGAAAAACTCCTGAATCATGTGGAAATAACGGTCAGAAGTTACTGAATCCACCCATTCGTTTTCTTCTAAAAACCATGGACCAATTATTATTCCAACTGTGGTGTGCAGCAATAGTGCACACCAAACTGCTACACGTTGTGAATGTAGTTAGAATGGACTTCTTTGATGAAGTTATCTGGAGTTATCAAGGCTCCAATAGCACATGTTCTGCCTGTTTACAGATTCCGAAAGATTAATGTGAGCCTTATCACTGAAGAAAGCAAGTGTGTCGTGACGCATGCCAAGAAGCGCCTAACATGAATTTTCTCGAGCAACAAAATCCCATGGATTAAGTTCCCGCACCACAACCAATATGTAGGGATGAAATTTTAGTTGTTCATGAAGGATTCACCTCACAGAACGAGCAGACAACCTGACAGCAGCTGCGTATTTGCGGACAGAGCACTGAGAGTATCGCAAAATAGAAAGCCTTACCATGTCAATGTTTTCGGTTGATGCTGTTCGTGGACACCCAGGTTTTTTTTTTCTTCAGATTACGAGTTTCTCTAAAGCTGTTTACCCATGAAAAAATCAACTACCGGCCAGGAACTACGACCACGGGGCACAATATTGAAATAGGTATGGAATTCACGTTGCGTGGCGATGATTGAACGACCGTTAAAAAAGTATGCCTCGACAACGAGCGCGCGCTCCACCTTCGTCCACTTCATGATGCTGACTAAACCAAATGGAGCTACAATTTTATGCCCCGCCCTCCTGAATGTGCCTACCCTCACCCTCCTAGGAACAACCATCACTTCAGGGCGCCAAATTCAAATAAGCAAGTTGTTTTGCCCCACCTTGTAGTATTCATACCATGTGCACTGTCCATATAATTGTTATATATTTTTATTAATTTGGTAATCACCCAGTAATTTTGTAGTATATTTATCCTGTAGCTTGGAATACCATTCAATTTATGTGATTTTGGAAAACTAGTTATCTGATGCGCCCTTTCAATATCGTTGATGTTTTCGTCACAAATATCGCCAAACCATTTGCATACACTTTCTCTATTTTCTAGTTTCGTCTTAATAACGTTTCTGATAACGTTATATTCAATTTTATTTTCTTCAGTCCGTATTCTGCATAATTCACTCCTACGCTTATTTTACAGTTTTTAAAGTTCCAATACTTATTGATCTCTCAGAAAAGTTTAAATATTGAGGCTTAATGTCTTTCAATGTTCCTTCTGCTTTTGTACAACATGTTTAGCTTGGTACCAAACCCATGACTGTAAATAGTTCACCAAAAAGTTCACCGAGCTGTATGTCGTTGGGTTCCAATCCGGGACAAATGTCGAATCCTACCTGTGGCTGGTTTTATTTTTTGGTAAATAAAACCTGCCTGCCAGAATTAAAGCTGTTATTGTTAATAAGAGTGATGTAACATAATTTTGATGAAGCGGCCGAACTGTTCTAAACTGCGAATCTTAATGTTTTTATTAACAAACTTGTCATTGACATAACGTAGTAATATTTCATCGTATTTAAGTTAAAAGTTTATACTTTATTTCTGTTAACCAATATATTTTTTTTAATAAAAAAGTTTTTGAGAGTGTTATTACTTTTATTTGAATATATTAGTTGTAAAATTTTGCCTGGCCGAACTATTATGAGACTGGGCGACATATACGGCGACAATGCCCTGCTGAAAAAATCGGGCAGCTCTAGACAATAATCGTTCGTTCAATTACGGTCATTTTCAAGCTTGTAGTTCATTATTATTTTATTTCTGAAATTAATAAGAAATGCAGGATATGTCGGTATGTTAGGCTAATCACTTTATCAGAGATCAGAGACTGATATATGTTCTCTTATTCCTCCGATATATCATAAAAGTATATTTTCCGCTGAAAACACAACCAGAAGCAGTTAACCTATATATTTACAGAAAACTATAAATTTTGAAGCAGTGTTAGAGACGCAATAAAACATCACTACGTGCATAGTAAGCATAAATAAAGCGGTTCTTGTAGACCCTGAACGTGCGACGCTAATGACAATTATTGATAACACACCGTAATCATAATCAAAACACTTTTGCGAAAGTGGAAATGAATCGAGGTATTATTTCCTGTAAATCGTGTATTTATATTTATACACTTTTTCTAATCGATTACGTCAGAACTGTTTATTTTATTACATCGATTCAATTAAGTGGAAGCAAAATATTTATTACGAATGTTGAAAGGTCGCGTCCGCTATAAATATTACACATCGCCTTTCAATTTATTTGAGAGGCGGAGTGATTGTTATCGCGAGGCCAAAACGCCGGCATAACATCACACTCAGTATACTCTTGCCATAGTGAGGTCGTGGTTGTTCCGATTTGTTTTTGTGGAATTAAATTAATTCGAATAGTGTTACACAAACGCTGCCACAATGTAGGTACATAATATAGGTTAGTTGAATTATGTAATTTCGGAAATAATATATTGTTCTGTGATTTGTATCATTCCAGTATTGACATGAGTCATTACATGCATATTGCTATTGGATTTGTTTATATATTACGCATAGCAAAGCCAACTGAAACCTTGATACAAATGTTAACATTATACTTGAAATTTCTTACCAATTACCGAGATAATCTCTTAATAATGTGCTACCTAAGGCGGTTTGTAAATTCTACTCTCTTTTAATCATTTTTAAAACTTGAAATCTAAATATCAATCTAATATTCCATTTAACTTGAAGAACGAAATACGTTCTTCAAGTTAAATTTATATAACTTTTTCACTTAAAAAATCTTTATGAGATTTACAACAGGGGGTCACATAGCACACTACTATCGAGAGAAAAGTTTATTTCTAATTTAATCGAAAGAAGCGTTTATGTGATCTTCATTTGTTCAACATAAATATATGCCAAATTATAGCTAATATAATGCATTATATTCTAAAATCATCGCAAGCTTGGTAAGCAATATATTTTTTATTTGGGCAAATTATTTTGACCAGAAATACACAGTAGGATCAAAAAGTTCTCAGACTGACTTTATAGGAACAGTACAAGAAATCTCTCGACTCCGAGTATAGTCACTTAGCGCTATGCTCTAGCCACACCTCCTGTAAATCTCAAGGTGATCGCTCTAGTAGTATGCCAGTTATCAGCAGGTCGGTGTGTATGTGACGAATTACTGCGTCACAATTTGGACAATGGAACAAAGAGTGGCAATTAAATTTTGGTTCAAAGCGGATGTTACTACAACAAAAACGTATGAACTCGTGAAGAATGCTTTTAAAAATGATTGTTTATCATGTAGTACACGTTGTTCCAATGGTTTCAACGATTTCAGCAAGGTCGGGAATCGTTAGAAGATGATGCAAGAAAAGGACGACCTCGCCCACTCTGAAAAACGACAGCGTTCAACGAGTGTATGAACTGTTGGTCAACGATCGTCGATTAACACTCCGGTTCATTTCTGAAAAATAGAACATTAGTTACAGATCAGTACAGAACGTTGTTTGTAGGGTTTTGAGTAAGAGATAATTGCGTGCACGATTTGTGCCACACACACTCACAAAAGAGCATAAAGAACAATGTCTGACTGAGAATACAGGATTAACCATCCTCCCTATTCGCCAGATCTCGCCCCTGCAGATTACGGACTATTCCTTAAAGTCAACGCTTACATAAAAGGGCAACGTTTTGACTCGGTAGAGGAAGAACATCCAGAACAATGTGACAAGGCATTTACGAAGCACTTCGAAAACGGAGTTCTCTAAAATGTTCACAAACTTATAAGATCGTTCAAAATTGTGTATAGCCAGGGAAGGGGACTATATAGAAAGTCAGGGCCAAATAATCCTTCTTGCTTTCAACTTTGTTGTTTTAAAATGTCAGTCTGAGAATTCTTTGATCCCACTGTGTATATTTGCTCATTAAAGCATTATGACTTATCGTGGTGGTAAAATTATTATTATTACCGTATAATTCTACCACTAGTGTGGATCAAATATAAACGAGATTGTTGTTTTATTGATTAAAAAGAGATAATAGAGGAGAGACACTTTCAGGTATCATGGGGAAACATATGAGGAGGGTGAGAGCCCGCAGTCGGTCAAAAGTTCACCCGGTTGTTAGTTGTAAACGCAATATCAAAAGAGGAAGTTCGCCCATCGGTAGTACAATATGTTAAAATCAAATTTTTGGCTCTTGAAGGCGTAACATGGGTCGAAATTCTTGTAAGATTAACTTCTCAGTTTCAAGAAAAGACATTTTCTAGTATTCGCGTGCCGCAATAAGTTCATTGAAGGCCGAGAAGAAGTCGAAATATTGACCCATCAACGACACCCTCGGACCAACATTACAGAAGTACACATTGAAACCTTCCGAAGGCTTATTCAAGAAGGTCATCGGCTTCCATACCATAGCAGCCAAAATTTGAATCTGAAATCTCTCTAGAGTTAGGCGTAACTTATGGCAGCATACAAAAAGTCATAACAAATAACTTAATGTTTCGAAACGTATCTACTAGATGGATCCCTCGTCCTTTGAACCTAAGCCAAAAACAAAGACATTCAGATGTGTGTAAACTCCATCTCGATTGTTGTAGGAGGGAAAATGAAGCTTTTTTAGAATGCACTTTTGTAGAATGCACCTATGTTTCATCGCAAGTCACTATGACTTACGATAAAACATAGGTGCACCAGTTCATGCTTCAATCCAAACAGACCAGTACGGAGTGGAGGCGAAAAGAGGTTTTCCACTACGTGGAAAATTTTATCTTTCTCGTATTTATTCTTATGAACAGATTTTGGAAGCACAAATTATCATTTTAGATTTAACAAATCCTGTTTGATACTAATTTGGTTTTGTTATTGTGTGTCTCCTTCTCTTCTATATCAAAATATTCTCATATTAATATACATGTTAGCGTATAATGTTTTAGATAGGTGATATCTCGAAAACACTTAGCACAGTAGAAATCAAATTTAAGGGGTTTTAATCAGCAAGAGATAACGCATTTTTCTGTAGTTTTTTTAATCACATGTCATCAACTACAGACTTTTCAATGGGACACCCTGTATATACATTATATTGTCAATTTTCTTGTAAGCAGACAAATTCGATGATATCATGCTTGTAAACAAGGGGTCTTGTAAAATAGTCACAAAAAATTGACAGTTGAATAAAAATCATGCAAACATTTTGAGCACGTTTCTCTGTACGCATTTGGAGTCTCTACTATTTTTAATAGTAAATCAATATACTCATGACATATAAAAAATTAATATATAGTTTTGGAAGGTTCGTCACTGAATGTTCGACTCTACTAATATGACACATAAATGATAAGTGATAATCCTTAGAATTTTTTTGGTTTTCTATTGATACCTTGCAAAGGCAAAGTTTTACTTAGCAGATGGTAATTTTTACAAACTACTGAAGTGGGGAGATATCTGCACACCATCTGCAAATGCCTTATATAATAAGGACTAAACAAATTAAGTCAAAACAGCTATTCTCCTGGCTACATGCCAACGACGAGCACTGAAATATATGGCGAAATTTGCCGTATTTTGTCTAAGAGAGTTACCACTAAAATACAGTGATTTAGATTGCTTGAAAACCACAAGGAAAATGCAAGGCATCCTCTAGCTCAGAATATCACTAACTGCAGACCAAGCCAGACCGGCACTGCTGACGAGACCCAAGATAAGATCGAAACCACTCTGCAGTTAGTGATATCCTGAGATAGAGCGGTGCCATCACTAAGACACAATAACATATCTTTGAAAGTTGATATTTTTGTAATGTTTTTAATATCACATACTGAAGTGCTTCAGTAATCTATTATTCTAACATTTTACTAATTATTAAATATGCAGACGATGGTCAAAGTGGATTCAATATTAATGGATACAGAATATAGATCAAAAAATGTTTTTTAGAATCCATTTTCCCGTCCACAGCTAACCACCAAACCACGGTTGACCAACGTATTTCCCCTGGGTAATTTCCATATAGGATTATATTTAATTTATGTTACTATTTTCATGCTTTATATTTTCATGCTTTATATGTCTTTAGAGCAAACACGTTCAAATTACAAACCAAACATATTATTTGACGCCCTTCATATTTTAAATCAGGAAACTCCCATGCAAATCTTCTGACATTCTGCTCAAATAGTCGCGTATAACTGCAACCCTTCGGCATATTTATGCTAATTAAAAGGCACAAAAACAAAAATATTTACACTGGTACAAACAAAGCTAAACTGAACGGCTTGTACCTACATCCATTTGAGATCTCAGCAGACGACAACATCTTAGCTGTTGCCGATAATACTTCAGTGAATATAGTTCATAGATAAGTACAAAATATAGTTAAGGCGTACAATGACTTAGTAGTATTGTATTGTGTTATTTACATTATTCTAAGTTTTGACACTTCATGTTTGGGCTGATTAGAAAGAACAGTGTAGGCGTAGCTTTTTTGGTGTAATACTTGATACATCCCTGGCACAACGTAATATGTGAATATGAATTTCAGTAAGTGTAAATTCTTTTAAAATTAGATTTAAATTAAATAACAGTCAATAGGCCATATTCTATGTTTATTATTTTAATAAATTAATTATTGTATATCTGCAAAAGTATTACAGGATAGTACATGCATATGTTACTAATTTTATCATACTGATAGTGACGTATTTTGTTTGACAAACAAAAATGTCCATTTGTCAACTTTGACCAACGCCCATTACGTGGAATTGGTATTTTGTACTGTAATTTGTAAATGTAAAAAAATTATACTTTATATTTTTCAAACTAAATCCATTGCCCATTTCCAATTAATTTTTTTATTACAACTTTTTGAATTGTATTTCCATTTTAATTTGATGTTTATTTAAATATTTCTATAATTTCTCTCTTAAATATTGGAAGTATGATCAAATCCTAGAATAATATACACATTTCAGAAACAATTTAATAACAACATTAATTTTTAGTCTTAATCTAGACACAATTAGTACTAAGCAATATACGAAGATGATAGATTATACCTCAACTAGTCGTATTCGGCGAAAAGTGAAGACAAAATTCGCCCAATATAAGAACAGACTATGCGAAGAGTTATCTCAATCCTTAAATGACATAGCGTCTATTGATAAAGATAATATGTCACAGCATTTTAAGAAACTTGTAACAAGGGATAAATGCAACTCCACGACATCCTTAGATAGTATAGAAGACATGGATGCAGATCAAGTCACTACCATGAGTAGCATTAGGTAAGATATGAAGCATAAATAATGAAAAATATGTAGTTGAAGCGGCATGCAAATAATAGATATTTCGGTATATCCTCAAGGTTTTGAATTCAGAAAATTAAAACGTTTTTTTCTTCAAGAAGTTCCTCCAGTACGTATCTTTCTTATTTTCCAGACAATACCTATAGATATTGTTTTCAACACCTCGCCATCAATCCCCTAAGCCCATCAACCCCAACTTGAAATTTTAAATTGGTGTGATACTCGTCTTAAACATTTCTTGCACCAAATAGAAAAATTAGTTAAAATCAACAGCATTTGGTTAACAACAATTAAGTTAACACCATTTAGTTAATAAACGCTAAGGAATCTAAATTTGGTTAACAAATTAGGGAAATATGTAACAGAATGGATCCATACCTTTAACTTTACCATTACGAGTACAAACAATGAAACTGAACAATACAATTTTTTTACAAAAATTATTCAAAGTGACTACCATTCCGAACTTAATAATAATCTATACGATCTTGTACAACTTTTGCAAACGAACTTCGTGGTAAAAGAATCGCCTTATTCTTATTATATACCTTAGTTCCTCAATACTTCCTGGCTGATTCATGTAAATCATTTTAATTATCAGATAACCCCATAGATGAAAATCTAAAAGAGTTATATCGTGAGATCTTGGGCGTCATTCTTCTGCTCGTCTTCTGTCTATGCATCTCTTTGAAAGCGTTTCTTTTCAACAGCTTCTAACATTTACAACATAATGTGCAGGAACACTATATTTCATGAACCAAATTGGGTTCATCATCATGTGGAAATGAAGTGATTATAGCCCGATTTAAAAAAAAAGTAACTTAACTAAAAAGCAAGAAATAAATGTTTTCTACAACAATTTAATACTTATTTCAGTGCCAAGTAAACATATATGTATATACTTTGCTACTATAACAACGAGTTTACATTTAAAATTTCCGAGAGCCGGCATTCGTATTACTAATATTATATGGCACCGACTTCAAAATTATATAAAACAATTAATAATAATTACACAATAAACAATAATTTTTTATTTACATTGAACGGAGCAACAAATAAGTATTAAACTGTTGTAGAAAAAACATTTATTTCTTGCTTTTTAATTAAGTTTTCTTTTTTTTTTTTTATCTGTGTTGAATAAGGAGTTCCGTTGTGTATCTTCGAAATCCAAGGTCCAATACCAATGAAGTTAAAGTGGAACCACCTTGGAGCTATACTGAACCCAACGCAAAAGAATCATTAAAATCGGTTCATAAACATAAAAGTTATACTCGAACATACATAAAAATATATATACAGACGAATTGAGAACCTCCACCTTTTTTTGAAGTCAATTAAAATTATCTACAATCTGATAAATTATCTTGTGTACAACTGCAAAACAAACTGTAGTGATTGACAAATGTGATTTCCAATTTATTTGTCAATGGTTATCTATTACCCACATTTTTATCATTATTTTTTTTTTATTGAACACAGAGAACTGTAACACGAAGTATCACACAGGGTATGTTTATATTTTAAATTTTTAAAGTTGAGATTATGAGGTTTTAAAAGGTTTAAAGTTGGGGCTTATGAGATTGATTGTAAAGAGTTAAAAACCATCCCTGCAGGTTAAAAATAGAAATATATATGTCCAAGAAGTTTCTATAAAAGATAAATTTTAGAGACATACCGTATATCCAGCATGTAGTAACTTTCTTTTACAAATTAAAAGGGTCTTATTAGCTTGTAACAAGAAAGAAAATTATTTAATCGGTACTCGCTTCTAATTATTTGTCAGGCTTATCAAGTAAATCAAATCACTTTCTGGAGATTGAGATAGTATCAATGTATCCCTGTAAAAGCTAAGTCTGAGATTATCTCTGACAGAAATCACTTAGACGATTTTATATATCCGAACTTTGTTTTGTGTTTATATTTAGAAATTCGCTTTAGCGTACTTCTGATTAATTCTATTAACATAGACCACATTTTAGAAGAAAACGTTATTGCGATTCTAATTATTGGCTGAACTATTCAGCTTAATATATAGCTGAACGAATTTTTAATGAGAGATATTCCAATTGCTCTCTATTTAAAGCATACTCATGACAGATACTGCAGAAGTTTGAGAGAACAGGTAGCCCTCAGGATAAAAACAGAGTTGGACCCAGTCATTGCAGGAAGCCGACAAATAAATATTATCACTGAAACAGTCAGAATCCCACATAATCTACATCTCGAACTGTAGTTATTCATGGAGTATCTGCAAATACTATGCAATGGGTTTTTAATAAACAGAAATGTCATCTTTATTA
Source organism: Rosalia funebris (assembly GCA_037954035.1). Lineage (NCBI taxonomy): Eukaryota > Metazoa > Arthropoda > Insecta > Coleoptera > Cerambycidae > Rosalia > Rosalia funebris. Next base: position 29,134,871 of record JAZFAV010000016.1, on the reverse strand, counting down.
ATTGCATATAGTTTATTAGCTCACATAAAATGATTCCTATCGTAGACATCGATTTTGTGAGATTACATAAAAAACCCGAATATGAATATTAAAAAATATTCATTTTACTTATTAATCCACGTTTTTTCTAAATGATAATGTGAATACTCAGAAAGTGAGGTGGTGTTATAATACGAATCCTCATATCTTTCGTGAGAGCCATACACAATTTTCAGAAAAAGTCAACACGAAGACAGGAATCTTGAGTAATCACATAACTTTGATCTTTATTGATGACATCGTCCCTGTAATATCTGTCATTTGTCTGTTATATGCTGAATACCCTAAATTATTTAAGATTAGTACTTCCCTGGATGACTGTGCTCTTCTGCAGAACAATCTGTCTAATATTCATAATTAGTGTACTAGTAACAAACTATATCTAAACGTATCTAAGTGCAATGTTATGTCTTACTCCACTAAATTATCTCCAATAATTTACGATTATAGATTAGGCGGCTCTATTTTTCAAAAACCTAGTACATTCAGAGACCTCAGTATGATTTTCGATAAAGACCTGGCTTTTACCACTCACGTAACTAAAGCAGTGTCTGAAACGTTGCATACACTGGGTTTTTTAAAAAGGACTAGCTAGGATTTCTCAAACACCGATACATGGAAAACTCTATACTTTGCTTTTGTCCGATCTAAACTTGAGTACGTACAAACCGTTAGTATGGAATCCTTATTATCAATGAGATATTAACAACTTGGAAATGGTTCAATGAAGGTTTCTAAAACTATTATGGTTCAAATCTGATACGGTGTATCCACCTGTTAGTTTCCCTCAGAATGAGCTGTTAAAAAGATTTGCGATGACGACCTTGACGTGAGGCGAGAATGTTTTCAACTATATAAGCTTATACACAATATAATTGACTGTCAAAACCTATTAGGCAAGCTGAATTTTTATGTACCTCATTTGCGTGCTCGAACATCCAAAAGCTTTTACCTCTCTATTCTGCGTACTAATATTCTAAAATTCTCACCCCTATTTTTAATATACACTAAATACAACCACAACTGTAGTAAATTCGATATATTTAACTGCACTCTTCTGTTTATTAAACATTGTTATGCTTGATCACGCATCTTTGTTTTTCTATTTTTCACATAGTATTTCATAGGTATTAAATGTGTATATACGTATTTGTATTAAATTTGTCTGTTATGTTTCTGTAATTTATTAATCTAATTAGAACGTGAACACTCACTGTACTTTCCTGCTCTGTAAATGGGTTTTCCTGTAGAGTAGTTGTAATAAATAAATAAATAACTATACCAGTATTTTTAAATCGAAATTTAATGAAAGAGATGTACTAGAGACATGTTGCAAAATGCCGCTAATTTTGGAGATTCTAGAAGAACATCTAGATAAATTTCGAGATCTGGAAATAACTTTCCAACAGGATGGTGCTCTTCCACACTATTAGGGCACTGTAAGATATTATGTTAATGAACAGTACCCCGACAGGTGGATTGGACACCGGGTACAATAGAGTGACTTGCTTTGTTTCCAGATTTAACACCTTTGAATTAAAATTATTGTTTTCCATTAACCTATAATTAATTTTTAATGTAAACATAGAATAAAATTCGAGAGTAGTTCCCAAAATTCGGATATGTAAAAACTTTTAGTGATGTTTTATCTCATATCTGTGAGGAAAAAAACAAATCACTTAGCTCTCACAAGGAGGCACTGCCTAAAAAAAATATGGTATGCCAATATTATATTTAATCAATGTTTTCGAAAATCTGAAGGCATATGTCAAAATAAAAACAACGTTTGAATACATATTTGAAGCAGCTTCTAAATGAGATATTACCTGTACACTCTTATCATTAAAAAAATTCTAAATGGCGCCCGAACGCCACTTTTGATGTACATATTAATATTTATTAACTATAACATTATGGACGTTAATGCATGTGCGCCAATTTTCGTTCTTTTAGGTCTCCAGTTCCAAAGTTCCAAAGTTAAGGGGGGATGTTAGGAACTTTACACTCGCACTGTCTAAAAGATACTGAGAATGCAAATGTGACACATAAATTAAATACTATTAAACATGCATGGCCGTATTTTAATATGTTATCATTAATTAAAACATGCACAATTAGAACAAAATCTAGGAACAGTCGATAATCCTTGTTATTTTCTTTTTTAATTTATGTGTTATGAGTGACCAAATCTAATGGAAAATTACTCCACCATACATTACTCATCTCTTAAAAATTAGATCAACCCTATGCCATTATGTTGCATAAAAATAAACAAAAATCAAAAGTATCATTATTTATACAAAGTAAAAATACTTATGAAAATAATAATAATAATTCTAATTTGTCATTGCAAATCAGGCATTAGACAGCATCAGGCATTACATTACATTATGGTATATGGGTTTGGACCTCATCAGCCACTGATCGCATGGGTAGTCCCATGACGATCCCCTCTTATCCAGGTCATTATCCAAAAATGCTATCCCATAAAAGGAGCAATTTAGGCACGTCCTCCGCCTTAAGCCTCGCCTCCTCTAGGATAACAGGGGTCCCTAATATAAGGCATCTCTTCTCCTCCAGTGCGGGGCAGGTGTAAAGAAGATGATTCGAGGTTTCCTCATCTTCTTTACAGTATCTGCAGGCCGGGCTGTCAGTCAGCCTCAGGTTGTGCTTATATGCATTCAGAGTACCATGGTGGCCCGTTATGATTCCCACCAGGGTTCTGACTTTGTGCCTGTTCAATTTAATGAATTCTTGAGCCCATTTCTCAATCTCTGAGTATTCGATGAAGAGTTTTGTTATTTGACAACCCATTACTGCTCTCCATTTTTTATTGTGCTGGTCTCCTGCCCAGCCATTGATGCGGTCTCTGATAAGATTCCGACTTATTCCCACTGCAGGTTCTGGTCCATAGAGGTTTTCCCTGGTCCCTAGTCTGGCAAGGTCATATGCAATTAGATTTCCCTTAATGCCATTATGCCCAGGTATCCAAAAGAGTTCCACTGGTCCCTTCTCTGCCAAATGGTTCAATGCTTCATAGCAATTATAGACCAGCTTCGACTTAGTCGTTGCTGAATTCAGGGCTGCCAACGCCGCCCTGCTATCCGAGCAGATACGTACCTTCTCATGGGTCCGATTTTGGTCGGCCCCCAGAACATCGTATGTAATTGCAACTAGCTCGGCCTGGAGTGCGGTAGTGTATTTGCCCAGGCGAAAGGTTTTACCTATCCCATCGCGTCTCCTATACCCCCCGCACCCGCTCTGTTCCCTCTCTTGGCTCCATCCGTGTACCAGATGTCTCCATTGAGCGGTAATCCAGCTCGACCCTCCATCCATACTGTCTTACTGGTGAGGGTGATCTTAATATTTCTGGTCAAACAGGAAGTGGACACTCGTATTGTCAAAGGGCATCCATAGGACTCCCTCCTCAGCAAAATCAGGCAAATCAAACACAAGTGTTTTCAGGAGTTATGGATAATTTTTACCTCAAAACAATAATTGTTTTAATGTAAATTATGTAATTTACATTTATTATGTAAATAAGTTACATAATCCATAGAAATTACTAGATCCAATTAACAACAAAGACTTTAATTATTGAAGTCTTTGTAGTTAATTGCATCTAGTAATTTCTATGTATTCTATAATTTTTTCTTATATATTTCACATTTAAGTGATCCCTTAAGCAACTGTTAAACGTTCATGGGTGTGTTTAAACATCTGGCACCTTCCTCTAATCCAATATGCATTAAATATTGCATCCAAGTAATCACAACAATTAAGTGCAACATGTGGCACAACTGTTAGTGACATCAAAAATTATTGTTCAAGTGCTACATTACGTCTGAATTTAAAACATTTCATTCCTAAGAAAATTTGAATGGTTTGCGCTGTTACAATTTTATTTTTTTGAAAAATTAGTCTATTATATCTTAGTTCTTTCTGACCATATCTGTCAATACATTCATCTTATTAGATATACATCTTCTGTGTATATTTATGCATCGCATATGAATTTTCTACTGAGCGATAATGCCTCTTAAATACTCTAAAGCAGAACTTTGTGTCGCCTAAACATACAGGTTTATTTTGATCTTTTGTGGATTCAAAAAATAAAACCCTCCACGGGTAGGATTCGACATTTGTCCGGGATGAGAAATCCCGTAGATGACCTACAGCTGTTTCGAACTTATTGGTTCTCATTAGTGCCGTACACGGTACGCCGATCCAGGACAAATGCCGACTGAAACCCATGCGGTATACATCTATATCGATACGATCTATGTCAGTAACATATAAGTCGGAAATAGAGAAAAGAACTACCAAAACCGCCAAGCGATTATCAGGTAGTTCCCGAATAACAAGGCTATTACATAATCGCTATAGGAAACAACTACTCCTCAGGCTAAAGCCCCGCCAGGCATTGAATTATACCTAAAGACAACCCTCGACCCCTTTCTCGTGTTTCTGCACGATCAGACGAGGTTACAGAAAAATAAAACCCGCCTAAATCCTTCTCTGATCGTGCAGAAACACGAGAAAGGGGTCGAGGGACATGTTTAGGTATAATTCAATGCCTGGAGGGGCTTTAGCCCGAGGAGTAGTTGTTTCCTATAACGATTATGTAATAGCCTTGCTATTCGGGAACTACTTGATAACCGCTTGGCGGTTTTGGTAGTTCCTTTCTCGATTTCCGATTTATATGTTCTTGACATAGATCGTATCGATACTTTTGTGGTTGTCTTAGTTCCCACTTCTCAGTAATTTACTTGACGACTTTTTTCCTACCTCTGAACTATTCAATACATTCATATTGTACTTTTATTGATTCCACCATCAAGAATTAAACAAGAAAAGGATTAGTCCAGAAACAATACTAAACGAGATATGAATTTAATTAAACATCATCATAAAAGTGTCAATCAATAGGGTTGCAGTTACCATATATAATTATCATAAACAACAGTTGTTTTTAATTTTATGTCTATCATTGAAGATATAAATAACCAAATAGGTTTGTTTCAATAGTCACGACCGGTTTGCAATCGTCAGACGTATGCGCCAATGGAGACTAAAGTTTCTGGAGAACAAATTCCAAATTCATACATAGAAGCAGATGTCTGTGGAAGATTTTCAAACTATCATCAAATCGTTAGCTGACAATCGGAGTGGTTGGAGATTTGGAAGATTTATGCTCCATTAAAAATACTATTTTGTGATAAACTTAAACCTGGTCTTTGATTATAAATATAAAATAAATATAACATAGATAGATAAAATTATGTTGTGAAGAATCTATTCAGAAAAAAATAAATTTGAAAATATTAAAATCCTTTTTGTAACAATTCTCTATTGATATTAAATCTACAGTACTTAATTTTTTCCACTGTAGAACCTATCTAAGTATATAATCACAAGTTATTTTTATAATAACAAGTTATAGGACAATTAAACGTTAATTACTGAAATAATGACCGGTTCGTCAATAATAGAAAATATACGAATTTATGTTAAACTTATTCCTCTTCGTGGATTTTACTCCTGGAACTATCTATCATTCTTGAAGTAGTAAATCAGAAACTATTTGTAAGTGGTCCGCAACCAGACATGCATAATGACTGTAATGAGCTAATGAGGATAGTTTGTAAACTACCATAAATTTATTACAGAAACAAACCGAACAACAAACTAGTGAGTTTGAAGACCAAACAGTATTTTATTTGTGTACAATGACAAACTTGTAAAAATTTAAAACTTTAAAATATTAATAACAGATATAGTCGACGGTTTTAAGATTTTGTTCTAATATTACGTCCCTAATTTATGCTCGATATTTTGAGACCTAAATATTAAAATTCACGTTATTCTTCAAAGACACAACGGAGAGAAACTACATATAACATTTTTATACCTTCTTCATAAATGCCAATATTTCAGAACGATAGATGTCGCTTCATCCAGTGATGGTTCCGAAGATGATTCTGATCACATAAAGTCCACAAAATACAGAATAGTTATCGATGACCATGATGACCATACCTTAATGGAAAGAGTAGGATTGAAATTGAAAGAGAAAAGCGATCACGTGCATAGGGTAATTTAACACGTTGCTGTGTCGTACTGTCTATTGTATTGTAACGCTGTTATTCTGTTGTGAAATTAAAGCAATCCTTTTACATGTCAAGGGTGCATTTTAACATACGTCAATTTTAGTAACAAATATTGAAAAGAAAAATATTTAGGATTTATAAGTTTTAATACATACAATGCTATTCAAAAGTCCCCTCCCCCCTCTTATCTTTTTAACGATTATACATAAACTAGTGAAATTTGGTAACTGAATATTAAGGATTGTAAACTTCCCTACTAGTGTTGATAGATGACGTATGCGTCAAAGATGACGTCACAAGGTCATTGTGACCAATAATTTTAAATAGAACCCTATGGCAAGCGACACCTCTTTTAAAAGGTATCGAAAAAACGTATTCAATGATACTAATATTGTTTGTATTTATGGTAGTTTTGATGGATTAAATCAGTAATCAGTAAACTTGGATAATAATTTTAATTACAGATTCAAGAATCAGTACCTACTTATAGTAATTGTTCGAAGTAAGCTCCATCTACTTCCTGACAGTAAAACATCCTATTGCGAAACTCTTCTCGTACTTTTTCAAATGTGTCTGCGGAAATAGCCCTACATTCTGTAACAATACGTTGTTATAAAACGTCAATATTGTCAGGCTGAGTGGCGTAAACCTTCGATTTAAGATACCCCCACAGAAAAAAATCTAAAGGTGAGGTCCGGTGATCGAGGCGGCCATTCCATTGAACCTCGTCGTCCAATCCATCTACCAGGATATTCTTCATCCAAATACCGTCTTACTGCACCGTAATAGTGTAGAGGAGCACCATCCTGTTGGAATGTTATTTCCAAAATGTCGAATTCATCTTGATTATCTTCCAAAATTTCAAGGATTAACGGTTCTATTGCATTTTGCAACATTTGCAGATACACCTCACCGGTTAAGTTGGTATTTAAAAAAACAGGCCCAACGATGTGGTTTCCCAGTATACCTGCCCAAACATTGACCTTCTCGGGATACTGAGTATGTGTTTCACGAAACATGTAAGGATTTGCGTCACTCCAATATCTCACGTTTTGTGTATTTACATTTCCATTTAGATAGAAAGTACTTTCGTCACTAAAACAAATTGTTTTGACATAGTCTGGCTGTTGGTTAATTTTAGTCTCCATATTTTCACAAAATTGCAGTCTTCGGTCTGGATCGTCGTCTGAGAGTTGATGAACCATTTTTAATTTGTATGGGTGAAATTTATTTTTTTTTCAACACCCTGTGCACTGTACTTTGACTGACTTCACAGGTTGATGCAACTTGAGTTATTGAAGAAGTAGGATTTACTATTACTTCTGCCAGTATATCAATTTTTTTCTCATCAGAAATTTGTGGTCCTCGAAACTGGCCGATCGGGAAACCTTTCATTAAAAATGCGTTCTGCTGCATGAATATTTTCTCCAGTTTCACCAAGTATTAGGATCGCTGCTACTTTATCACCTAAAACACGTGCCATTTCTCTTCTTGAAGCACTTAAACGTTCAGCTCACAACAGTTTAACAAATTATTGAATGTACAAATATTTTAAAATTACCACAAGGTACTAAAACAGTTAAACGTTCGATCAACAATACACAAATTATTAAATGTATAAAAACTTTGACAGCTAAAAAAACATCAAATTGGGGAGACTTGCAAAAACATCAGATTATTTACTATCCAACTATCCAGTGGCGGAGCTTGAATTTTAAATTTTATTATTAACTGATTTAATTCATCACAGCTTTGCAGTTTCTGAAAGCCAGTTGTCAAAACTGCCGTAAACAGACACAGAATTAGTATCATTGAATAGGTTTTTTCGATACCTTTTAAAAGAGGTGTCGCTTGCCATAGGGTTCCATTTAAAATTATTGGTCACAATGACCTTGTGACGTCATCTTTGACGCATACGTCATCTATCATCACTAGTAGGGAAGTTTACAACCCTTAATATTCAGTTACCAAATTTCACTGGTTTATGTATAATCGTTCCAAAGATAAGAGGGGGGAGTGGACTTTTGAATAGCACTGTAGAATCATTTTTTAGTAAAATACCATACCTTCCCAATTTAAGTATTATGAAGTTCAGACAGAATAAATAAAATTTACATGTGATTTTTCTTTAATGGCATAAAGAATGTATCTGTTTAAATAACTGTTTAATTAAGCCAGTAGTTATACAAAATAATTAATTTTATTAAAATACAATACAGAGTGATAAGTCCAAAAGACATGAAAACTAATGAAAGGGGTCATTCATAGATGAGAAACTAGATGGGGACTTCCTATATACAATATATAAATATAGGAAATATTTCTATAGAGATATATTTCTCTTTATTATAACTTAAAACTAATATAGTAATATAGCATAGGAAAATATAACTTTGAAAACGCTGGCCAAATTAAAAAATATACTCATATATTACGGCTAAAATGGATACTTGGTTAGTTTTAAAACTAATCAGCTAGTTTGTAAACTAACTAAATACCCTGTTATTTTGAAGGAATCAGGAACTGAACTATATACACTGTTAATTTGAGGGAACCTAACCTAACCTAACTGCCTGTTTATTCTGGTTAGGTTAGGTTAGGTTCCTTCAAAATAACAGCGTATTTAGTTAAATTCCTGATTGCTTCAAAGTAACAGCGTATTTAGTTAGTTTACAAACTAGCTGGTTAGTTTTAAAACTAACTAAGTATCCATTCTAACCGTTACGTATAGGTATATTATCAAAAGCGTGCCAGATTCTTTACATAGTGGACAAACTCTTTCAATACGTCCGACATAATATTGGTCACTTCCTGTACACCCACTTCGTTAGTATTTTCACTAAAACCTCACGTTTTTCTCTTAAGTGGCTAAAGTAAACCTAACTCAATGAATTTGTTTCAATACTGTTGTTTCAGTTAACCGTTTACTTTTTGTAAGACCTATCCCTAAAAGACTATTAATTTATATTGTTCATATCCATTCATAAACAATTTAGAATTGCTATTACTTTGATACTAACTATTAATTGAACCAGTAATAGTTTTTAACTAATACATAGGTTATTTTTGTAATAAAATATTTTGTGGATTAATATTAATAAATATTATTTAGAAAACAGTTTGAGAATTATCTGATTGTTGTTGCATTTAAAATTCAATAAAGGGTAGTATTTGAAATAGAGTTGTATTTCAAGTAATATATTTCAATTAGAAACAAACATATATAATAGAGTGTCTCAGTTGGAACTATAGGATTTTAATTGAGTGCCATTAGTATCCTGTCAAAGATAGGGCGTCAATATTTAATGACTCTCATCTACAAACTATACTACAACGTGATGCAGTTAATAGTTCAAAAGCGAATAGTTTGTATACAACTGTTTTATGAAAGTGAGCAATCATTCTCGCGAGAACGTTCCATCTTCAGGAGTTGCATTGATATCATATCTGCAGAACATAATACCAACGAACTCCTGCTACCCCTGTGTGACCCTCCCCAGAAAAGTGCACATACAAGTCCGAAGGTTTGGCGTGATCGTCTGGTTTTGTCTATTGGTAGAAACCTTGCTACGTTGTGTTTTTAATTCTTATTCCCTACATTATTTATATAAAGTTTGGTATTACTTGTCTTAATTTATGATCTGCTCTGGTTAATTTAGTTTAGGATTTTATGATATTTATCTGAATTTAAGTTTGATTTATTTTATCTGGTTAGAATAGAATACCTGAATAGCACGGCAACTTAAGATCCACTTTAGTTTACATTTATTATCCAAACTTGGATAGGTGGAATGTTCTTGACAAACAACAGAACTTTGTTATTTGTAACGGAAACTTGCGTTGATTCAAATAATGACTGGTATATGCATAACTCTGCAAGACACCAAGCGCCAAGAGGAACTCGTCCCGCCTACATTTGATAGGATGAATTGGCATACACAGAATTATGTAATATACCGAGAGGAACTCCTCTCTTCGTTAAGTCTTAATATTGGCTAGTATACGCAAAACTCTGCAATATGCCGGGAGGGACTCCTCTCCCAAACACTGTATAAATTTCCCTATTCGTAGCAATATATAAAAATATGCAAATGCTGCAAAACATGTATTTGAAAAAAATATTATTTTTTTTTATAAATCACTCTTTCCTTCTTATTCTTATCCCCTGAATACATGTTAAAATTTTGGCGTACTTAAAGCTCTAATTGTTCAAAAGCTACGTTTATTAATATATTGTTATAAATACGGTTTTCGCAGGTATTTTACATGTTTCAAAAATCCCAAAAGCTCCATGCTTTGTTCATTTTAAAAAGTCCATTTTAAAACCTTAAAACGGACTTTTCCGCACGTAGAATATCTCTATCTCGAAATTGAGTGACTGAGAAAAAATAAACCCACACATAAATGCAGAATATGTGTTTTATGCGACAGTTTTACTTTTTTCAAATAGTCTACCATCGTGCTTTCTCATGACCCATGGACAGGGTGGGGTGTGTCGTATCCACCTCATAATCAATAGGTGTCGTCTGGAAGACGTCCCCGATCAGAATTAGTCAAAACTCGATCGATTCGACACGATTTAGTTGAGTTATCGTACTAACAAAAAAAATTTCTCAAAAGACCCAAGGGAGGGGGTGGTGTGTGCTATCCACCTCAAAATCAATAGGTGTCGTCTAGGAGACGTCCCCGATCAGAATCAAGAATCAGTCAAAACCCGATCGATCCGACACGATTTAGTTCAGTTATCGTACTAGCAAGAATAAATGCCGACGACAATGGCGACAACGACGACACACACACAGCAAAAAAATTTTAAAAACCGTTTTTTTTTTGTTTTTAGGTCGAAAAACGAAAAATAAGCCAAAAAAAAAATTTGTTCTTTCACTTTTTCTTTACACGATTACATTACTTTTACGCTTATAGTGGAGTGCGGAAAAGTAACAATCACCTGACTTATCCAGTGTTTTTACAAACTGTTTCATTAAACCCGATTTGATGTGAAAAGGTAGGAGTATTATTTTTTCTCTCTTTATTAATTGCTCGTGAGCAATGTTGGCTTTTCCAACGGTCATAGCGTCTCTCAGAGTCTAAACAGTTTGTTGCCAATACTTTTCTTTTGCACGACTATCCCGTAAATAGAGGTGACAAAGATATTTGGTATATCCACTTTGCTGTCCAAGAAGTATCGTGACCATTTTTAAATCAACAACCAAACCACTGATGCTGAGGATAAACAATTTCGTAAGTTTCCATTATTTTAGCAAACGTAGTCAATTTAGCTAAAATGATGATATAATGTGAAATTAGGGTCGTCGAATACTCAGAAACCAATCTTAAATTTGTGGCAACATAAAAACTTTTTTTTGTTCGCCAGTGTTATTCAATGTAATTCCATTGTAATTTTCATTCGAAGGTGCCATGTGGAATTTATTTCGTTAATATAAATTTAATATTTAAAAAATTAAAAATATAATAATTTAAAGTTAATATAAAGCCAAAATCTATTTAGGTTTATACGAAGTTCTGACTCGATAAATTCTAAATAGCCTATTAATTTAACATTTTGTTTTAAATCTAACACTACTCCTTATTACGAATATTACTTTGGAAGCAACATTATAATTATCATTATCATTATGACTCAATTTTAAATTAAAATTTTTATGTTTAAGCTAATCTGATATTTATGTAAAAAATATGAAAATATAAAGGTTAAACTAAAAACAGTTATATTCTCCGTATTGGAATAGAAGAACACGAATATAATGATACAAATAAAATACTAAATTGTAGTAAATACTTAAAATATTCCATGTATTTCGAATTACCTTTTGTTAAACAAAATTAGTTGGAAATTGTTAATTTTGTTTAAAACTAGTAAAGTCAATTAGTTATCAAATTGTATGTCATGAAATAAACTCACGAAATCTAATGATTTCGTATTTTTAAGCTAACTAGGATCCTTCTTCGTTGAGCATATTCATATTGGCGATTTAAATGATCCCAAGATATAATATTTCGAAAAAGAAGAAAGAATTCAGATACCTGACAAGTTGTACTTCATCCTCTAGAACTATCAAATATATTATTCCCCATAACACGTCACTGTTTATTATATTTAATTTATATCAAAAGTTGAACTCAACAATATACTCCTGATTTTCTTCCAGTTAATTTCCAAGATATATATCCAAATCCTATTAAAACACGCGTTACTATACTGCTTGTATAATTATTTTTTATCACACATACTTACAAGGAACTGGATCTCAATAATAATAATAAATAATTATTATTTAATAACTATAATCCTTAATTGGTAATAGGCATAAATCAATCACATTATTAAAACGTTTATATTTGGATTATAAATATATTTTTTGAATCATCATAAATATATGTAAGTATACTGAGATATATCTGACACAATTAGCTATAAACATCTTCTCGTAATCATAGCAGCTGCCGTTAAAATTAAGAACACATAAACTTTCTACAATAATGAGTAGTTTCTGTTTCACATTTAAATAATATTGATGGTTGTGTAGCTAAAAATATAGAATGGCATATTAAATATTTAAATTTGCGCCAGAACTTCACACAATTTGAATTCTAAAATAACCACATCATTTATTATTCTAATGGTTTTCAATAAGTTAAAGTGGACAAATTACAACAAATTGTTTGAATGTTTTTTTATATTTTGGGTAGTGAGTAGTTATTTACTTTAAAAACAAAACTAAGTACATGTGTATTCAAAATACGAAAATACATTTCATTAGCAGATATTAAAGAAATATTTCCACGATAATTTTGCCTATTAATTAACGCACTACTAAATAATTTTTATATTGCCCCAATATCTTTCATAATTACAAAGACATAGAAGCTATTTTTCTAATTATGAAAATGTTTACTAATCTTACAAACACTAAACACTGATACATAATAGCTACTCATTGCAATTAAGCCATGTAGTATAAATTTAAATGTACAAAAAAAAAACGTTTAATCTAATCTATGCTTTATATTAATGTGAAATTAGATCGATGGATTCTACTACAGAGAAAGTAACAGTGTAAATAAAATAGGACCATGGTCATCTATTTGCTAAGTAGCCAAGTAAATTTTTAATAACCCAAGGAAGGTACACCACGAAAACCATGTGAAAGGTATATGAAATATATGATTCGCCCATCTAATTTTATTTTAGATATCGGGCAATTATATAAATAACACTAACAATTGTTTATTTTTTATATATAATTATATAATATAAACAAAATGTTTACAGTTTTATTTAAATTAAGACTTCACTTTACTCACTTACTCAAATATTATCTAGAAATTATAGTTTATCTACTGTCCTAAACATGTTACTGTTAATTTTTTAATTATGTTGACATAATTGTCAAATTCAAAACTTGCAGAAAATATCAGAATTGCAACATCTACAAGTGTCCTGACAGTTGGAATTAAATTATTACAGACACATCTATAGGAAAATATAATGGGTCACTCATCCATGTTGCAAACTCCAATCAAATGCTTGCTGCGTCAAGTACTAAACTAAATTCCCAGCCCACTCGATCCTATATTTGATAATTTGAATATTTCTTATTAAATTCTATTTCTACTACTGGAATCTATTACCATTTTTCGAAGACAAGCTACTTCTAGACCGAAATCGTTGCGAATCTTCATTTTGTAAAATATTTCGAATATGCAGCTGAAAACTACACATTTTGAGAAATAATCTAGAACGAGAAATATGTATTTATGTTTTGAGATTTCAGAGAGAATATTTAGATTTTTTTAAACCTGGTAGATTTAGACATTTAGTCATCTTACTGTCGTTTTCTAATGTAATTATATTCTTCAGCATTGAATATTGAAATTATATTGTGAAATATTTGTATATGTGAGATAGTTCCTCAAAATAAACAAATAAAATATTCTTGGAAAGAGATTTTAGGTGTTTCGCATTTCCCTATTTTCTAAATTTCTTATTTGAAATTTGAACCTCTCTCTTAAAGTTGAAAGTATAGGCTTTTGAGTTTTGAGAACCTGTATATTATATTTTGTCTACAAATGCTTAGTATTGCAGAAGAAATTGGTTATTAAAAATATATATCGTATTGAGGTGATAGAGATCAACACCTATCCCGTCTTTGTAACTTTCGCTAAACCTATATCACTCCCATCTTCATTCAGCTGTAAGATGTCTACTATAACTTGATGTTTTCTCGATTTTTGGATATATCCTGCATTAAGCTGTTAACTTATTATACTAGTGCTTCGTCATCCAGTGTAGGTGACTTCTTCAGGGCTACTTTCAGGAAAATTACTGGGCCGAGAAGGATAATTCTTGGTCCTGCAATTTTCGTGAAATCATTCGTGAAATATTACTGAGCAATGAGTTATTTAGATTGCTTACGTAATGTAATGATGAAATAAAAAACGTGTTGTTAAGTTAAAATCTATATAGGTACTATTCATTTTATCGCTATTTGTCAAATAAAAAACTCTCTTATCTTGCCGATAAATGGAACAGTCTACCTGAGCCTAGCCATAAAAAGAAGCCACGGTATGAGATAAGAGCCATTTGGGATGTTTTATTTGGCAAATAGCGATGAAATAATCTATACTTCTTTATTTTTTAAAGTTATGAAATTCATAAACTATAGCTATTCGAAGTTGTAAACTCAATTTTTGTATTATATATTTAACACGAGACATTATTATAAAAACATTTAAAAATCAACAAACTTAGCACTTCATTCAGTTTTCTGAAAAAGTAGATAGGAAGAATTTTACTCAACCTCAGATTTCAAATTAAAAAAAAATATTCCATTTCCATACTCATTGGAGTTATTTACGAACTTATATGAAAACAAACTCATCCATTGATGAATAGATACAGTGAACATCCAAATGATACTCTATTCAAAACCAATACTCTATTCAAAAGCAACAAAGAAAACAGAAACGAAGAAATTCTGATATAAAAACTCAATTTTCACGAACGCATTAATCATTTTTTATTAAATAGTTAATGGTAAAACGAATGCAAAGAGAATGACACCGATATATAATTTTATAAAGTTATGTACTTAAATGACGAATAATATTTTCTGAAATATCTTAAATATATACCGATAAAAGGTTAGGTAAAAAAATAAACATAATTATAGATAAACAATAGGCATGTTATCTTCTTGTCTTCCTTATATGCGATTAGATATGCATATTGTATATATCCAAGTATTTCCTGTGTAAATAGTTGCTAGATAAGCAAATGATTACTTATACTTACCAATATGTAACAAACATCTAGATAATACCACAATCAGTTCAATATCCCTGCTAATACAAAATTAAACCATTTCGTTCATATGTATTGAAAATATTAACATAGTCAGAAAAATAGATAAGAGAGAAGTTCATTTTGAAAATTAATACGCATTTTACTGTTGATTATTATGGCTCCTTCAAAGCTGTTATAAATTCCAAGACGTTATACTTATAAATCTAGCCGTTAAATAAGTCAACGCTTTAATGTCTACAGTAATGTTTATTTGAACTGTAATTAGAAAAATATATTATTTTCCGTTTATTTTCATTACCGTCTTTAATAGAATTATAATATAATATTTTCTTTGATTGAGGTCATAACCTACATCATGTTTTTATTATATATATATATATATATATATATATATATATATATATATAATTTTGTTATTTTAATGTAAGAGTTAATAATTAAAAGTTGTTGAAGAAGAAATAAATAATAATACATTTATTAAAAAAAAATACAAGTACAAATTTCTTCCAAAAGAAGAGTGTATCAACGAAGTTGATTTAGAAGACTCCCTAAGCATATGTATTTTAATATTTGTGTCCAAATATTTTTTAAAGTAATACAGCTGTTTCAAAGGAAAAATACTTTGTTATATCTCACATTTTATCATGTCGTGCTTCGTATATTAATGATTAGAAAATTTCAACGTACTCGTAGAATCACACGAAACCCCGAGATCTTTTACGACACTAGTCAAAGCGATTACATAAACATTAATTTTAATATTTAATTCATTCATGTTGTGAAGTTATGGTATACCAGAAACTATATTTTGACTTTTATTAGCATTCATAATAATTCTCTTTTTAAATGTACATTCAAAAATAGTTTTTAAATCGTTATTTATAATAGGAGAAACCGCGAACGAATCGGAAGGTAGAAAACTATAGAGGAGCTGTATGTCATTAGCGTATGTATGTAGTTCGCACTTTAAGGGGATTTTTGAAATATCTGCGGATAAAATATTAAATAGAAGAGTCAGTACAGAACCTTGTGGAACTCCCGTCTCAATTGATTTCATGTATGATAGTAGTATCAAAGTGTTTGTATTACTCCTAGTGCTAGGATTTGAAACCAAAGTAAGTTTTGAAACCACTATAGTTTGTATATGTTTTTACAAATGCCATAATCGTATAATTTGGATTTCAAGCAACTAATATTTAAAGAGTCCAATGCCTTAATCATATCCAGTCAAGTTAAAGATGTAACCTGTGAACTGCAGCGCAAAACAAATTGTGACTGTGTTAGTTGTAATAACTTGAAATTTTTTACTACAACTTCTACTACTGCAGATAACCGATACTTTGAGATTAAGGAAATGCATTGTGTAAGACTAATTTTTGGATAATTCAATGAAAATTGGAATTCAGTATAACATAACTTTATTCGGCTTCTAACTAGTACAACTGTATATCAAAGACTAACTGCGCTCCCCACAATAACTGCGATTCAGCACTCGGAATCGTTGTAGACCAAATATCCGCAAGTTTAGATGCCAATAGATTGGACCCACCAAAATATTGCTTACAGTTCGGCCATCCTGTATCAGTTGGCGTCCTCGCCTAGCTGCATCATTGGACTTAATCGTCCCTTAGCCCCTTCGGCTCACAAATTCCCCGGCCCAGTCGGCCTGCCTATTCCCGGTCGGCACAGAAATTCCACGGCCCAGTCGGCACATAAATTACGCGGCCCTGTCGGCCTTACCACTGCCCAGTCGGCATACAAATTCTGCGGTCCCGTCGGCCTTACCACAGCCCAGTTGACATACAAATTCTGCGACCCTGTCGGCCTTACCACTGCCCAGTCAGCATACAAATTCCGCGGCCCTGTCGTCCTTACCACTGTCCAGTCGGCATACAAATTCTGCGACCCTGTCGGCCTTACCACTGCCCAGTCGGCATACTCAGAAAATCACAACCGACTATACAGTCATAAAACATGTTTGAATCCTTCACTATTATCGCACAAATTTCAGCACTGACTTCGTCAACACGAACGTGTGTCCTTGCTATTTGATTACTTATTATTTCATTGCCAGCAAAACCTCGTAACACAGATGTCTTGGTTTCTACTGCTAATCCAAGTCTTTTACATACACTTTCTTTGATTAATGTTTTTGAACTTCCCGTGTCTATTAAACAATCAATATTTTGTCCACGGGTAATCACTTTTGCAACCGTAGGACTGTTTACACTATTACAATGTGGCTTTCGGACTAGTCAGGGTTTTGAGTTCTTGACCTTGCTATCTTTCGCCGGACATTTATCTTGTTTATGTCCTAAACGACCACACTTGTAGCACTCTATTTTGGGTTTCGGACATTCCAATAAACGATGCGGACCTCTACAATTATAACACTTAATAGGATGCCTCTCTTTGTTTACTTCTAAGGTATCGCTAAGTCTTCTATCATCAAATCGTATTTCGGTTCTTCTTGATGGCATCTCTCCATCGTGCTCAGAAAAGAATACAGTTCACTGGAATTAATGAATCTGGATGATCGAGCTGCCCTGGATATATTTTGATCGGATATTCCCCCAATTACGGCATCTATTATGCATTCTTCTGGTATAATAACTTGCAAGGCTCGTAGTTTTTCCATTTTGGTAAAACAATATTCGGCTAAATTCTGTCCGGCCGTTGCTTCATATAGGGCAGCGTCTTTTAAGAGTTTTGCGAATGGCATTGGTTTATGGAATTGTTCTACTAATAGCGTCTTCATTTGTTGCCAAGTTTTTGTCAAACCTTCAGCATCATACCACCTTCTTGCCATACCTGATAATCGTGTAGCGGCAATTTTAATTGTTGTTGATGAATGCCACTGCTCATACTCCGCCAGCTCTTCAACTCTTAATACCCATTGTTCGACCGTTAATGTTTCTAGTTGTGGGTCAAATTCTGGAATCATCTTCTTATCCGCTCCCGGCAAATACATAGGTCTCTCTATTGAGTATCTGCTTCTCTTTTTGGATAACCTATGCGTTTTTCCCTTCTTTTGTTTCTGCTTATTGCTTCTGCGTCTTGTATCACTTGAGGAAGCACTTGAGGATGTTGAATTCGACGAACATGAAGAAGATGGACTTGATGTACTGGCACTCAATTCTCTTATACGTTTTTTATTCTTCTTATTTGATGCCATCTGCCTAATCTCTGATGTAGATGGTTCACCCGTACGGGTATATCGCATTTCATCAACTGTCGCCATGACAAACTCACTGAGCCAAACGGGCACTAACTACTAGGTATAATCCCATTTCTGACTTGTAAGACTAATTTTTGGATAATTCAATGAAAATTGGAATTCAGTATAACATAACTTTATTCGGCTTCTAACTAGTACAACTGTATATCAAAGACTGACTGCGCTCCCCGCAGTAACTCCGATTCAGCACTCGGAATCATTGTAGACCAAACATCCGCACGTTTAGATGCCAATAGATTTGACTCATCAAAATATTGCTTACAATTGTTATTATACTATTATGCTAATATATAATAAAATCCAGTTAGAGAAAGCACTCGATAAAAAATGCCTACTTTGGTCTAATTTGGTCACGAGTTGACAAGGCAACCAAATGTCAAGCTGTTATCTAAATGAGATTGTCTCAACTGAATCACCAGCCAAATTATGCAAACAATCTAGACCCCTTAACTAAAATGTCTGAAAAGTGGCATAAAATGTCATACCAAACGAAAAATATATCAGGCACAAGTTAATTTGATGTGCGCAAAGGTCGTGGAAAATTTTTTCCACCCACTAGTGTGAATTTTCATACTAATGTAAATTTCACCATTTTTTGCGGTAAACTGTACATTCCCATTGTACTTGTAAACAAAAGAATCCATATTGTTCCACAGGGATACATATATGTATAAGTCAAACATCATTGAAATTAAATAGATTTTATTATGTCTTGTGTATAGACAATATATGTAGTGGTGCAAGTTTAGGAAATATTTATATGTTTGCGAATAATTCAACCAACTTATGAAACATAATATTTTACGTATTACTTGCATTTGTTTTATCGAACTGTCTATTTAAAACTTCTGATCCAAGCATTGACTGTTGAGACACTTACTCTGTATTTCTATTTACAATTAGCCACCCTTTTGATGATTTTGTATTTTCTCCTGACTGTTAAATGAGACAAAGTATACATATTACATAATAAATAAGTCATTAATTTGTTTAGGTTTATTAAACAATTGTCAAAGGAAAGTGCTTTACCTATTATTACTATTAAAGTTCTGCAACCGGTTATATTATTTGTTATTTAAATAATATTTCATAAGAATTATAATTAATAGCTTTTATTAGCAAGACAACAATAAAACAAAAATATACGCTTCATAAGATTCCGATAATATCTTGCTAAAAGGTAAACTTAATTCCACTCTTCCACTCAACCTGGGGTAACAAATTAATATCATATAAATGTTATAATTACCTACATATACTATATACTATGATATAATTAACAATCCATCAAATATGTAATTCAATTAGTGAGCTTCAAGGTATGAAGCAGAAAATAAATAGCAAATATGTAAATAATTTCAAGAATAACATATTCGACAATAAACAATAATAAATCTAATATAAAGCAACAAGTAGTAAGTGATAAATCACGCACAGATTTAATTTTACGTGAAAAATTTATATTAAAAGGTATAAAATACATGAAAAAATTAAATAAACTTATAGGCAATAAAAAGGGGAAAGAGAAAAAGTAAGCATATTAGTAAAAAAGTGTTTAGTAAAATTTGGGAATTTCTTGAAATATTTGTTCGTTAACTTTTTTCTTAAATTGTGAAGGAGAAAGATTTTAATATTAAATGTGATTTTATTGTAATATGAAGCAGTATATAGAAATAACGTCCTCTGCTGATATCCTGTAAGAACGAATTGTCGAGAATACTTATTTCTGATATTTATGGTTATCAGATCTATACGAAATTTTGTTATATAAATATGGTAACGTTCTCTTCTGAATTGTTTTATGCATAACACTACAGATATACATGTCTCTTGTTTGTTTTCCATTAAGCCATTTTAGAATGGATAACACTTGAGATATTACCCATTGAGGTATTCAAATTTCTGAAATCTAAATATTTAATTTTTCGAATTCGCTGACTTTCAAATTTACTGAAGAATGACCCATAAAATATACTATACACATAATATACTAGCTGCATAATTAAATTGCAATAGGATAATAAATTCACACAATAAAACTTTATTTGTAGTAAAAAGGACATTTCCGTTGCTGTATATTAGTGTTATCTTCTCAAAAGATTTTTGTATTACATTATACGCATGTTTTGGAAAATTTAAAGATTAATCCATGTATAAGCCTAAATGTTTTGCTACATCCATTATCTCTAGTCGATTAATATGTATATCAACTAGATCTTTAACCCTATTACAAACTCTCACCCTACCGAGAAGCATCATCAGGTTTTGGCACCACCTGAAGTGATTATCTAAGAAAATTATATTTAAAAATAATTTTAAGGCATCGACATAAGAATATGATGCGACATAAGTATTAGAGACAAATCATTAATAAATAAGATAAACAACAATGGTCCTAAATTTGAGCCTTGAGGTACTCCAGATGACGCTAAGGAAGTTTCGGATTTAACGCCATTATATAAAATAAATAGTGTACATCTGGTAATAAATACGATGAATTAAATTAATGAAACATTGAGAGTGGTTAATTTTGAGCAAAAACTGTTAGGAGATTTATACAAGAGATCTTAAATGCTCATTGATTTTCACACAAGCGGTGGCAACCTCATTTTCTAAAAAGAATAGTAAATTTGCGTAGTGTGGGCATAAACGTGTGATGTACAATATGAGAATGAATCTCAAAAACCTGCAGTATATAAAGTAAGTACTAACGGATTCAATATAGACCCTTGAGACACACCAGATGCCACTTGATGACACTCACTGCAAGACAATTTGATTATGTACCTATTAAAATATTCTTCTCTGACGATACAACATTAAGTAGTTGTTTCTACTATAGAATTATTATATCCATATGTTCTGATTGGCCATTAACACGTAATTTGAATTACATTTTTTTTTATTAAATTGTATATTATATCCTAACAATAAAACCTAATAGGCACTATAATAGAATATTTCATTTTCTTTCAGTACTTTCAAAGAAATAACCGATTACAAGATGTTAATAAAAGGCTTAAGTCCCAAATATGGAGTTCTGTAGTAACGATAGTATTGGTGGAAGGAAAGAATTTGCTAGCCTGTGATCCGGAAACCGGGACATCTGACCCATATGTTAAGTTCAGGTAAGGTGGCGTTTCTTTATTATTAATGTTATTTCATAAAATATTTGGTTGGAAATGTTAAATAGTTTTGTAGTTTTAATTAGTAGGCGATATGAGTATTACTTTTAGAAACTTATGTAGAATGTAACTCAAATGATAAGTGTAACTCGAAGTGGTATATTTCGTTAACCAGTTAAATTAACAAGTGCCCCTTTTCATTAATACATTCACAATCAAAACATCGAATTATAAAAAATGGGATAAATTATTCTTAATGGCATTTTTCTTACAATATTCTGAGAAGGTACTGAAACTTCGATGCCGCAAGAAAACCAGGAGACCAATTTTGCGCAAATACCGAAAAATCATACATTTCTCTACGTTCTATTCTTCGATATGCGCGTTTCAACACCATTAAAACTTAAAGTTTAAAATAATGATGATTAAGACTTAAAATTAAAATGATGAAGGATTAAAATTTGAGTTTGATTAAAAATTCTAATCATTTCCCAATGATTAGCGATACTGAATATTAAGGTAGATGTTTGAAAAATACCTCCTGTCTCTCCTCAGCGCCATGTCTTACAGATTTCAACTATCATAAGGGTTCTTTGTTTTTCTATACACAGTAATATATGAGGAAATGAGAAATGATCAAGAAGATTATAACTTCTTTGGTTTTCATGTGGCGATACTCTGAATATATATAAATAAGTTTAAATTTTTTAGAAAATACCTCCTGTCTCTCCTCGGCGCTATGTTTCACAGGATTCAACTATCAAGAGGATTCTTTCCTATTTTAAATAAGAATATACTACCAAACGATAAATGATATCGGAAAAAATATAACTTCCTTTGTTTTCATTTGTCGATACTCTAAATATAATGGTAACTTTTTGAGAAAACACCTCCTGTCTCTCTAATTTTTTGAGAAAATACTATCTCTCCCCAGTGCTACGTCTCACAGATTTCAACTATCAAGGCAGTTCCTTATTATTTTACACAAGAATATGTGAGAAGATGGTAAATGATACAGAGAAAATTATTATAACTTCTTTGATTTTGACTTAGTGACATTGAATATAGGGCTAAATGTTCGAGAAAATACCTTCTGCCTCTCCTCAGTGCTAGGCCCCACAGATTTCAACAATCAAGACGGATCTCTATTTGTTTGCATAAGAATGTGTACGGAAAAGATAAATATAAAATGATAAATTATATCGTGAAAATTATAACTTCTTTAGTTTTCATTTGGTGATACTCTAAATGTGAGGATAAATTTTTGAGAAAGCACCTCCTAAATCTCCCCAGCCTCATTCATCTCCATATTTCAACTCTCAATATGGTTCTTTATTATTTTACATAGGAATATGTAAGGAAATGATTAACGATACAGAGAAGATTATAACTTCCTTGGTTTTTATTTCACGACACTGAATGGTAGATGTTTGAAACAACATCTCTTGTCTCTCCTCAGCTCTACATCTTGCGTATTTCAACTGTCAAGATGGTTCTTTGTTTTTTTTTTTACAAGAACATGTGAGGAAACGAGAAATTAGATCGAAAAGCTTATAAGTTCTTTAGTTTTCATTTAGCAAAACTCTGAATATAAGGGTAAATTTTCGAGAAAACACCTAAGTATTAAGACGGTTCTTTCTTACACAAGAATATATGAAGAAATGATAAATGATATCGAAAAGATTATAAACATTGTTGGTTTTCATTGGGAGTCACTCTTAATATAAGTGTAAATTTTTGAGAAAACACCTTGTGCCTCCTCAGTAGTATGTTTCACATTAAGATGGTTCTTTATTTTTTTTTTACATAGATTTATCAGGAAACAACATATGATATTGAGAAAAATATAACTTATTTGGTTTACATTTAGCGATTTTCTGAATATAATTGTAAATTTTTGAGAAAACATCTCCTGTCCAATATTCAACTAATATTCATTAGTTTCATATTCTTTTAAATTAAATAAGGCAATTCGTACACTAGTTGATTATCTTAAACGTTTACAATACCCATTAAGTAATAAGCATAGGTCTGGAAAAAGACCAAAATTTTGAAAACTTAAAATATTAAATGAAATGATCGGTCATCAACTTTTATCTTTTCTATGCATTAGTAAGTTGTTTATAACATCACAAATTGAAATATGGGCATCAATATTTTCTTAAAGTGGAAGTTAATATTTTTTAATACATGAATGCAGCTGCATTATGTTAGTAGGCCTATCTCTAATATTTTCACCGCTAGAATAAATATAATATAAAACTGAGCAATAAACATGGCTCGTTTGTTTATTCAAAATCTATAGATATTTTTTAATTTCAAAATTACATTTAAATGTGCAGAACCAATAACTTTAGAATTTATTATATGGTACAATTAAATTTCTTAGTTTCTTATACATATGTGTATCTGTATTCTGTTTTGTTAAGATCTAGATCTAATAGTTTTGGTAAAACAAGATCTGGCTTGAAGCTGGTAAGCCTGGAACAATCAAATGATCACTGAGGTGGTATCGAATTCTTCTCCTCTATTATGTTCTTATCTATGGGATTACTTAAAATATTTTATTGATAAAATAGGCCTATCAACAGTAAAGAGTTGAACTAAAATTAGAAGGTGGAAATACACAGAAGTTCTACATAGTAGAAATTCATGTTTTTTTCAAATCATCGCCATTTTCAGTCACCATTGCTTGAAATAATGATGAATAATTTATTTCAAAATATGCTTAATGAACAAAATTTTTAAACTATATTAATGTTAAAAACTAACTATTTTCGTTATTTAATGCACACAGTATGTGGTCCAAATTTAGGAATTCTAGCAATTTATTCAGTTCGTATGTTTAATGTCTTTTTACTATTTGTATGCTTTGAGTATCTGCTCCTTTGAGCAGTTGCTACTACTTTACACCGATTGGTTGTCATATTATTGTCACAATGTCAACACTGGATTACGCCGAAAGATATATACAATGAGTTCGAAAAATAATGTACATATAATGAGTTTAATGAAATTGGTACTAATGTTTCTCTCTCACAAGTTATAACGTGATCAATATTTTTTAATGGAATTTTTTATTATTATAAGATATTGATTAATTATTTTACAATAATTTTTGTAAGTGAATTTTTTATATCAACAGGAAATAACAAATGTTATAACAAATCCTTTAAAATAAAACAAAATTTTTCGTTCGCATTTAATATTGAGCAGTATTAGCCTATGAACTATGTCGTTCTATGTTGAATTTTCTCATTTTAGAATTCAATGATCATTAAATTTTCATTTACTTTGCCGTGGCATCATTACTAAAAAATATTTATGCAACTATCCCTTATCTTATTTTATGATACGTAAAAAAAGTTCATTAAAATGGCGCAATCTAAAATAAGGCTTTCCATAAAAGAATATATATAAATGACGCCAAAATTTTAAAAAATATGGCTCAAAAAATTAAACGGTAGTTCTTAATGTAGTATTTAAAATACTTTTGACATATCCGTGTGTCTTTCGACAAGAATATTAGTACCAGTTTTATCGAATTTATTCATTACTTTTCCACTTTACACTTTAGGTAAATAATATAATAGCGAGTCATATTCCTCGAGCTCTCCTAAGTATTTCCCGAATTAGTTTCATAAATTACGTTTAATATAACAATAAGCCTGACATTAAACACCTATTTTTAAATCTATATATATTTTTGTAATGTTTTAAGATTTTAATTATCTCATGCACCAGCTAGTAATTATCTTACAAATGACTAATTTATTACATATTTCTTCTGTAAAAATCTCAACAACTGTATTATTTCATGAGTTCCATAATATTAAAAAATAAAGTAATTCCACAACAGGAAAATGTAAATAAAAGTGAAACGTTACATTGGTTTTACCAGTCTGCGTAATTTCCTGTGGTAATAATATATTTATTTAAGTTGTCTATTTCTACATCTTTCTTACTAATATCAAAAACTGTTTCATATTATGAAACTGTAAATTATCTATATTTATCTATTCCAGCCTAAAAAAATAAATAAAGCAACTAAAAAGTTTATTATTAATGACATAAAATCTTATTTCAACCTCTCCTGGAATATTTGAATTATTAACTAGAGCTGTGTAAAATTAAAAATGTAATTCTAAATAAAAGTATCTTTAATTTACTATATTAGTTGCAAGGGAAAAGAAATAAAAAATATTTAAAGTATTTTATGAAATTATATTTTTTAATTTTGTATTTTGCTCTATATTTACGTAAAAATACAACACAAATGTTACCCACTAAGATTTAACTACTCATTTTCTAATTTAAATTCCTATATCGGAGTTTAAAAAATGTGTTCTTAGAGTACTTTTTAATATGGATAATAAAAAAAATTACTTGATTCGTTTTTGAATTATTTTTAATTTTTGGACAAGTCTTAGAAAATACACGCATTGAAAATTGTGCCTCTAAAATATATTTTGTACCTGGTATAAAAGTAATTATTATAATAAAAGCGACATTTCAAAGAATGGGAACAAATTTTTTTACATTTCAATATACTTTGTGCACCTAAACATGTCACATACATAGACTAAATTTCATTTAAATACCTTAACTTTTTTTATTTTATAGAAGAGTAAAAATTAACAGTATACCTAAATAACATATTCCGTTTTTAAAAAAATACCATCTGGAAATATTCTATGTGGTTCAAAGTACCATAATAACATTACATTACATAAACCTTAAAAACCAAATCTTCCATTCTTCAAATAAAACAAGTAGTTTAGTACTATGTAAGTTACTTCTAATCCCATCCTCTAATTCTATAAACAACTGATCAATCAAGATGAAGCGGTTGTCCAAACGTTTCGATTTTACCTTAAAAATCAAAGCCAATATGCCATTTCGATTTGCCTCAAAAATATTAACCGTTGATCAAAGAGAACCGTTTGGTCACATCTCTTCTAGTTATAATAAAATATCATACTATCCTGAAATGTATTTTCAGATTAGGTAATGAAAAATACAAAAGCAGGATAATATGGAGATCGCTAAATCCGAGATGGCTGGAACAACTCGATTTGCATTTGTACGACGATGGAGACCAACAACTTGACATAACCGTTTGGGACAAGGATAGGTCGAGGGATGATTTTATGGGAAGGTAAGATAAACTACGAGTATTAAGTACCTAAAAATAATACACACTTCTTCAAACGGTTGTGAAAAATGCCGAATAGAAACGTGTCATATTTACAAATAGTCTAAAAAGATCACTATACTGAATAGCTAAAGAAGGATGAATTACTTGGGTTATTACGAAAGGTAACTTATATGGGATATAGGATATAATATCCTTAAATATTATACTCATCCTGGTTTCTGGAAGTAACATAAACTTCAAATGAAGGCCCCCATGTTGGGTTAAGGTGTATCTGCTAAAACTGAATTAGCAACTATGTCTATTTTTCTATGTACGATGTGCAAATATAAAGGTGAGTCATGCGAGTCTCTGGGTTGCACATGTATATTCTAACACTGAATATCTACCTGCCCCTATAAAATACTGAAATCTTTTATTTCTAAACCAAAGAAAATATTTATTACACTGACAACTTTTGACCTACTCGACGAAGTAAGTCAGAGATTCTGTACTATTACTATTCTAGTACAAAAAATGTATTCTGTATTATTATTACACATAATATTTTAATAGCTTACTTTAAAAGTGTATGACAAGATTTCGATTTCAATATAAATAACCCGAGACAAAGAAAGAATTTAAGAAAGAAGTCGAAACCTTGACCACATTTCTGTCTGTGAAATGTGATCAATTCAGTTCAAATGTTGCTCTATCAAAAAAAATACTTTGAAACACTCATTAGTTTACGGGGTAACACCATTGCAATAAACTAAAGGAAGGACTTTTTTAGGGGCTAATGTTGTGCAAGTTTTGCATTGTTGAACTGTTAGTTGCGGCGGCATGTTGACGTCGTATGGTTTGTGTATGACAGTCGTTAAATATGGACATCTTATCTTTGACAGAACACAGATGGCACGCAATTCAAATCCTATAGTTTCAACTGAGACATCCTGTATAAGTATAATAAGTTATGGTGATGAACGACTAATGACCTATGCAGTTGATGCCGTTAACAAAAAGGAATAATAGTTATACAGTTAATAATATAGTACAATACTAATAGTCATAAAGTCAACAGTAATAGCCAAGTCATAAGGGATAATTGAAAAATTTAGAGTAACCGCTCAACATTATTTATTTAGCTTTTAAAATACCTAGGAGCATATCACGAATAGTTTCTTTATCAATTCAATAATGAACTAAGTAGGAAACTGCCACGATTTTATGTAAGTAGGTTATACTAGTATAAATAATTATATTGGATACATATTAATGTCGGACCAAAATAATTTGCCTACCTTTTTCTAGTAATAACTAAAAATAACTTAAATTAATCTAAAATTATAAAATAGTTTTTTAATGATTTTGATTCTAAAACGTATAATCATTTTTCAAGTTTATTTGTAAATATAATCATAAATGATATTAGTTTGGCTACGTAATTTCTTTAGTGAAATAAAAAAAAGTAAAATAATTGAAAATATTAAAACTAGTACATAAATTGAATATTTTCTTAAACAAAACAGTCTGTATAATAGTATCTTCTGACATAATTAAAATCGCCCACTGTGAGTGTTTCATCAGTGGCACACTGTCGGGTAATTCTGCTAAAATTTAGATGCCATCCCGTACACTTGATGTATTTCAATCATTATAGGTACAATCAATTCAGTTTAGCTGTACTGCCATGTTTAACTACCTACACATTATATAAATACAGTAATTCATATTATATATATTATTATAACTTATATACACTATAGCTGCATGGAAGTTGAATATATATACAGCGCCGTCACTAATGAAGCTTTCAAGTAAGCAGCTCTCATCATAATTCGAAAATTTCCACCCATATCAATTCATAATTTGAAGGAGGCAGGTGTTTTCGAAAAACAAATGCATTTACTCTTGGTTAAATTTTGTATTCTACCCTTTCTTTCCAATCACATCAACATTAAAGTTTAAAAGGGTTTTATTTCCATTTATTTAATCGATTACTGAAAACCTTGAAAAGTTTTTCACTATTAAATATATTGTTCTGTCTGTCCTTGAAGCAAAAGTAGAATAAAAGTTATTAAACTGACATTAATGACGAACAATTATTTAAAGAAGTTGGAATTCGACTGTTTTAAATATTCTTAGAAAAGCTGTCCATATTGTATATACCTAATAGAAAAATAAAAGGATATTGACAAAATAAATTCCTGGAAAAAATTAACGAATCAGTGGAACTTCACATTATTAATTTTATCTTTTCGTAGATTTAAATCATATTACCTACGTTATATTATAATTAAAGGATTTCAACTAATATTTAACAAAGTATAATGGTGTTATTGGGAAAAATGATGAATAAATAACAGAGAACAATAATTATGTCAAATGCAATGAAAATGCTGTTAATGAAACATTTTAGAAACAATATTAGAGGTAAAATTAAATCTTAAAAATTTGAGTTCCGTAATATGTAGATCTTTCTTTAGCTTTTCAGGAAGCTTACTGCTTTCATTCGTCTGGGCATGCTATTGATCAAGTAGTGAATGGTTTCCTGAGAAATATTCTCCCATTCAACAGGAACGACTTATTCGAAGTTCCTCAGAGTCGTAAGTGGAGGTATATGGCTAACTCATGGCACCGAACTCATTCTTTTAGTGCATCCCATAGATGTTCTATAGGGTACATATCTGGGCTTCTTAATGACCAGTCTATAGTTAGAATATTCACAAATATTGCTGCATAATAATGAATATTCACTGCATAATAATGAAATTATCTCGACAAACGAGGATAATTTGTTTTTCTATAATATTTTCTACATAGAAATGTGCATTCATGGATCTCCCCCATATAGGAACCAAATCCGTACAACCATCGAAACGAATTCCTCCCCAGAATATTATTGATCCACCAAAAAATGGGATCATCAGAGAAATGGTGCAGAGAAATATATGAAACCTCTCTCATAACCACCAGACTCGTTGACGCCCGTCAGGTGAATTAAGACCTACTCTTGTTTTGTCTAATCAAAGCAAAACTCGCTTCTAGTCGTGAATGGTCCAATTTACGAGTTTGCGATAAAATGGAGAACTAAATCCATTTGTTTTAGTTATACCTTTCAATAAGTATAATAATAGCGTCTTCTGTTATACAAAAATATTTCCATCTCTATTTTTTTCATTATCTTCATTATCATCTCTAAGAAACTTATCTTTACATAAGTTTTAATTTAATCATTTAGGAGCCTACAACTTCTACTTATTTCATTAAATGTTTGTTTAATTAAAATTAAATTTTCATATTACGGTAATTTCATATAGAAGCCGACGTTTATCATCCACCCGACTTATATCTAACGAAAATATTGTGATACAGTACAATGAAATAGTGCATCATATTCTCTCATCCACGTCTATT
Organism: Rosalia funebris; assembly: GCA_037954035.1. Taxonomy (NCBI): domain Eukaryota; kingdom Metazoa; phylum Arthropoda; class Insecta; order Coleoptera; family Cerambycidae; genus Rosalia; species Rosalia funebris. The sequence continues at coordinate 29,104,480 of JAZFAV010000016.1, read as the reverse complement.
CGGAAAAACAATTACAAGTCTAACATATATAGATAAATTCAAGAACTAATCAGATAAAATCATTATATACATTAGAAGAAAAGATTTATTGTAAAATAATGGTGCCCTATTTCTCCTCTATTTTCCCTGAAAAAGAAATTTACATTACAATATTTCGAGATCTTATATGGTATATTCTCATGATTCTCATAGTTAATAATTAATTTCATAAATTATTTATTTTATGTTCTATTTATTCTGCTATATTCTATTGAGTAACAATTTTGACAATTTTTTTATATTTTTTAACCTAGATGAAAATCAAAAAATTTATATCTCTAACTTTAGTTAGCACAAATTATTTTGAAGAAATTTGGACATTACTCTGTACTGGATTTAAAAAGTAATTCGGCGTTACGTATCTTTCTTCTGAGAATTGCATATTGTTCGTTATTTCCCGATATATTATATGACCTATTGTAAAAAACATTCACTAAATATATACTTACAAATAAAACTTTGTATAAAATTCAGTTAGTGTTTCCTTATTCTTTTCTTCAACAAAGGCTTCAATTTCTTCAAATACTTTTCACTAATATTATCGTTAATACTACTTTCGATTAATATTATCGTTAATATACTTCAATCATTGATTCAGCTCATATAAACCAAATTTCATAATATGTTTTGGGAACCTAATAGTGAAGTAAATACACTAATATTCAAATATTCCATTACGTTGAAACTTAATTTTGGTGAAGTAATTATTTAATTGAATAGTGCCACTCAAAGGTTTTGAAAATTCAGATACGTTTTTTTAATTTTAGATGGCTCATACCTAAGGTTTCCACGAATAATTTCTATTTTCTTTTTTAATTCGATATAAAAAATTAACTTAATACTATGCCAAGTGATATAAACCACCCTCAATGATTCACTATTTATGTTAAAACTAAAATAGAGCGAAGGAAAAATATAACGTACGTTTTTTTTAAACATACATGATCGGTTAGTCATATGTCAACCCACACCGGAAAATAAACATGAGGAGTAATTAAAAAGTAGTGTATACATGTCTGCAACAATGTAATTCTTACTATGGTATAGGATGGCAGACTATGGCCAATATTAAACGTGTCTATATCTTTGGGTTTTAATATAATCTAAAATATTTTGACAACTCTCCCTTAATATGGGTGTGTTTATCGTCGTATCTACATGTAACTTTCTTCCCATCATCGTACTTTGTTGGAACGAAGTTGATTTATTTGTCTCTAAATTATCATAAACTTTTAGGAACGTCTATAAAAATTAATAATATCACAAATATATTCATTACGCAAACATAAAATTATAAGTTTATTTAGAAAACAAAATAAATGGGGGTCCATCATTTATCGCAATATATTATTTATAAGAAGATTGAAAGAGACGGAAGCTTAGACTAAACATTAGATTTCTTTAAATAATCCATGCAATATTGGTACAATTAGAAGTCAGAGAGAGATGTACCACATAACAAGGGAATTATATGTAATTTAATTATCTAATTATGAGAATTTTTTCTAATTTTAGCATACTTATTACAATCTTCCTGATTTAACCAGATACATCACCACCACCACTTTCAAATAGACATTATTTAATTTTATTATTATTTTCTTCTTCACAGCGTTAAAATAATTTTGGACCTTTGGATACATATTTTTAAGTTTGTGCTAAAGTAAGCATTATTTACAGGTGCGTAATAAACCTTTCGGAATTGGATAGAGAAAGAACATATAGCCTTTGGCAGGAGTTAGAGGATGGCGCTGGATCACTTCACCTACTTCTTACTATCAGCGGAACTACAGCTTCTGAAACTATATCTGATCTTACTACATATGAGGACAACCCTAGAGAAAAACAAATCACCTTAGAAAGATACGTAAGTAATTAAATTATTTTGGCCCTACAATCATGATGTCACGTTCATAAGTTTTAAATTAACCTAAAGGGTTTTTTGGAATTTCTTCTTTAAAACAGAATACTAAAATACATAGATCTCATCATATAGAGCCATTTTTGTTTCTTAACTATCATTAGTAGATCTAAAGCTAAAAGGTAAAGAAGAAATCAAAAACTTAAGCTGCGATATTAAAAAAAAAACTAAACTATTTTAACCTAATAATATAGAAACATGCTATATATAAAGTGACAATCCAGTGGAAATTCAATCTGACAGAGCTTTCGTAACTGACCCGAAAACATTAATATTAAAACACAATATGAAATTATAAATGATTTTACTCCATTATGCACCTGTATGTGTATATATAACTCCAACAATAGATGGTATAATATATCATAGTATACTACACTCGATTCATATTTCAGCAACTAAGAAGATATCATGAGATGACTAAATCTCACAAATCGAAACCTACCAGTATAGTAGATAAATATAATACTGTTTTAAAAATATATTTCACTCTCTGTGTTTATCATTTTATTACAAGTAGTCTACAGTTTTGCATAAAAACAATCAATAAAATCGTAATCTACTTTAGTAAATCAAAACAATCATCGAAAATATAGGACTACGTTTTTACTACCTCATATTTTATATAAGCTTAGTATTTCTCGTGAGGCATTCTAGCCTCTTCCTTTCTCTTTGTCATTGTCTATGTTTGTGCAATTAAGGGCATTGAAATTATTGAATAATTTAGTTACTTGTATGAAATTAATGCTGGCCAAATGAATTGGGAATAAAGGCTGTTATTATAAGAATGTATCTTAACATACAATAAATTCTTAAAAACTACGATGTTATAATTCAGGAAACGAAAAGGAAGTTAATTGTAACAAATTTTCAAATAGGCCCTATTCTTGAGGTGAACAGCAACCCTACCAATCATAAGAATGTTATCTTACACAAGACGAAAAGGTTTAATCTATTAGGATGTGTCTGTTATTTTCTGTCGAAATTCTGCTAGAACATTATCCCTGTTCTCCTGAAAGCCCTAACTTTTAGTTTTAATATGCCCTCAAAGAAAGAAGTCATTTAAGAACGTTGAGAAATCTCGCGGGCCACAATATATTTCAGATATTCTTGCACTAAAATACCATTATGGGTAAAACACCTATTTTGTTGGGACCACATCTAATAGCTTACAAATTTTGACCCTATAATCTGTCTAATATCCAGAACAATTTGTTACTGTAAAAGATCCATGTTCTTAGAATCAGCCAGTATGCCCTCAATAAAGAGAGATCGTGTAATGCAAAAAATATATGGATGTAATCCATAAAAACAGTTTTCCTGATAACATTTTCATCATTTTTATCATTGTCCATTAGATGTTTTCCAAAATTTCATTCATCCAGTATTATCCTCAGAAATATTTGATGAGATTTTCTTGGTTTTTAAAAAAATCTCATTGAAAATCTCTTATCACTATATCTAATCTCTTTCAAGGTGTTGAAATTTCATTAGCATTACCCGGAATACCTATGTCCCTTATTTCAATATCGGTCTCAATAGTGACCGATACTCTTTTCTGGCATCTGAAAGCAACCCATCCATGTTTTTCAAGGTTCTTTATTAAAAACCTTGAAAGACATGGACATGAAAACTATTGTGCGATGGATTTTTGTCAGTGAGCAGGACCATCGTCCATGGATTATATACCAAAATTTCACTTAATTATTTTCCATATTTCAGCAGTCTCGTATATATCCATTTTTTATTATTAAGAACATATCACATTTAAGATTCCAAAGTTATAATACGCTTTTTTTTCAAACGGTATAGAATGCCTTATATTATTCATCTTCGTCGCACAATCTCATATTTCCACCACCCTACCTCATGCCACCCACTGTATTACGGAGATTGATTATACTCGAGAATATTTAATTTTTTTTATCCTACGAGCTGAAGTAGGTGAACTTTGTAGTACTTTTTACATTTATTTCAATTCTGCTTTCGGAATTTTAAAGTAACGATGTGCTTCGCGCAGGTTTTGTATTAAATACCTCTTATAGTACGTATACACGCATATTCTATTAGTGATAAATAAATATACTGGAACGCAAAAACTAAGACTGACGGAGAAATTCTGGAAAACATAATTGATTTTAACATGTACAAATATATGGGAAACGTAAACAAGTAGATTTTTCTACATGGAACAAAAATCCTGTTAACCAGTGTTACACGCCCCACTCCAAATTGTGCTTATCTGAGGAGTCCAAACGTTAATTCTCCTTGACTCTGTAATTATTCTAGTAGCCTGCCGCTTTCTGTATCATACATTTTGTCGTCTATACTGTTCTACACGCAACATTTTTAATTTGAAATTATTCATCAGTTCTGCAAGGTATCCAAGAAATTAAATTATATTAACGTAAAATGATCTCGTTCAAATTAAAAAAAAAGTTTCATGTTAGTATATGAGTCCAGGCTCATAAAAGTTCGGCCAGGCATAATTTTACAACTAACATATTTAAATAACAATATTAACACTCTCAAAATTATTTCATTGAAGAAAAATATTGGTAACAGAAACTATACTTTGTTTCTGTTTTCTTTAACTTTTAAGTACGATGAAATATTACTACGTTATGATGTGTGAATGACAAATTTGTTAATAAAAAACATTCGCGGTTCAGGATAGTTCGGCCAGTTGCTGAAATGCATAATGGGCTAAGCGTTTGTAGCATTTTAAAATATAATCTCAATTGTTGTCAAAGTGAAACGGATATTATAACATTTGTTTTGGACACTTCTGCTAAAATTTTCTAAAAAAAAAATGGCACATGGCGTAACGTGAAGTGACGATATGCGAAAATCAAAAAAAGCTCATAAACAGGGAATTTCGGCTCGGAAAATATCTGCTACGTATTCGCTGCTTAAATCTACAGTGAAGGACATTATCAACTTATATAAAAAAAACTGGATGCACAGCTCAAAGGAAATAAACTGGTCGACTATCCCAAATTTCACGCTTAAATCAAGATTCTCTGAACAGAATTGTAACAGCAAACCGACTATTCAGTGCAAAAGAAATTACGATACTATAGAGGCAAGTCATTGGAAAAAATATGTCTGTATCCACAGCTAGACGCACAATAAAGAAAATAGGATGCAAATTCTACAACATAAAGTTTGATTCTTTACATTTTACTTTTGAATTTACCAGTTTCTCCTTCAGGCAAGAGAACAGCCGTTATTAACTAAACGATAGAAAATTAATCGGTTACGGTGGTCCAGAGAACATAGGCAATGAGACTACAACAATGGCACTAGGTAATTTGGAGTGATGCATGACGTATCCAAATTTAAAATCTTTTTGGGTGATACCAAAAAACGTGTGCTAAGAACCTCACAGGAAACGTCATCCTGACTGTTTGGTTAAGAAAGTGAAGTTCCTTGTGTCTCATGATCTGGGGGTGTATGAGTGGTATGGATGTAGGAAAATTGCATTTCGTAGATGGTATTGTGGCAGCAAAAGAATATAAATAAATTTTGAGAAACAGTTTATTACCGCCAATACCAAAATGTCGCACTGATGCGCAGTATATTTTCCAGCAGGATGGTGCTCCGTGTCACACAACAAAAACTGCCAAGGCTTGGTTTACAGAATATAATATTCCTGTTGTGAAATGGCCCTCTAGTAGTCCAGACCTCTCACCAATACAAACATTGTGGCATAAAATAACAGTTGTACAAACATCTAGCCCGTTCAAATTTACGCACCAAATTACAAGAAACTTGGGACAGCACGCTTCTTGAAGAATGTGCTAAACTGATGGATACATTTCCTGCCAGAAATAAAGCTGTCATTGTTATTGAAAGCGGTGTAACGCGATTTTAATGAAGCGACCAAACTAGTCTGAACCGTGAATCTTAATGTTTTTCATTAACAAGATTGTCACTGACACATCATAACGTAGTAATATTTCATCATATTTAAGTTAAAAGTTTATACTTTGTTGCTGTTAATACTATTTTCCTTTAATAAAATAAATATTGGGAGTTTTATTACTTTCATTAGTTGTAAAATTATGACTAGCCAAACTATTATGAGCCTGGCCTTGTATAATCACTACACTTTAATGAACGAAAGCATATGATGATTGTACACCTCTATCGTCTAATGTATCTATTATAAATACGTCCATATATTTTAATTTCTATGAAAAAACTTTCCTCCACGTTACCCTACCAAATAACAAACTAATTAACTTCTGATCAGGCGTGGCACCGAACGTTCCACAACATAAAAGATGTTGGCCATTTGACGGTGAAAGTGTTCAAAGCTTCGGGGCTGGCCGCCGCCGACCTGGGTGGCAAAAGCGATCCGTTTTGTGTTCTGGAACTTGGAAATGCCCGCCTCCAGACGCAGACGGAATACAAAACCTTGTGCCCGTCGTGGAACAAAATATTCACTTTCAACGTGAAGGACATCAACAACGTTCTGGAAATAACTGTGTTCGATGAAGATCGAGATCACAAGGTGGAATTTTTGGGTAAGTTTGTTATTATTTTTGGCTATTTCCTTTAATAATCAACATATTGACGCTTTTCCATGTATATACGGGGGGGTATCCAAATAGATAAGAATTGTTTATTTAATTTTTAAGATAACATTTTGAAAACATCAACCTTCTTCAAAATACTATCCACGAGATGATATGCACTTATCCTACCGGTTTTCCCCTGTTGTATTTTTCTGAACTAATGCTGTTAAATGTCTCCAGCGATTTTTTCTTGACCTCTTCTACAATCTGAAAACGATTTCCCTTTAGGTTCTTCTTCACTGTGGGCAATAAGAAAAGTCGCAGAAGGATAGGCCAGACGAGTAAGAGGGATTTCAATAGTTGATATGTCGTGTTTTGTCATAAACTAGTTGATTTTCAACGCCGTGTGGGTAGGCGCTTTGTCATGATAAAGAACCCAATTCCCCAGTCTTCGCAATTCAGGTATTTTTTTCCTCATTGCTTCACGCAATCGTGTAAGTACTTCCATATAGTTATTTTGGTTCACTGTGGTACCCCGAGGAATAAATTCAAACGAATGACTCCTTTGATATCGAAAAAGCAAACTATTATGGAATTCATATATAATTTCACTTGCCGTACTTTTCTTGGTCTGGGCGATGAAGATCCTCTGGCTGGACTGCTATTTTGTTTCGAGATCATAACCAATACCAAGATGTATCTCCTGTGATGACTATTGACAAATAATCAGGGTCAATCTGTGCTTTTCTTACAATTCCTAGTTTTCCTGATATGGTTCTCTCTCTGGTCACTGAAAAGCAGTCGTGGAACAAACTTTGCCGCAACGCGTCTCATGTTCAAAGTTAGGATTCTTTGGCATGAATTCCGGAAAACTCCAGTTCTTTACTCAAATTCTTCGACTGTTCTGCGACGATCAAACATGATGTTATCGCGCACTTTTTAAACATTTTCATCTGTTCTGAACGCTGAGGGGCGACCCGAACGGGGTTTATCTTCAAGTGACATTTGACTACATCTGAACCAGGCAAATCACTCAAAAACTCTTGCCTGGCTTAGAGCTTCTTTCCCATAATCTTTCCAAAATGTTGAAACTATATTTGCCGCTGTATTCTTTAACGGGAGGCAAAATTGGATGTTGGCGCGTTGCTCCTTAAAGTTTGCCATAGCAAAATCGCCGATAACGTTAGATCGGCTTTAAGAAAAATCACTGTCCTCTGTAATAGTTTCACATAAACTATACTTGCTCAACTGAGCAGGAAGCGTGTCTAGTAAGCGTAGCCAGCGGAAAAGGGAGCACTGTCTATCCTTATCTGTCGACGAGAATTATTTGTCTACAGAAAATAATTCTCGTTTTATTTACATCTTTTTTTTTTTGGGTACCCCCTCGTAAGAATGAGACACAAAGTTTGCGCATCTAAATATAAGTAATAAATATATTACAATGACCGTGTGTTTCTATGGAATAAATTTTCATTTCTAAAGGCCCATCTTTTAACATATCCGCTTAATTTATTATGTCAACTGCTTCCATCTAGTAACATCAATATTTTTTATAATACAAAAATTGACCCTCATTTGCACAAACTCTTAATTCTCTGTAACATCACGTTGGTATTAAAATAATCCCAATTAAGTGCAGAAAACTTGTCAATCGATACTTATCCCAATATCCATATAATGATGATAAATACATCAATCACACTTATTATATTCTCCTTAACCACGACTGATATTTTAATGTACCTGTATATGTATATTTCGATAGCTATGCTATCTTTATCAGAATGATATATTCTTTGTTGTTCGAACGCACACTTGGAACTAATCTGTATTAAATTCACATATTGAATTTCAAGATAGCATTATCGAAATATGCATATACATGTGCACTAAATCATCGGTTGTGGTTAATAAGAATATAATAAATGTATAATATTTGTTAAAATCACAGAAACGTTGTCTAAAAGTGTGAGTATTTTAGTGTGTGTGCTTTTTGGCGTTTTATAGTTAATCATAATAAATCCTCATCATCATAATCTGTATAAATTCCTATAAAGTATATTAAGACCTTATTTAGTTCTTTCCGGTACTACATGAGTTCCTTGAAAATATTTCAAAAAACGATTTTGAAATGTGTTTTTTAAGTTTTTTTTTTATTTGCTATGCTAAATTTTTAATATGAGGTTTTCTGAAAGAAAAAATATATTCAACTCCTTCATCGACACTAGAAATTTGGAAACATGACTAATTTACTCAGGGGAAAATATTAGAAAAATCAGATTATGTCAAGGCCAAAGTCAAGAGAAGCCTGCACACAGAGTATTTAATAGGATGACATTCTTTATTAATCTTGTATATTAATTTTATTTGTTTATTTACTCTAGTTCTTTGAATCAATATATTATTAGTATTATTAGTCCATTATTATTAATATTTGAAATATGTACCAGTTTCTATTCAAAATCTGCCAGAAAATTTAAGAAAAATGGTGGCAAAGATATATCCCATTTTTATATAAATTTTTAATTTATAAAAATATGGGATATTTACAAATTTGATTATAAACTAATAACATTAATTTGGATAATTAAATTAAGAGAAAACGCAGATTACTGCCATATTGAATTTGCAAGAAAATTACTCATACGTCCACCATTTTGAAAAAAAATTATGTTATTGATACATTTTTAACATAATAGATTATTTAATTATGCCTTTTAAAATGAATTCCTTATAAAAGTTTGCTTAATTATAAATAGTTACATACTTTAAATGAGTTTAATTCAATCAAACATCAACACTTTACATTGTCGCATCAACAAATTATTCAGTATTCATCATCAACAAACTATTCATTGATAGTACATTTTTAATCGACCTTAAAATGAGAGCAGTGAGAAATAATTACAATAACGAGAAACATTTCATCTTTAGGAAAAGTTGCTATTCCTTTACTGAGGATACGAAACGGAGAAAAGCGATGGTATGCCCTCAAGGACAAAAAATTGAGGAGCAGAGCCAAAGGGAACGGCCCACAAATCCTTCTAGAAATGACGATTGTATGGAATCCCATCAGAGCCTGCATAAGAACATTAAATCCGAAAGAAGAAAAGTACATGCAAACTGAGGTCAAATTTAAGAGACAAGTTTTTGTTAAAAACGTCTTAAGGCTAAAAGTTTTCGTCATGTACTTCTACGAATTTGGAAAACTATTTCAGTAAGTTAATGTTATGTTTCATGAAAATTTCCATAGCATTAGGCTGCTAATTATTTTCTTAGGAAAATGTGACGGCATGAATAATTCTTAAAAAGACAGAAAACCAGTTATTACAGTGAAGTCTCACTTATACGAATATGAGGGGGAACCAAAAATTATTCGTATAAGTGAATATTTCGTGTAAGTAAATAACATAGGACTTATGGGGGTTTCGCCGGGGAATGAGAAATTCTTCAATGTTTCGTATAAGTGAGTTTCGTATAAGTGAGACTTCACTGTATTAACTTTAATTTTTCCAATAATATTAAGTAAGATTTATATAAATTAGATGAAAATGTTTAAGGATTCTTATTTATGTTTGAATATCTTATTTCCGGATAAATCTTGAAACTGAAACTTGGTACCAACGTTTCATCATCCATTGTAAGTGACTTCCTTCAGACAATTTTCTTTTCTGATGTGGACCGATATATAAAGAAACGTTTGCACTAAGTTTCCACTAAGTGATTTTACGTTGGCACTAAGTGATTTCTGGATAAATCTTGAAACCGAAACTTAGTACGAACGTTTCGTCATCCATTGTAAGTGACTTCCTTCAGACAATTTTCTTTTTTGATGTGGACTGATATATAAAGAAATGTTTGCACTAAGTTTCCACTAAGTGGTTTCACGTTGGCACTAAGTGATTTCCGGATAAATATTGAAACTGAAACTTAGTACGAACGTTTCGTCATCCATTGTAAGTGACTTCCTTCAGACAATTTTCTTTTCTGATGTGGACTGATATATAAAGAAACGTTTGCACTAAGTTTCCACTAAGTGATTTCCGGATAAGTCTTGAAACTGAAACTTGGTAGCAACGTTTCTTCATCCATTATAAGTGACTTCCTTCAGACAATTTTCTTTTTTGATGTGGACTGATATATAAAGAAACGTTTGCACTAAGTTCCAATTTGACGGAATATTTGTCTGAAAAATATTAACCCATCCCGTGGGAAGTTCCAAGCTCTGAAATTTGAAGAGGTTTAATATACAGTTAATATATAGAAAAATATATGGGTCACTGTCATAGCTTTATATTGAAATGCCCCTTGAATAGAATACCCTGTATAGAAAATAGTAAAACAATGTGTAATACTTTAAGATCTCTAGACATTATCAGTAATTCTGAAATGTTCGTTCTTCCCGATAACATGAAAAAATTTAATGAAATTAATCTTAATTTTAATAGTATCATACCAATATTACCTACACCTGAGTAGTGCTAACTACTTGAAAAATATGCTGACTCGGCAGTAAATAAGAACTTATTTCACTTTAATTCTATTGTTACTGCAGATGTTATGAACTATATTATGATAGAAAATCACGCTATCGACTGATAATATTTTCCTTAGTATACTTAAATTAGTGGCATATCATTTGTTAAATCATATTACTTTTATTACTAATATATCTATATTAACATCCACCTTCCTTAAATCATATTATGCTAACATTATTGCTTTGAAAATAAAATGTAATCCATCTGAACCTCGTTCTATTAGTATTTTGATAACTATTTCAGAGGTAAATAAAAATGACATTAAGAACACATATATTAACATATATTTTTAATAACAATATTATTTCCTCGTTTGACTTTAGACCATAACATAGTACTACTACTGCTCTTATACATACCATAGACGATATTCTTAAGCCCACTGATAACAACTTGGCAGCATGTTTGGTCCTTCTAGATAATAGCAATTTGATTTTATTATCACAACTGCTTTTCATATTTACAGCTAGTTAACTGAGCGCACACAGCAAGTCGTTGTAGACTCTGTAACGTGTCTGATGTTTTACTCATAAGTTATGGAGTCTACACCCATAAGTTATGGGTCTATACTGGGACCTCTACCATTTTCCATATATATTTCTAATTTTCACAAATATCTTAAAGACTCACTATACTGACGACTCTCAAGTTTACCTTAATTTTACTGATAATGATATAAATCTATCAAATGAAGTAATAATGGTGACTTGGTAATCTTTCTTAAATGTAAATATTTGAATAAATATCTCCCACTTAATTTAACTTTTATTTCGGATATTGTTTTAATTCTTTTATTTTTTGAGCCAAATAATATAATCTTTGACTTTGGCTTTAGTATATGAGCACTTGATAGATTAAAGCTGAATCAAGACAAATCAAATGTTATAATATTTAACCCCAAAAAATTAAAAAATTAAGATAATATCCGAGATAAAAATAAAATTAGGGGATATTTCTTTAGATATTACTAACGAATCCGAAATTTTGGGCCTCTGGCTGGACGATGAACTAAGATTTACTAAACATGTAAATGTTCTCTCAAATATTATATATTACTTTAAAGGAACTTTATCCACATGGGGCCATAATGATCTTACAACTAAAAATTAATCTGTGAAGTTCTTTAATTTTTTCAAAATCTTACTGTGATTGCATATATAAACCTGCTCTTAAAAATACAGATCTGTTACCCTTACAAACAATTCAACATAGGTATTTTTTTAGGTTTGCGTATGATGTAAGAAAACATGAACGTGGAATTAGTAAGTTTATACAAAGAATTAAATATTTGTAAAAAGAATTAAATAAATAAAGATCCAAATTTAAACCACGCTATTCATATATGTTAAAAATTCCACGCCACGCCACCGCCTTGTATACTAGAAGTTTTATTTTCTGGCTTGTAAAGAATATAATTCTCTTCCTCCTAAATTTAAAAAATATGCAATCCTAAATTTTAAGGGAAATTTAAAACAACATTTATTACGTATTTGATTAGTATTATCTTTATATTTTAATAATATCGTTATACGAGTATTAGGAATAGATACCCAGTTGTACAGTTGATTTTCTTAAGGCAATAATTATCAACTGATAGGGTTTTTATTGACCATATATATTTGACTATAATTAAGTTTATTTTAATTTCAAAGTAGAGTTTTATTTTTTGCTTCACGTACATATTTTTGTTGTGGGGTTAAATTCAAAAGCAGTTCATAGTGACTCTTCGCCCATCACCTATTTTATATTTATATTTAATATAGTTTATATACATGGGCACATCCATTACTTTTTGACGAAACTTTGCGCACATGGATCAGCGATTTGGCTCATGATTTTTTATATAAAAGTATGTCCTAATATATGGGGTTTACCAAAGTCTCAGCCAAGTAAAGACAAATTTGGCTTCAGGAGAATTTTTTTAAATTTTAAATCTAGCAATTTTCAAAAATTGATTTCTCTGAGTGTAGTTAACCGATTGATCTCAACCTGTTCGCACTTTTTTTTTCGCTGAACTCTCTATTTATCGAAAAAAATTAAATTAAAGCTTAGATGGTATGCACGCTTTCGGGAGAAGATTTTAACTGATCCGTTAATTTCATAATATTTGACCCTTCTTTACCGCTATTTGTGCAAATTTTAAAATTAGAAATTATGTATAGACTTATATTGTTTGGCTTGATTTATAGTTTAAAAATTAGTAAAAACTTTAAGTATCTAATGATTACACTTTGTAATGTGACATTTAATCGATTTTCAAAAAATAGCTATTTCCAATTAGCTTCAACTTTTTTCTTTGAGCTTCGAATTATTTAAAACTTTCACAAAAATCGATTTATTATATTCTTAAAAATCCCTAAAAATTTTAACTTTCGAATCGAGCCAGGATACGAGTTACAAATTTTCAAATAACCTGAAAATCCTATTATAACAACCGAGCAATTCATTCATTTTTAGACTCATTCATAATACTTTAGCAAGTAAGTAAATACAAATAATGATAATACTTTATTTTACATTATAGTATTATCATAAAATATAACAAGGTTTTATTTTATTGGTTGTTTAGTGTATTTCAGAAACTTTTGTTTATACATTCAGTTAAACTATTTTATATTCCTTTTCAAAAGAAGTTACTCTCATTTCTAAAGTATAAAATCACAAAGTAAATACAAGCAATGTGCAATTTTCTAATAAAACCTTGTTTGTTCATCTGATTTAACCAAAAAGAAAATATTTGATTTATTTAGAATAATATGGGTAGACAATAAATATGTTCATAAACATCAAAAAAACTTGAAAAATTCGATTCGAAGCAGCGAAAACAATTAAAGGCACTCGGATTCACCATTTATTTATATCAATTTATGATAATACTTTACAAATCAGAGTAACTTATTTTGAAAAAGTAATATCAATAGTTCAACTGAATTTATAAACAAAAGTTTCTGAAATATACTAAATACCACTAAAATAAAATCTTGTTATATTTTATGATAATAATATAATGTGAAATAAATCATTATCATTAATTGTACTTACGTACTTTCTAAAGTATTATGAATGAGTCTAAAAATGAATAAATTGCTCGGTTGTTACAATACGATTTTCAGGTTATTTGAAAACTTGTAACTCGTATCTCGGCTCGAATCGGAAGTTCAAATTTTCAGGGCTTTTTAAGAATATAATAAATCAATTTTTGTGAAAGTTTCAAATAACTCGAAATTCAAAGAGAAAGTTGAAGCTCATTGAAAATAGCTATTTTTTGAAAATCAATTAAATTTGACAGGTCATATTACGAAGTATAATCATTAGATACTTAAATTTTTTACTAATTTTGAAACTATTAATCAAGCCAAACAATATAAGCCCACACATAATTTTTAATTTTAAAATTTGTACAAATAGCGGCATTTTAAAAACTGGTCAAATTTTATGAAATTAACGGATCAGTTAAAATCTTCTGCCGAAAGCGTGCATACGATCTAAGCTTTAATATAATTTTTTTCGATAAATAGAGAGTTCAGTGAAAAATAATGCGATCAGGTTGAGATCATTCGCTTAAATATACTCAGAGAAATAAATTTTTGAAAATTGCTAGATTTAAAATTTAAAAAACTTCTCCTGAAGCCAAATTCGCCTTGATTGGGCTGAAACTTTGAAAAACCCCATATATTAGGACCTACTTTCATATAAAAATTATAAGACAAATTGCTGACCTAAGTGCGCAAAGTTTCGTCGAAAAGTAATGGATGTGCCCACATATATATTAAATTACAAATAAATATTGCAAGACAAATTATTATTATTATTAATATTATTATATATTTTTTTAGAAATTGTTTCGAGTGGGAGTCAAAACTTCAAAGTTTCATGGCGTTAATGGTATGGTTAGTACTTTGCTACTATTTCGAACCGTGGATGATACCAATTGCAGGGTTATTGATTTTCCTGAAGCAGTACTTCATCAGAACATTAGCTGGCCCTCAACCTGTACCCTGGGATGAAACAGCGGACTCTGATTTGGACGAAGATGACGATGAAGAGAAGGAAAAGGAAGAAAAGAAGAGTCTAAAAGAACGACTCCAGGCCATTCAAGAAGTTACACAAGGCGTTCAAAACGCCATAGGCAAGATTGCTTCCCTCTTAGAAAGTATAAAAAAGTGAGTATTTGGAAAATATTAGATATTTTGTATTTCTACCGTCCCTTTTTTCCTTTGAAAATAGAGTTTTTATTATCTTTCTTATGCAGAGAATCGACATCAATTTAAACTTCAAAATATAAGAAACATGTACAATATTTACTAATTTCAACTATAAAAGTAGGTAAGATAAAAACATAGGTTTTTTAACTATCATTCGTATACTTCTTGACTGTGAACTTGCAAAGTTAATTCATTTTTGAATTTTGTTTGTTACCTTCAGTTCAATATTTAAAGTTTCTTGGCGAATCTTCGCTTTTTGTTCTTTTTTATCTGGCTGTATAAGTTTTCTCGTTCGAGTATATCGTGTGTCTGTGTGTCTGTGCCTGTGTCTGTGTCATGGTCGTCATCGTCATCGTCGGCATTTATTCTTGTTAGCACCGACTCAACTAAATCGTGTCGGATCGATCGGGTTTTGACTGATTCTGATCGGGGACATCTCCCAGACGACATCTATTGATTTTGAGGTGGATAGGACACACTCCACCCTGTCTATGGGTAATGAAAGGCACGATGGTGGACTATTTGAGAATTTTTTTTTTAGCACGATAACTCAACTAAATCGTATCGGATCGATCTGGTTTTGACTGATTCTGATCGGAAACGTCTCCCAAACGACACCTATTGATTTTGAGGTGGATAGAACACACTCTACCATGTTCATGGGTCATGAGAAATCACAATGGTGGACTATTTGAGAAATTGTTTTTGTTAGCACGATCACTCAATTAAATCGTGTCGGATCGATCGGGTCTCGACTAATTTTGATTAGGGACGTCTACCAGACGACATTTATTGATTTTGAGGTGGATGGGACACACCCCACCCTGTCTATGGGTTATGAGAAAGCACGATGGTGGACTATTTGAGAAAAATTGAAAAAAGTTAAACTGTCGCATAAAACACATATTCTGCATTTATGTGTGGATTTATTTTTTCTCAGTCACTCAATTTCGAGATAGAGATTTTCTACGTGCGGAAAAGTCCGTTTTAAGGTTTTAAAACGGACTTTTTAAAATGAACAAAGTATGGAGCTTTTGGGATTTTTGAAACATGTAAAGTACCTGCGAAAACCGTATTTATAACAATATATTAATAAACGTAGCTTTTGAACAATTAGAGCTTTAAGTACGCCAAAATTTTAACACGTATTCAGGGGATAAGAATAAGAAGGAAAGAGTATTTAGATACCACTCTATATAGGGTGTCCCAACGAAACACTCAGAATAACTGTTGAAGGAACATCAATGATATCACACTTTTTATATTCAAGGGCACATCTTTAGAGTAACTTAGAAATATTTCGGGAAGGTGAACGGTTTTCCCCATTTTCCCCATACATTAGTATCCGTCCATGAATTTCCGATTAGTTGTATTCCACATTCATATTTGTTATAGCACTTATAACTTATAGAACCCCTGTATATTGATCACATAATCACAAATTCGTAACTTTGGGCATTCTGGGTATAAAATTACATCAGATTTAAAAGAGGACCCTGGGATAGTATATGAATGAAAATTGTAAACATTGCAAGTAAATTAAGAAAATCTGAATGAAGAATAAGTTTTTTGATGATCTTAATGTATGACATGTATAAAGGAAGTGTTGTAGCATCTACTTACATTAATAGTAAGTATTTACGTAACGTAAAGTGAATGTTATTTGATAGGACCAGGAAAATTTGAAAATAAATTTTCTCGAAAACTGTATCCGACCGACCGCCAAAAACTGAAGCCAGATTCTTGTTTAACACTCTCAAAAATATGACAGTAACCAGATATTGAACCAGACCATGAAAGTTTAAGAGTTTCGTTCATTTTTTTTGAATGGAACACCCTGTACATTTAAATAAATAAACAGACTGATTTTTTTTAAATTCAACGTAGTTTAACATTTTGTTGGAAAATACACTAGTTTTAAATATATCGCAAAGTTCAACATGATTATCCATAACTTACATTTTAAGTAATATCAAAGCTTTAGTAGAACATAAGCTTCGCAACAACATAAGCTAAGGAAATTTAACATAAATCCCTTAAATGTAAAAATATTTTGATCAGATCAACTAATGACCGACATAAATAGTTTTATGGTCATAAAATGTTGATTATCATTAATCATTACCATTGTAAATGAGTTGTGAAGTAAATAATATTACTCTGAGTTGCTACATAATTTAACAGCATCAATTCTAATCGAATATCTGTGTACTAAGTGTCTAATATATACAGTTCTAATAATTGTTATGGTTGATAACTGAATTATTTTTTCTAGCACTTTTAATTTCACTGTTCCCTACTTATCCTGGATAGCCATCGTGTTGCTAATATTAGCGACAGTAGTACTGTACAGTATGCCTGTACGATACCTACTGATGCTATGGGGTACCAACAAGTTCTTCCGTCGTATACTGAGGCCGCACTCAGTTCCAAACAATGAGGTACTAGATTTATTGTCTAGGATACCTGACGACGAGATGCTGGTAAGTATATTCGTATTATATACGTAGATCTGTTTATTTGTACTGGTGTACTTGATAGTTTTAACTTGGTGGATCAAATCAAGTAGGTGTGGTTATTTAAATTATAAGCCTCTTTAGTATTGAGACGTTAGTTAAAGAATAAAGGTAAAAAGTAAAAAAAACGAACCTACACCCGATGATTTTCATAAGTATTCCCTTCGTTTCTTTCGTTTGTGCCATCTTTTTTTGTCGCCTTTTTAGTTGAAAATATAAAAAAGTTTATAGAAAAGTATAATTAAACTATACACAGTAAGTCATATATTAACGTCATATCTTATTATTAATGGGTATTCTGAAGCGAGTAACAAGTAATATGTAACTAAATTATTTATAGATCAGTCGAAAGAATCTTAAAACTGATTTATAGTATTTTTGCTTGCATTATACAAACAACTATTTATTCGTATTATATATTTGAAGTCAATACTCATATTAATAAAGAACAAAATAAGATAGAGCTTACAGTATTTTCAATCTATATAGAAAAATGTTTGATTCTTTCGTAAGAATCCATTCCCTAGTCATTCGACTTATTTTGTCTTATTTCATTTCACGTTGCAAGATTGATCTGATTTTTTTAATAAATATATAAGATTTCATTAACCAAATTTAATTCTAATGGAAAAACAATTATGCATACATGGTGTCGAAATTTATCGAGTCACTGTGGCTATCTACAGAGAATATCACAAAACTATCCGTTAACATATCCAACTTGACTATATATTGATTTATTGTTTGTCGCTAAATATAGTTCATATTTTTTTATCCTCTTCACCTTTTCTTTCTTTCTCTTATTGAAATCATAATAATAATAATAATAAAAATTTTGTTTTAAATTTTAACTGTAACAATTAAAAAGAATACGATGGGTATTCAGATCAGTGCCCCAAGGCGCTGCTATAAAATTGCAACATTGTCCTATGGGTGTGACTGCAACAATGTTATTCGTATTGTAGTCCAGGATGGCGGACTGATCCCAGTATCGGGGTGTCATTGTATACTCGGTTTCGAGTCCCAGCGGGAAGAGTTTAGCACCTATTCCTGAACAAGGTATAGCCGCTAAACTTAAGTGTAGTGTATTTGTCCTCGTCTTATGATGCAACCTTCCCCTTCACAACTTAAGGTTTTCATGAAAAGAGTTCAATTTCTGTATGAGCAAACTTTAAGAACATAATTTTATAGAACTACTAGCTGTACCCGGCCTCCCGTTGCTGTGGCTTTTTACCTGTCACAGGTGTGACATCTATATAATAATAGTTATATAAAAATACGCTCATATTCGAATGCAACGTTGTGTTAAAATTTCAAAGCAATCGGTGAAGGACTCTCAGAAATTTAAAATTTTGAACAAACTAATATTTACATTTTTATTTATATAGATATTGCTAGATTTAAGAAGTTTAACTTAGAAAGAAGTGAATCTAAAATAAATTTCGGGGTATGGTTACTTCCAGGAAGTCAAAAGTTGATTGTGATAACGGGACCTTCTTGTAATACGCCAATACATTGTCATAATATGTCTAAAGCATTTGATTATACTCGTAATTATTAATAAAATCCGTAAGCATTTCATCATTGAACAGCAAATAATATCTGTTTAATATTTTACTTTATGTCTTTAGTTAGTTTAAATCACAACTGTACAATTTGTTGCAGTTATCTTTATTAATACTGGAGAAATTATTTTTTTTTATTATTATTTAACAATATAATAGCGATTTTCTGGAATACAAAAAAAGTAGTAGCTCAAGGAGGTTTTTAAATTTAAATATACGGTACTATGTACTTTCTAATTCAACAAATTTAACGGAACCGAAACAAATTGCATCGTATACAGAGTAGCTAAAAAATTACCAATAAATTGCATTTTCAAGAAACAGGCATTTTTATAATAATCCATTCTATTTTCGTAACCTAATGAATTGAATTTTTTACATTTATCACTTTTTTAACACAAATAAATTAACTAAATTTAGAATTTTGAAGAAAATATAGATAGCTCTTTTATCATAAATCTTCAATTTCATCATTATTTTATAAAATAAATATTATATATCATAAATAATGCATTCATTCCATTCTAGCCGGAATGAAATAAGCAATATTATCTTAATAACTCTTAAATAAACTCAGCAGCATCCCTTATGAGATCTATGGCATTCAATATATTGCCTATTTGCTCTTCTGTATTGTTTCTTCCATTTTCTTCATTGGCATTACTCATGAAGGTACGGTAATTATGCAAAACCATATATCGGCCAATAAAATAGAGAGAATACAAGAATAAAACACATAGAGTTATTCAGAAACAGTATCAAAACGTAGTCGTTTTCGAGAACACAAGAAGTTCGATAAGATAACGGATAGTTTTGTGATACTCGTATATATCCCTGTAATAATTATACTTACACTATAATTAGTATTTAATTGTTGAAAAGAAACCTTTTTATTATTCTAAATTTTGTAACTTTTTATCAAGACGCTATATAATAATTCTGAAGTAGTGTTCTGAAAGTTCTGAACCATATTGAGTTTTATTGAAATATTCCACATAGTTCTGGCCTTTAATTTTCCTCTGCTCAAAGTTACCTAAAATATCAGCAATAAGACGTCAAAATGCAACAGCGCAGTACAATATCCATATACAGAGTGTAGGTAGGAATACGATAGGAATTTAGGTCACTACATGGATTGAATACACACGTCCATAGGGAGAGGTGGAAAACTCGAACCCAAGCAAAAATACCCCCAATATTGAATCTAGTCCACCACCTTGGATCAAGTACGAATGATATCGTTCATTTCACCTCTAAGGAGAATACAACAGGTTATATCATATTCTTCTTAACCTTCCGTCGGGCACAGTCTGAATCCAAACACATTCGGGCGCAATGAATGTGAGAGATCCCATATCAAATCTTACACAATTTATATTTTAATGAGGTGGAGACTCAATTAAACGCTTATTTAGTTAATACAATAATAAATAGTTTACGCTAGTTTTTAATCGCAATAATTAAATTTACATACATAAAGGAACTCATTTCATGTTGTAAAACAATAAATTTGAAATATTTTTATAAAAGAACTAGCTATTGACAAGTTTTTTTTATGATTTAAGGACAAGACGCACACATAAATTAGTATTGAACAATATTTTAAATACAAAAAACAGACCACCTTTATTTTCATATAAAAGTCATAAAGTTATAGGTAAATAAAAAAAATATTGGACGTGAACAACAAAGAAAAGTTATAAGTAACTACGGATTTTAAGTGTAAAGAATTATAAATCCTCTTCATCATTTTAGCATGCTCCAAACAAAAATAAACGTCACATTGTTGGTAACGATATTTAGTATAAACCACAAATTTAACACCCAAATGTGTTAATTTTGAATAATAATACCATAAAAAGCTAGAATAAGTAAGTATAGAGATCCTAAAAAATATTATTAATTTACATAATAAAAGAAATATATCAAAATAAAAAAGTGAAAATAATGACGTAATCAGGCGCAATGCATCTGACAGATCCGGGAGGCCCATATAAGACCAGGGAATGCACTAAAAAAAAAAATCGACACCATATCGAAAAGAGTGGTTTGGAACTAGGAAGCTATGAGGGAGTTGGAGTTAATATTCGTAATACACACGAAAGGGCAAAGAAAGAAGTCACTGCCGGATCTCACAAATCGGCTGCGCCGACGAGACGGAATGGTAAAAGCAATAATGTTATTCGTACTTGGTCCAGGGTGATGGACTAGACCCAGTATTGGGGATATAATTTTTGCTTGGGTTCGAGTTAGACTTCTCTCCCTAGATGTTACCCCCACATCTACATCCCACATCCTCTTATCTACGTGTAATATTCCCCACAGCAGCCTGGTGATTTATAGTGACGAGGTCAATTTCTGTGTGTCAAAATTAATTATACACTACACTCGATAGAGTCATACACTTAAGTTGTTATTATGCATGATATAATGAGAATGACAACGAATGGTAATATGACCAAAATAAACAACCAATCTTTTAGTATTACAAAAAATAATGTTTTAAATATATTGTTTTGACTTCACATATCTGAATTTTAAAAAATCTTAGAAATATCGAATATAACTTCCCTACTACTATTTTTGTAAAATGATCTTAATCTTGTTAAAGGTTCTTAATCTAAGATCTTAAAAATAATAAACTGTAGCAATTTAAAATCCCGTAAATCACTTCCTCCATTTGCGTCCTGATTGAAAATACTCAGTGTGTGGTCTTAAAATATACTGACTAATTAGTAAAATATTTTATAAGGTAAATCAATCAACAAGTTACAAGAAGTTTCAATGACCTTTTTTCGAAATATACTACGTTTAATGACGATAAAAATAGTAATTGGTGCACCAAGTTAGAACAATCGAGACGTAAACGTAACTAATGGGCATCTGCTAGTGTCAACAAGATATGTTGGTATTAACATAAATGTACAAGGGTTCCACAATATTTTTTTGTATGTGCTGGTAAATTGGGTTTTATATATGTGTCTAAAACTTAATCAATAATACGTATTTCATTTGTTATCATCGATAATAACTAAAGGCAGTTATTGCTTTCGAACAGCTTACGAAGAGTACTGAAAATAATTTAATTGGAAAGTACCTATATGCAGTATCCTCGAACAGGATACTTTTGCAATGCCCAAAATTCCAATATTTTAAAAAATTCCTTTTTAATTTTATTGTAAATTATCTTTTTAAAAAATCTGAAATAGGGTAATATATTTTGTTCTTGAAAGGTTGTCCCAAAACTGCACAATCTTATCCAATTATTTTCAAGAAAAAAATATAACGAATTTAAAACTATTAAAAAATTATTTTCAGCTTTTAGAGACAAAATAAAATTTCGTATAATATAATTAATTGTTATATGTTATAATCTGTTATGAACATTTGTATTAAGACATAGTATATTCTAAGAATCAGATAATTTATAATTAACCTTAAAGAATAAACCTCTGATTTTATTTTAATTGCCTCAAATTATCTCGACGAAAATTCTGGGGTTTTAATATAAATATAGATAAAATTAGAGTCATAGTTACTTTTTGTTTATAACTTTTCGAAGCTATTCCAAAAGTCTACCACAATAGATAAGAAAAACGTCAATTAAATATACATTACTAGGATAATTAAGATAAATAATCTTATTTAATAGCAGCATAATATATAAATAAAATCTATATATGTATGTCGATAACCATATCATCTGCAAGTAAGCTACTACACTAAAACTCCAAAATATAGTTCCTGTTTTGTATTTATTTTTTATAGTCCCTTTATTCCTGAGCTTAAGGTATCCACAAAACTCCTCCATCAAACCTTATCTCTAGCGAGTGCCTTTTATGTCAGAATTTTATTCGTTATCTGATTCTGGACGCCCCTTCTCTTCCACGTCTGCTTTGTTTCGCCTATAGTTCAGCTGCATCGTGGGTGCTCTAGTTCAAAACTTTTCTTGCAACATCACCTTCAAGTTTTAGAACAGGCAATCTGAACAAGAAACTATGACCAAATCTCCTTCCAGTGAATAAACTCAGACCTCCGTTACGTTTGCAACATTTTATTAAGGGACCCAAGAAATCACCTAGATTATTTATATTTAGTAAATCAGGCTAAATTGCTTTCGAAATTATCTTATCCATGAAGCATACCAAGTTTAGGTGTCAATGAATTCCTGTGATGGTGTATTCTTTTACCTTTCCTCTACATCAGAAAGTTGAACTCCTGCAGAATGTTCAGATGTTGAACTCCTCTTTTGCTTTTTTGTACAAACAAATGTACGAGGCATGATTTTAACTTTTCAAAGAAACACACAAAACACTAACGACAACTGTAAAAACACGAAGGCTTGTAACTTCGTAGGTTTCAACGTTTAGGAACCCACTGTTGCCAACGAAAGTAACAAATAGCTTGTTATAATGCAAATTTTTTCTTCGCAGAGGGTAATTTTCAAACTACTGATGTAAGGATATTATTATACTCCACCCCATCTGCAAATGCCTTATATAATAAGAACTTACAAATTAGACCAAAACGGCTATTATTAATTATTGAATTTCGTTAGTGCAGTGTAAGCGAGTATACCTTTGATAGATGAGGCTCATATCTTATAGACGCCCTTACGTTCTACCGCATGGCGCTTGGTACGTTCTACTGCGGTAGAATGTAACGGCGTCTACAAAATGTGAGCCTCATCTGACAAAGTTATACTCGCTTACACTGCACTGACGAGACCCAAAATAAGGTCTAAACCGGTCTGCAGTTAGCGGTATCCTAAGATAGGTGACACTTTGCATCTTCCTTGTGGTTTTCGAACAATCTGAATCACTGTATGTTAGTGCTAACTCTGTTAGACAAAATACTGCAAATTTCGCCATTTAATTCAGCGCTCGTCGATGGCATATAGCCAGGAGAATAACTGTTTTGGCCTAATTTGTTAGTCCTTATTATATAAGGCATTTGCAGATGGGGTAGAGTATAATAATCTCCTTACTTCAGCAGTTTAACAAATAACTCAACCATGAAATAAAGCGACCGGTAAAACGACTTTCCTGAAAGCCGCCTATTGTTCGTTCGAATACTCCTCTCCTGAAAAGTTAGGTTTTCTTACTTTATGAACACGAAATTCCTAAATTACTCGGATTTATGTAATAACTAAAAATGTTAAGGCATATTCTTAAATAGTGTAGACATGCCCTAACGAAGCCGATTTAAAAAATATGTATTGACTAAATATTAAACAAAAAATTGGAAGAATTGGAATTAGAATCAACACAAAATTTCCTCAAATTTTGTATTGATTTTTTACAGCTTAATAAAATATCAAATTAAAAAAAAGAAACAAAAACTCGTCAGGGTATTACTGCACTTGTAATAAGTAACTAGTTAAAATTTCAAGCAAAAGTATGGAATCCCTTGATAGTTATGTGTTCCTAAACTGAGAGATATTTCCCATATGGATAAAGTGTAGTTCAGTGTTCCCTTAAGAAACTATTTTTTATTCACATTTCCTATTATTTGGACTTTAGAAATTATTAAATTAAAACCATTATTTCTTCACATTCCCTATTATTTGGACTTTGGAAATTATTAAATTAAAACCGTTATTTGTAATACACTCCTTGTCATTGAATATAAATACTCAACTACGTCAAATTTGCTGTTGAATTGTAACCACGTAATATGTACTTTCATAAACTGAATGTAAAATCGGCTATGTTTAAGGAACGAATACTCACTACTAGATCTCTATACTAGAACATGGTTATCGAAATACTATGTATATGTTCAGTTTGAGTCCACCTCTTTAGCAATCTATTAAAAAAATATTTATTTAAACTATTTCAGTGTAGACTATTGCCGTGTTGTTCTGTGAATAAATTCTGTTTTAACCGAACTAGATAACTAGATATATTTTATACTAAATTATTGTCTACAAATTTTATCAAACGAAATCAGTCAGTTTTAGTCAACCGAAAACACGAAAACATGAAGACAGAAATTTTATTTCTTTGTTCACGATGTCTTGCAGGCTATAGTTGAAAACGTCTAATCATTGCTAGATGATGGATATTAAGATGAACAGATTAATCTTTGTTATATATTTAGAATAACCTTGAGGTTACAGCTCTATTTATACTATATTGTTAAATATTGCCAATTATATTTAACCATCTATTAGAAAAGAAAACCTGTTTTCCAAAATTAATGACGTTGATATCAGTAAAATGTATTTCTATATAAATACAAAAAATATCAAAGTTTAAAATAATACAATACTCTATCCGAGGTCACATTGTATATACATACATATATCTTTTTATCACCAATATTACTGGGGTTCTTAAAGATATGCTATAAAATCATACCTAGATATTAGAAATGTTGAGAAAACGACATCATATTTAACAATATAATACATTTCTTATATTCTCATAAAAGTCAAATTAGAACTATAGCGTAAAAAGATGTTATATACATACATTTTAAGTTTAAATCAAGTGCCAAATAGATTTAGTTACTACTAACTACCCCCGGTAGATATCCGTAGATTTTCTTCAAATCACTGTCTTTTGTTTTCCATATTTTTTTATCATACTGTTAAAAAAAAATTTATTTGCCTTTTTAAACTGTTATAATTTTATATTGGTGTTTTATTTAGCTATTTGAATTTCTCTGGTGATAAAAAAATACAACATAAAAATGTGATTATCACGTGTTATTGTTACCTCAAACGTTTTTTCGTGCTCAAAAATAAACAGTATTCACTAAAATAATTATAATTAAGAGAAAAGGTATCATTTCCCCAAAATAATACCCCAAAAATAACAGTTAAGTGTTACCTTTTCCTTCAAACTTAATAGTAATAACCGTCATACAGTATTTTAAAGTAAGAGGCCTTTCAATAAGGGCGCTTGATTTTTAAATGTAAATAAAGCAAGCTGTGTGTAAGATATCCACTCATTTATTTTTTATTTGAAAGAATATTTTATGGCCTTAAGTATGGAATATAACGTCGTTCAAATGTCTGTCGCGGCATTGCTTGATGCCACGTATTCGGGAGGTCCAGTTTTCGATGACTGTCGCATAAATCCGGCTGAATTTGCTGAATGGCGTTCGTTATGTTGACTGTGAGGGCATCAACTATTTGCGGTTTATTCGCATAGACCTGCGATTTAAGATAACCTCAAAGGAAGAAGTCTAAAGGCGTTAAATCGCACGATTTCGGTGGACAGTTCAAGTTGTCGCTGCGCGAGATAACCATGCCCTCAAATCGCTCGTGCTCGTCATCTGTAGCGGTCGCCGTTGACAGTTATAGCAATGCCAATTTCGTTTAGGAAGAAGTACCGACCGATGATTCCACCAGACTAAAATCCACACCAAACAGTGACTTTCTAGGGATGCATTTGGTGCTGGTGTATCTCATGCCGACTGGTATCGTCCCAAATCCGACAATTTTGCTTGTTCACATATGTATTCATCCAAAAATGGACCTTGTCGCTAAAGATGATTTTTTTGGCGAAATTTTGGTCAACTTCCAACTGCTCCAGAGCCCAATCAGCGAACACACAGCGTTATCTGTGATCGTTTACCTTAAGTTCCTGAGTCGGTTGGATTTTTTATGTAGACCCAAGTCCCTACTCAAAATTCGCCCAAGTTGAAGTCGCATAAAGGCTAAGTTTTTGTGAACGACGAGAAATTTACTCAGGTTTTCCCGTACACTCTCATGCACAGCAGCGATGTTATCAGCAGGCCTTGCGTTTTGGTGACGTACGAGTGTTGGCTGATTATTATCTGTTTCTCAAACGGAAAACTGATTTTAAAAATAAAATTTGATTGCCATACACTACTGAACAATTCACAACAAATTTGACAGATGTTGCTTTAACAACACAGCTATAACCTAACAAATTTCGAGCGCCCCTATTCAAAGACCTTTTAATATTTAAAAATCGTATTTAAATCCTATGTAAATCCTATAGAGTCCTATAGATGCATGTAACTGTTTAAACCATTGAAAGATTGTAATGCTCTATATACTTCAAACTTTATGGATATTAACATATTTATATTCAAAGGACATACATACAAAGTATTTACATAAATATATATTCTTTTAAACATTAATCGTGGAACAAAATCTGTACTTTCAAGAAATGTGAATTTAAATCAATTTGTATTTATTATCTTTCAATGCTTGTAGCACAAGGACTAATTTTCATATTTTTAAATGAAAAAGAAAAAAGAATTTTACCGATATTACTGAAAAAACTGATGTAGCTAATTTGTATGAACTAGAACAGGGAGTTGTTGAAAAATGTTAAAAATTCTGGAAAATAATTTTAGTAGCACCAGAAGTCGCCTAAACTTGTATATTGAACAAGACACATTCAGCAATTACTTAAGTTCAGCTTTTTTATCAGTAAGAACCTTATTAATTTTTCATTTTGATTTGTCAAGATTGTAATAATATTTTTACGTTATTAATGATATCAATTTTTAAATTATTTTAAACGGCAAGAAGCTCAGACGCAGATTTTCTTTGACCATCTTTGACCAGAATAATTTTTTACCTATATTTTAGTATGTACCATTGACAAAACGCCCGTTTTTATATAATATATATAGATGTTCAATTAGAATTACAGCACATTTGTATACACTTCAGTTAATTTTTCAATTTTAATATTTTTCTTTGGTAATTGTATACATATTATGTGGTATTGTTATAATTAATTAAATATGCCTCTTTGTGAGTGGTCATATTCATCAGAGCCAGTTTTTACTATATTTGACAAGTATTAGTTAGTTGCTTTATAACTGTGCTTTAAATATGGACATTCTAGGTGTGCAAAATTGCAGACCTACTTTTTAAGTTTTCATATTTATTATTTATAATAATAATACTAATAATAAACAACATTCATTCCCCAACAGATAATAAGAATCCAATTAAAGAACAAAAATATAAAATAAAAAATATTAGGTAAAGTATAGCAACATTAAGCATTACTTGAGGAGTACCCGACTAAGTTTGAAATAAAATATACACATTTTTAATTAAGAAAAAAAAAGGAAAACAAAAATGAAATCTTCTTTGCATCAACTCTAATTGGACCTTTGACTATTATAATTGGATGCCAAATATTTGATGCATCCTCCAACTTAATCCTTATAAAAGAATTGTATTATTTTTATTGAATTAACTTCTTGCACTTTGTTATAACGCATTCTAATGTATCCAGTGAAGACGACGTAGTCTGGTTAATATGCTCATTGGCTAACAATTGATTGTGAAATGATACACCTAGATCTTTTACAAATTAACAAACATTTTAGTCTCTTTTATCTATGTAAATACGATAGGATACTTATTGAGAATAATGCTAATATATTTACATTTCTCCGAATTCAAATTTGATCTGTATTATGAGAAACTTTGTGGCCTTCTATAGATAGTACGCAGTAAAAGTCAATTACGCTAGAGATATAATTACTAAATACTAAAAATAAGAGTAGTCCTAAAGGTGATCCTTGTGGTACTCCGGATTTGGGACAAATAAATCAGGAATTAAATCTGTAGAATGTCATCAAAAGTATAACGTCAGTTTACATATGTAGCGAGATAAAGGTCCAGAATACGTAATGAAGAAGTATCAGATCATAGATGGGAATACATCACTGCTTTTAATAAAACTTAGCCAAGTTTTATTAAAGTAAATCGTTATAGATCGTATTGAAAAAATGTTATTTGCGGTCAATTTTTGGTGTTGCTCTTTCAAACGATATTTTCACGAATTATTTTTGGTTACCCAAAATTTAGGTAATGTAAGCCTTTTCAACACAATCTATGTCAAAGTTCGCTAAATTTCTGTATTTTGTTCTTAAATGTAGTATATGATACGGAACTTCTTCATTGCTTAATCTGATACTTTATCTATCCACGGAAGCTAATATTATGTTCCTAATAATTATCTTAACGATGAAAACTGTTCTCAAGAATACGGCTGCAGTTTCTCATATTTAGAATGTTCCTTTAACTTGAGGGATTTTAATTCGTCCTACTAGACTGGCCGCAGACTACAGACTTTTTATTGACCGACAGTTTAATTGGTTGCTTGTTAGTATGATAACTTTATGGAGTGCGCGCACCTTTAAGTGTGCGCACTCGCGTAAGTCTTCACGCTAATTAAAAGACCGATCCAACTATCGGCCGACCAAAAGTCTGCAGTGTGCGGCTAGCCTTACAGTTATAATACAGTTACACTAATACAGTTATTCAGTATACTAACCAACAGTAGATACCTGTGAAATTAGTTTCCATTCCACCAATACATCAAAACGTATTATTAGAATAACGGATATCTATGTTTACTGCCTATATTGTGAACTTAACAAGGCGAGGTAGAAGGGCACATTAAAAAAACATGTTAATACAGAAAATGACACCTGCAGATGTACATTAAATTAATTGGCGTCAGCTTGTCCACCCACCTGGGGCGCATGTCAGTTATACGGTGGTACTTGCAGTTGGACTACAAGGACCTCAAGCTGCTAGCGAGCAACGAAACCGACAGGAGGAGGGATCCGAAGAAAAAGCAGAAAGCCTCCTAGTGGAGCGGAAAATTTTTGTCAGGCGTTCGGGACAAGTGGAAGGTTCGCTTCGACAAAATCAATGAAAAGTCTGATTAATGTTTTTAACACTTATACACACAATGTTCACTAAACTTAGGTAAAATCGAGGAGGTTTATAAAAAAAAACGTTTTAGTCGCTAAAATTTCTCCATGACAATTATTTTTATATATTTGTAAGGTCAATATAATTTCAAATTAGATAACACTTTAATATAATGCATTCTTTTAACTGAATTACAAACTTAGAATCATCAATTGGGGTAAATATTCATTAATAGGTGGTAGTGAATGAGAACACCACATTTTATCACATTTTAGTATATAATTTTAAAGAATATGAAGCAACAACTAATAAAGGTAAGTCGTTCTTAAGATCATAAATTTTTATGCTAGAATTTTGAACGAAATATAATATAACTTACAATGTAATTAAATGTATACGCATATGAGAGAAGACTATATATAATCGAACTTTATTGCACACTAATCCTGCTAGTAACCTACTGCGCAACCATAACTGTAACTATAGACACAGCCGACTTCACTATAACACTGATAATTTCGAGGTTAGAATTTCGAGTGAAAAGTAAAATATAATTCACATTATAAATAAAAATATACACACATACAAAAACGTATATCATCAAACTTGCTACAGTAAACCTACTACACACACAGACCCATAGGCCGTGACTACAGCCACAGCCGGTTTGCTATGTATAAGCAATGAACTAGGAAATCTGACATCATTGAACTTACCTGTAGTCCTACAATCGTGTTTAAATGCTAGTTCCCAAATTTAAGTTAAACCTGAAGTCAGTATTTTTAATTTAAAACTACACAAAAATGTGTCATTCTTAATATAAACTAAAATTTCTAGTATCGTTTATTCAATTTGTTCCATGTTTTTAAACAATTAAATCAAAAACACATTGTCTAACACTTGAACAACCATCTCTAATAATTTATATGTTAATTGCATGTTATTTTGTCCAACAATGATTTATAATACAAGCTCAAATCGTTTTAAGTCATGTATTCGAAAGTAATTCAAAATTCTATTTTTGTTAACTGGTTCTGAATAAACAATAATCCTCAAAAGTATCATACAAATTTTGCGGTCGTCTACAAATACTACGAAATGAGAATATATTACACTAGAGATGTAATTAATAAATACTAAGAATAAACGTAGTCCTAAAGATGACCCTTTAAAAGAGAAAAAAGAGAATCGGAAGTTAAATCTGTAGAATGTCAAGAAAAGTATAATGTCATTTTACATAGCTAGATAAAGGTTTAGAATACGTAATTAAAAAGTATCATATCATAGATAGGAATATAGTACTAAAGTTTTATTAAAATAACTTGTTACAAATACAGATTAGCATTCAACCTTCTAAGCTTCTAAGTTTGGAATATAATTGCGAAGTCATAACTATAAATATTTGTCCGACTTTGAGTATTCGTACACAATTCATGTGTCTACTAATATTTTATGTAACCACTACGTCTTATCTCCGTTCATATTTTAAAAATATTACTACATATAAAGTTTGTAAATAAAAATATACAAAAAACAATTTCTTGAAATGACGTAGTCATGATTACACAACTGCTCATTTGGTAGATATTTAGACAAAATGCAATTTTTAATGAGAAACTGTCATAATTGGGGTATTCAAAACATCCAATTTGTAGACTCGACTCTTCAAGATTTCGTCTTTGTACTCTAATAATAAACCAGTCATATTCTTCATTGTTTGCAGTAGTGCTATTGTCAGATTTCCTGGTCGCAATATTCGGGAACTTACCTAGGCATTGACATAATATTTTTAAATAGATATAACTTTCAAATTTCAGATTGTTTCATTATTTCATGGCCAAATGTTAGTCCTATGAAAACAATATTTTCACACTAGCTACTTTTGTATAGATGTGGGTAGATCAAATAGTAAATTGATTAACAATTTTAACAACTTTATGGATGTCACAAGACTCTACTCAACAAAATACATAAATAATATATTAATTATTCTTTTTATGCCCAAGCAACTAAGATATTGACATTCCAAAAATATTAAATATCTTAATGTAGTTTATAACTGAAAACAAATCGTCTCAAAATAGAAATCAAGGATCACAAACATTATTTCGTATCTCGTACAGTTATCGAGAACTACAAAACCACTCAAATTTACCCACTCTTCATCGTACAATTGATGCATCATACTTTATGCCTCTAAAAATTTCATGTATGTATATTTTTATACATATATAATATAGAAAAAACCAAGAATTAACTTCTAGAACCATATAAAAATGGTTAGAAGCGAGAACATTTATATCGAACTTTACGTGAGCTTATTTTATTTATATTGTATAAAAGTTTGTGTAAGTTTGCAAAAGAAAATTCTCGGGAAAACGATTCCACCTGCTGCCAAAACCGTTTATGAAATACTTGAAGAAAGATGCATTCCTAACCACAAGATAAATTCACGAAGCCATTTTTTATTTATTCCCAAATGTTTACTTTTTTCAGTTTGGCAGAATTATGAAATGTGGAGAATAGAACATCTGAACCAAATTGATATTCAAATAGACGTAACATCAATAAAAATTTCAAACAATAATATATGTATAATATATAATTATTGTAAATTATGAAACAAATAGGTTACATATATTTATAAAACACTTTTACATATACCTGGGTGAGCAATCCATTTTTAAACCTATTTTTATTTTTTTTTTTTTTTTGGCAAACGTCATTTAATTATTTTTGCATCTAAGTCCTTCGATATGAACCTAATTAGTTAATTAATTACCACCAGATATGACCGCCTCAAATTTCACTAACTGCCACTGATATTACTTAGTACATGTATATCTTAAAATGTATCTGGATAAACCGCAATATGACTTCATTCTCTGTCTTGCCTCTAACTTAGTAGAAATTTTACGTAGTCTAAATATAAAACGAAATCTAAACATTCCTTCCGACATTAGTTCATCGTGAACAAAACTAAATTATTAATGTACATACTAAAACGTAGTATACAATGTGTGTAAGTTCAGCTACTATATTATCTATTGGTACATTGTTCTTTCAATATTATTTCGCTTATTCATTTAATTTTCCTCCAAAACTTCTTCACTTGAGAAGCTACATTATTATCTTACCTTACGTTCTTATATTGGTCTTAGATAAGGACCTTGAACATCCTTTATTACTTTATATAAATTACAACGATAAGAGTTTGTTTTATTGTTTAATTCTTTTAAGTATCAATATTCTCGTTCAAAATATAGAGTAGCTCTAAACATCCTCTTAGAAATAGTTACGATGTTGAAATTGACAAGGAAATTAAGTCCCTACTGTACTGCGACAATTTATTAGTCTTCCTTAAGAGCTACTACTAATAGCAGGTAGGTAGGTGTTGTATTTCCACATTACTGACATATTTCTCTTGAACGATATTATTGAATATTGAACATAACTTTTAAATGCAAATAAAATGGTGTGAATATTATGGAAACCTATTCAGCCACCAAAATTTGAATTCATTGATAAATTAAATAAAAATTCATGGATTTTCCCATATGAAATGTAATAAAAACAAAAACCTTAAAGAATTGTATTTTAAAGACTTAGTAGTAGATCGGTTACTCTTTCAGAATGTATAAAAATAAGGTTGCAACATCTCTGGATATTATCAAAAAAGGCAAGACTAAATCATGGCTGATTCTTAACGGAGTGATCGACATGTGTTGAAGAAAATTCATTAGTAAATATTAAAACTCGGTTGCAATATAGATAAGATCACATAAACTATACAAAGTGTACCACACAAATGTTATTCAATATAGAATGTTAATTATATGCACAAGTTGACAAGTTGTACGTGTTCAATCTAAATACTCCTTTTTTTTTGGAACATTTGGTTATTACTGTAAGTTTTTCTTTAATTACCATTTATAAAAGAACTTATAAAACCAAATCGGGATGTATTTGTAGAAGAAAGTGATGTGATGTATTTGTAGTTTAATGTAGAATTACAGAAATATAGTACCTAGGTACATATATTTATCAATAACAACAAGCATTAATTGCTTGATACAATTGCAGCTTAGATATTGAGGATAGCAAATCATATGAGACATCAGTCTCTTTGCAAAAATTTAAGAATCACATTAGAACTCCAAAATTTGAATAACGTAGATAATAAAGATAATAATGCTTAGTGCAGTGTACTATTTTTCTCATAGATCGTTCAAAATCATTTCATTCGAGTATTAAGAACGACATATTGAGCACATACACCGAAATAAGTAATACGTTTTTTATATAACCTCCTCAAGTAGATATTAGTGTCAGCATTTTATATATTTCGAAATAATAGTTATGGTATAAATATTGTTTATAACAGTAGGAACTAGGGCAGATTAGACATCATCCATACTCCATTTCCTACAAGAAATAGATTTGTAGGAAACTCTATAATTCCTTCTAGTGACAGCCGTTTGCTTCTTTCCGAGAAGAATAGATGTCGGAATCTGATAGGACTGCTGTGATATTTGAAAACATGTTGGTATATATCCGACTAGATAAACTGGCTGTTAGATTATATTTTAATCGTATGTTTAAGGAATGATAGTGAGAATCCCTGGTGCCCCAGATCTGTTATAAATTTGTACAGGTTTATAGAATAGCAAGGAGAACTGGTGGCCAATATGTAACTTAATGTAAATTTATACGAAAAGAAAATTTAATTTATCTAGAACACATACTATACACAACAGAGATGAACAATTAGTTCTCCAACCTCGATAATTTTTTTAAGTTACATTTTGCAACCCTCTGCAACAATTTGTTGATATGAACAGAATTGCTTCACAGTTTACGGGGCTTATAGTTTTTCGAAAATACTGCGAAGAGCAAACGTTTTGAAAACTATTTCGTCATTATAGAAACATTTAAATAAACATTAATAGGCAATTTGAAAATACATTTTCTATATGCAGGTAATAATATAATTTTCATAGAGGAGAGAAGACCATCATTTTTTAGAAATACAGCTTGTATAAAATAGGATTGTCTCATTTGTTTAGGCAATATTGATTGATTCACAATTTTACAAGTAAAACAGAAACGAGCCAACATTGAAACATTTTGTTTTTGACGGAATATTATTATAACAAAATTAAATTTACTTCTGTCTCTTTCTTGAATGAAATTTCTCCTCGAATTTTTTTCAGAAATAATGTCATTATATAAAAAATATCTAGGAATCTTCTCTTTATATGAGCCAATGCTTCGTTCAAGTTGTTTGACATATAAGTATGATTTATTACAAATAAACAAAATCGGACAGACTTTATGCTTATAAATTATTAATCTTAATATTAATATATCTTAACTAGCAAGTAATTCCTAAGAAATTATTAAGAAAAAATGTGCCAATTCAAAAAAGTTGTTCAATAAATTTATAATCTACATTTTCATTACGAAAAATTTCAAACATATAATTCAATTCAAATTCAATAGCCACTGTAAGTATCATTCATAATGTCCATTCACACTTTAATAAAAAAAACTCAGCCATCTGTTTCAAAATGGTGAATAGATGTACCAATAAAATAAATATTATATTCTCGATAATAGGGATTATAAATTGATAAATAAGTATAATATACATACTTTATATAGATTTGTATTTTATGTCTATCATGAAGAATAATGAATAGTTACAAAAAAACGGCATATGCTTTATATACGATTAAATTGGTACACTAATTATAAATCCATAAAAAAATTATCAGACATTGACAATTTAACCCTTAATCCAAACCTTAAAAAATAAAAGCTCTGGAAGATCTTTCGTATCAGCAAAATGTTATAAGAACAAAACTTCACTATACATAAAATATCAAATATCAACAGTGATTTTTCTCGCTTGAATTAGTATAATACAATTTCTGCTTCTGTTAGTTAAGAAATTGCGTTTTGTATTAATTATTGTATCATTTTCATGATACAAAACAGCTCTCCAGCAAGGAGGAATTTTAAGGCAAGGGTAAGTTCAGTCAGCTCAAATTCTTTCTTATTTATCCTAAGGTTGGCTCAGAAATTTCATACATCGGTAATCTAATGTCTAAAATAATTGTGAAGATGATGTATGGGAAACTCCTAAAAAATAAACTAAAAACTAAGAGATGAATGAAGCGTTGTCAAAACGCTTTTGTTCAAAATAAAAATTTCTTTTTTTCTTTAACAATTAAATAAATAATGAAGTAGTCATTGATCAAACATTAGTAATAATTATGAATTGTTAGAAATTATAATCAAAACTGAAAATTACTCTGTAGTAGAAGAATGATTACAAATTTATTTCTACCAAACTTATTTATTTCTACCAATTTTTTGTTCGTACAGACATAATATATTCTTTTTCACTTTCAACTGTGAACAAAAATAAAATTTTGCTGTATTATACAGAATTACACCCAATATACAATATCGATTTTCAGGGGTAGGATATGAATAAAATCTACGCCATCCTTTCTTAATATCCCTTAAATATGGTAAGAGCTTATTATTTCAAATAAAATAGAAAATAATTAGACAAGTATGAGTTCTTAGAAAATTGTAAACAAAATGATCGATTATTGTAGGACTAGCGAAATTTTCCATTAAGAACAATACAATATTGCCCATTCTATACTGAAGTAAGATGTGTATAAAAACACATTTGTGTTTCTCTTGTTAACCCTGATATAACGTGAAGCAATTCCTGTTTAATAAACAGTTTTTGTACAGTACTATTATAATATAAATATGATAATAATTGTTGGTGTAGTTTAATTGATATAAAATAAATCAAATAAATAAAAATGTAATACATATAAGCCATTCGATAGAGCAAAAGTGTGGTCCAATTGTTGATTAATTTGAAGATAGTGTCCTTAGCTTATGTGCTTTTATCGATTTTTAAATAGACTAAAATAATTATAAAAATATATCCTGTTAGTATGTTCAGTATATATTCCGATTCGATCAGATATAAAAATAGATAACATTAATATTCCGATCATTACTATATTATTTCTAATACACTCAAAATAACTTTGTTCTGATTTTATTTTATATTTATAAGAATGTAATGAGATACTTTCACTACATTCCTTTGACAAATATACAATAATGAATTATTTTTTGGAGTTAGTTATGCCCTTGATCTCAAAGTGGTATTGTTCTTTATTGACCAAAGGCATAATTTACTCAAAAATTAAGTCAGTATTGGGTAACGTATTGAAAATGTCTCATTACATTATTTCTTGGTGATACATATTAATAATGTTTTGAAGTTGTAGTACTTCTGTGTACAGAAATGCAATCGTAAGTATATAACACATTTTAAATTTCATAAATATATTAAGAACGTAACTATAAAAAACGAAGATCGAAAAACTTACATTTTAAAATGGACGGTGTTTGTTGCAAACAAATACGTACGAGTATTGTAACAGCTATTTTACAAATATATATGGATCTCTTTACTAATTAAACAAACAAGCAAATGTGTTATTGACAGCTAACAAATTTTGTTGTTTCTATAACAAGGCATTGCCAAAAAAAATTTCCTTGAACCTGTTTATTCCCGTCAGTAAAAATTATTGATCAAAGATCTTCAATCATAAAGTTTTTTTAGGATACAATTACACAATGAATATATCCCAGAGAATAGATACCAAAGAGCAATCGCCCAAGCTACACTTTCAAGACCTAATATTTATTATATTCACAATAAAATAGCAATGAAACTAGCTGTCATGAATATTCGAATCATTTATAATTATATCTGCGAATTACTCAACTATGGAACCCTCTATTGGCTGGCGTAATAAAATCAACTTTTGTTCAAAAACGTCTTTCCGCATACAAAGTAAAATTTTAAGATTTTATATTTTTGTACCCTGTTTTATACTTAGTTAGAATATTGTAACCAAAAGAAGATGCACTCTAAAATTTTCTACGATAGAGGATTAATTACCACATTAGAGAATTAATTAACACATTACGAATATAGATATTTATTTATAGAAAAAACCTTTACATTTTATGTCTTCCAGCAAAATATGTTTGACACTATACTTTGTAAGATTATATACAAAGAATTAACTGAATGAAGGCAAAGCTACCTACTTGCTACACAATCTCTGTTGCAACTTATCATTAATAATAATTTTGCGTGACAATGTTATAACTCTTTCTACAATGTCAGTCAAAATATCCTAATGGAAATATTCCCCCTGTTTGTTACTAAGGGCACCAAAATTCATAGGAGAAAGATCTAGATGTGAATGTAAAAAATAGATTTTTATGACAATTTACAACGTAGGTCTTGATCGAGTGAAGAACAAAAGGCTTGGTTAACCTACACCTTATCTAAAGTTTATTACATCTACCAGAACATTGGCAAACTAAGCCTTTATAAATCGTTTCATTGATTTACTGCTAATCAGCTTGCAATAATTAATTTAGGTCGGTGATTTCGCAAAAATTCATTTATTACAGCTTTTTAATAATATCCAAATAATTCTCTATCTAATTCTTTTGCATTTCAGTCAAAATTGTTGTCTTTATTTGCGGTCATTATTTTCTGCATTTACAATCCAACCCAACAAATATGTCGACTCTGATTTTTGGTCGCTATTTTTTAAAAATACAGATTTTACATATGAGGATCATATAAAGGAGAAATAAAAACATTTTGTGGAGCAATCAGTGTTAAATACTTGACTTTTGGTTTTCCGACAACAAATTCGGAGTTTATCAGTTAGTCTTTCAAGTAAACAAATAGTGTATGCTTGTAGCTCTACTAGTCCAAATATAAAAGAAGCAACAATATTCAATAAAGACGTCCTATAATCCAAGTAACAAAGCTATCACTAACTGAAAAGTTAACTTGATGGAGCGATGTTCATGCCGTAAATAATTGAAATTTGAATAAGGAAGCAGTGACGTCTGTAGAAATTAACGTCACCAAAACATCATCCATTGATTAATACCTCTAATTTAGTTATCTACAGTGGAATAAAGTCAATTATTTAAATACCTACACTTATCTCCAAACAGAAATCTTTAAAACATGTTCTTTCACAACAAATTAGTATTTACGTTCACTATATATAGCACAACTCCATATATACATATATATATATATATATATATATATATATATATATATATATATATATATATATATATATATATATATATAGCATAACCAAACAGATCTGAAAAATATATTTTACAAAATAACAAAGTTCAAACTAGTAAGCCTTCAAAAAGAAATCAGTCTATACCAACTATAAAATCGATTGAAAGTAATATGGAAGAAATTAATTTAATAATATTTTATTAATTTTATTATGTCGATAATGTATAATACAATAATAATATTTCCGAGTATCATTGTTTCAAGTCAAACAATTAATTCTGATAGTCACAAGTTGATAGTTCTAAGACCCCTAAACCCCAGCCCCAGACTAAAACATATCCCATTAACTGAAACCTGCATATCTAGATAACAATAAACAAGTAAAGGACGTCATTATTAGTGTTCTTCCACGTCGCCTTTATATTGTTGAGAATAATAATGCTGGTATCCGATACATAGCTTTATTTTTATAAACAATTGTTTAGATGCTACCAAACCATTTTTTCAAAATTATATAATTTTTTATTATAAAGTTATAACTACATAGTTGAGATGAAATTTAGTATGTTGTTTCTCTAAAATCCTGCCATTTTACGCAAAATAAATATTCATTCAGTTTTTATAAACTTGTAGAGTTGAAATATGAAAACATTTTGAAAAAGAATAGGTGTCTACCACAAAAGAAAACCACGTCCATTAGATACATTGTTACAAAATGCCTTATGTTATTATACAGATTAAAATCCTAAAAATCCTCCTTAAGGCTTACTTTACACGGTCAATATTATTGCGTCAATATCGATATTGATCAATATATTGATCGTCTGAATAGAATATTGAAACAACAATATTGATGGAAAAAATATTGAGTAAAATTAAAACGTTTTAATTGTTCTTTGTTCAAAGCACGATTGTACAACTACTGACACTATTCATCAATATTATTAAGTCGTGTAGGGGTACCCGACTTTTACCATATATTGTGTCGATAATATTGCTTCAATAATATTGACCGTGTAAGGTAGGCTTAAGAGGTGGAAATTTGATTCTTCATTGCAGACACAATCTTTTACAAATCCTAGAGACCGACCTTGAGGAATGTTTTGTAATTTTGTTTTCACAAAATTCGTTCGATTTTGTTAGCATAACCCTTCTGTGAAACTAGATACAACTTCTACAATAGTATATAGATATGTGTCTCAGGTATTATTATCAGAATAAGAGAAATTTCACAAATTTATCACAATTTATTATCTCAAATTTCTCGCCACTGGTCTTCACTAGTTAGACTATGGTTTACCGAATTTGCTTTTCCGGTAGAATAAACGATGTATTACGGAATACATCAGTTATATATCTACATAATACTTAGATATATAACTGACATGAGTAATTCGCTTGAATGTGCGAACACCATACCAATTTCTATAAAGAAAAAATTAGAGTGCATCTATTTATATCTTCTAAAGCCTAAAACACATTAATTCTTCCAAAACTACATTATGTACTTATAATAAATTAGACACCTGTAGATTTGAAATCGTCTCTAGATCTAGGCCCAAATTTTGTACTCATAAGAAAATAGATATAGCAGATAAATACACTAAATTTTAATTCTATACCTATGAACGCATAAAATAGAATACCGCACATAACTATGTAGAGTATCAAAAACTAATAAATTTTATACTAGTGATATCGGTTGTATTATCCAACAAATGATTTATTATTTTTTTTAATATTATTAAACAGACCTAAAATAATGACTAGTGAAACAGTTATAGAAGTTGAAGATAAATTGCACCCCTTATTTTGTATATACGTTACGTACATGATTTCAAGGGAAAATATCTATATTTACTTACTCTACATATTTATGAACATCCAAAACCGCAAGTATCAATTGAATACTAAGTAAAACTTAACTACAACCCATAATCATTTCTAAACACAGAGAGGGTAGGCCTAGTCACAGTTGTCATATTATTCATTATTACTTCGTTTTACTATAGAATATTTTACGAATTAAGTGGTGCTTAAATTTATGGTAAAAATATTACAAAGTAATAAATTTGCAATGATTTATGTTATTAAATAATATATGTCTTTGCTTTGTGTGATCTTGTGATAAAACTTTATGTAAAATTGACTTAGATATTAAAACTAAAATGATGAAATTTAATATTTAAACGTAAAGGGTCTATAGAGTTCTCCTATTTATATGAATATATTTAATTTGTGATTTTGAAAGTCTAATAAATTTATGAAAAATGCTTTGTACACATACGTCTTTGTGAAGTATTTGGCACCTTTCATACTTTAATGCACAGCACAAAACTGTCCAATTCGTTGCCATTACTTGTATTCGGTTCAAATAACTATACATTTCTTATTTAATGTTTTCGTAAATAAAAATAAAGTATAAAAATATTTTTGTCGTTTTCCTGCCTTTACCAAAAATCACAGTTATAAACGTGGTTATATAAAATTATTATTATAATTACTAATACATAATTATTATTAATAATTTTGTATCAAATTCAACTTCCAACAAATTTTTATTTCGATCAGCGATTATGTTATTCAACAACAAGTGTCTATTTCGTAAGTATTCCTTGGGTCAGTAAAAAGCAATAGTCCTGCTCGGGTTTGCTTTATTCAAAACCCACCAGGAGTTACCAAAATATCGGTTTGTCTTTAGTCAAATAAGAAGCATAAACGACGAAATAAATTGATGCTTATTATCAATATCGATACGTTATTGAACGACGAACGAAATAAGTACACAATTGAAGTATTTCACTAATACTAAAATCCATAATATTCGTCATGAATGGCCTTATAATAGACCTTTTGTGGTTAAATTAATTTACGTATACCTATATCTTCTGCAATATTTTCTTTTTTCAATGTTGCCTATTGAATAATAACGTCAAGCAGATGCGTAATTAATTTTAGGTTTGTAATAAAATAAGGATAGTTAAAATATCTGTTAATATATAGGGTGGTATTTTTAAACTTACACAGAGCATGAGACATCGTATTTACAGGGTGCATTCCGAAAAATATTTAATGATTATCTTCGTAAAACTTCATGGTTCGGTACAATGTATTAAATTAAAGTGTTTGTATGTACTATAACATAATTACTGTTATGGAGTCCCTAATGAAGGTATTCTCCGGTAACTTTATAAAGAATCTCCGTTGTCTTATAACATAATGTGACACATATATGGGATTTTATTTTATTATCCATCGCATATTACATATACCGGGTGTAACACGATCATGGTATGCCCCCTTTTCTTTTTCAGTTTTGAAGATAATTGATTGAAATTTGGGACATCCTACGAGTATACACATAATAAGGGGCACTTTTTTACGTACAATTGATTTTTCTTTCATTTCCGGTTTCGCGGGAAGTGACACTAACTTTCGATTTTTAAATAGAATACCCTGTATATTATTGCATTTTTGAATTCTGCGTAATTTTGTGAAGTGACATTTTAAAAGTGAACATTTTTTATAATCTAATTTTTAGTTTTCCACTTAAGTGTGCCATGATGGTACCGATTTATTCTAAATAACCCGTGTAATGTTACAAAAATCGAAATCCCGTAAAAAATACTAAATCACGTGATTTATGAACAAATGAATTTCATCAAAATTGTTTTTAGGGCAAAACTCAATTTTTTCAAATGGAACCATATTGGTACCGTAGTACCATTTATTAGTACTGTTAATAAGGAATTTATTCATATGTCGTATTAAAATATGCAAT
Source organism: Rosalia funebris (assembly GCA_037954035.1). Classification (NCBI taxonomy): domain Eukaryota; kingdom Metazoa; phylum Arthropoda; class Insecta; order Coleoptera; family Cerambycidae; genus Rosalia; species Rosalia funebris. The sequence continues at coordinate 29,061,539 of JAZFAV010000016.1, read as the reverse complement.
AAATACAAACAAAATTACAGCTAAAAGAAAATAAGAAAATACTAAAATTTTCTTTTAGCTGTAATTTTGTTTGTATTTATTGCACGTTTTAATACGACATATGAATAAATTCCGTATTAACAGTACTAATAAATGGTACCACGGTACCAATATGGTTCCATTTAAAAAAATTGAGTTTTTGCCCCAAAGCAATTTTTATTAATTTTATTTGTTCATAAATCACGTGATTTAGTATTTTTGACGGGATTTCGATTTTTGTAGCATTACACGGGTCATTTAGAATAAATCGGAACCGTCATTGCACACTAAAATGGAGAACTAAAAATTAGATTATAAAAAATGTTGACTCTTGAAACGTCACTTATTTGATATCGTTGGATTCATAAAATTTCGCAGAATTCAAAAATGCAATAATATATAGGGTATTCTATTGAAAAATCGAAAGTTAGTGTCACTTCCGGCGAAACCGGAAGTGAAAGAAAAATTAAATGTATGTCAAAAAGTGTCGCTTATAATGTGTATAGGATATCCCAAATTTTAATCAATTATCTTCAAAACTAAAGAAGAAAAGGGGGCATACCATGATCCTGTTACACCCGGTATAAGGATGCCATCTATTTTCTTGTGGATAGTATTCATGGAAATAAACATACATATATGTAAGTATTTTCATCTTTCAACTTTCTATTATTACAGACGTTTGGAATATTATCTGCTATTGAAATTAAACTGTCCCGGATTATTACTTATACTGTTATTGATATACATATTAATGCCATTGTATATTGTAGGGATTACCAATCGGTTCCATAGTGAACAAATATATTTTCTATGGTAGGACTATTGTTGTTAAGTTCAAGATTATTATTTTAGAGACTACAAAGTGCTATCCAACCCGGTAGACCCCAGGAGTCTATTGGTATCACCTTCATTTTCTATCACCAATTTCGGGTGATCAACAATAAATAACTTCCCTAACCAAAATACTAGGTTTGATAATATTTTATTATAATATAACTATGGCTATGAAATTTTATTATACCCTTAGCTCATATACAGTCCCTGCTCAATTTATTAGACTCACCCCTCATGGCGCGGTTTTTTAATTTCTGGCATATATTAAAAGCAGTCTTTGCACCTGATGGGTATATGTATGTTACAACAAATAAATATTGATGGATGGATAACCAAAAGGTTTCGATTTGATAACATAATTCAGTCGGTATTGCAGAATTTTCATGCAACTGTCAGAAAGTGACTTTTTATGCTCTGTATGTCAGTTCCAGCACAAGCTGGAACTTGTGTTGATTTTGGATGAAAATAATTGTTTTTCTTTAAACTTTTCCTATTTTCATTATAGTAAAGCAAAGGTGAGCAATGATTTTACTATATAATGCCATTATTTATGGTTTTTATACTTTTTGTTACAAAAACTTCAGTCGACTAATCAGATCAGATTCAGATCTTTCTTCGGACGAAAAATCGTCTGTAAATGCAATTTTACGAAATACTGAATACAGTCAACGGGAAATTGCAAACAAATGTGGGATATCCCAACATCAGTTCGACGGTTGAGTCAAAAATTGCAAGCGGACCTACCTGTTGGTTCGGCTCGGACAGGTCGCTGTGGCAGAAAATCGCTGATAACTCCTAGAGGGCAGAGATTCTTAAGAAATATGGCTGTGGAATACAGAAGGGTAACCCACAGTGAAATAAGGAATAAGTTTCATGAGGCAGGCTACAAGGTATCGGTGGCTACTGTACGAAGAAATTTGTACGGTTTGGGTTTCAAATGTCGAAGAGCAGTTAAAAAACCAAAACTAACACCAGCCATGGTCAAGAAGAGGCAGAATTGGGCTATTTTGCATAAGAGGCTTTCTGTCGATGACTGGCAAATGGTAGGTCATTAAAATTTAGGTCTGCTTTAGCGATGAAGCAACTTTTCAAATTATGGATGATAAAACCCAGTTTGTTCGAAGACGTCCAGGTGGAAAGTTTACTACACAATCTGTATTAAACTTTTCACCTCTCACTCTCTTTACTACACAATCTGTATTAAAGAGAGTGAAGCATCCTACATCTGTGAGGATATAGTCTGTCATAAGTGAGAAGGGATTGGGAAGGCTTTATGTCGTAGAAGGAACCATGCGGTAAGATCAATATAAAAAGGTTCTCCAAACAAAATTGATCCCACAGATGAGGGAATAGTTTGGAAATGGTCGTAAGATATTTATGCAAGACGGAGCCCCTTGTCATACAGCCAAGAATATAAAAAAATTCTTAGCAGAATAAGGAATACCTTTATTACCATGGCCAGGGAACTCGCCAGACATGAACCCTATCGAGAATGTGTGGGAATGCTTAAAACGAGAATTAACAAAGGAAAACATAACCAATGAGGTTCAATTAATTGAGAGAATAATTTATCATTGGAACCATAATGATCAATTAAAAGAAATTGCAAAAAACTGCATAAACAACATGCCTCAAAGGGTGCACGCGCTAATGAAAGCCAAAGGCGGTTTGACAAAATATTAGTAGTATAAAAATATGTTCAGTAATTAGTAACTCGTAGATATACGAGTATATACATAAATTATATTTTTATTATGTTTTTCATATTTATCCATGTATTTTTAAACAGACTCATCAGTGAGTTGTTAAATGACGTTTTAACGCCATACAGGAAACTGCGAAAATTATTCTTATAGAGATGACAACCCATGTCTTCCGTTGGTGGCCATTAAATATTGTATAAGTTTATTGTTTTATTTTCATATTCAGACCTTATATAAGACTCTCAGACCCTACAGTATTTAATTGATAAAAAGTACATCAATTACTTTCTTTAATTTTTTACTTCTTACATAGTTCATTATTATTTATTCTATTACACTACGTATTATGGTAAAAAATCTTACCTTGGACGAAAGATGGTGTCCAGCTCGTTCGGGACCTACCTGCAAAGAAACATATGTTTTTACTTAATTAACAATTATACATCTGTATATAACTATAACATGGACAATATAATACCACCAATACAAGTATTATTTTTAATTGTTGGCTTTTTTATTCATATATTGGTATTATGTCTAAATATATAACTAAATAAAATTATTTATTTTGTTTACTTACAACAGGGTTTCTTTAACAAAGAGTCATTATATTTATTCTCCATGAATTTTTATGCAAATTATATGTACAAAGAATAATCCCGTTCGACTGCTAATTTTTTCTTCAGAGACTATTTTATATTTTAATTAAAACTAAAATACTTAAATACTTAACTTACCTATTTAACTCCTTCCCTATTGCCAGTCGTCTAGACCAGTTTCCATCACACAAATCAGAAAATATGTCCAGAAAATTGTTTATACACACCCACTATATATTTACACTATATACATTTTCGATTTGATTAAAACTCGAATTGAAGAAAGAAAAATCACTACCGAACTTCACTCTAATCTTCACCAAATGTTTCACCGCACCGCATCACTACCGCACTTCACACAAAATCTTTCAACAACTGCTCAGTAAAACACCCGGCAAATCTTATCGTTCAGTTTTTTTTGCGCATATAAAACAATATGAAATGATAACTTTTTCATACCTTATATAAAAAGAGATCTTAATAAACTGTTATCAGTTGCCGTAGGGCTTACAGTATACAGCAAGAGCGGGTCAAAAAAGTATTGACACACTGCACTTTTTTCTTAAATCTTATCTCGAAAATATAAAGGTGAATTGTTTGATATTAAATTTATTCAAAACTGGCGTCCAACTATCAAACCTTTTGGTGGTAATAGATTGAGCGAATTAAAAACAAAATAAGAATAATAAATAATAATATGAATTTCAAGGGTCAAAAAAAGTATTGACACAGTAAAAATTGTTACTTTAATATTTTGTTACCATACCATTTGCATCAATTACGGCCTGAAGTCTTCGTGGAATCGAGATACAAAATTCTGTGTTATTTCAGGTCCAATTTCTCATTCAATAATGGGATAAAATTGGATCTAAAATAAGACAGAACCTTGTATCCTCGATGTCACGAAGGCTTCAGGCCATAATTGACGCAAATGGTATGGTAACAAAATATTAAAGTGTAAATAATTTTATTAGGAACTTGTTTAAATAAAAATGTTTACTGTGCCAATTCTTTTTTGATCCTTGAAATTCATATTCTTATTTATTATTCCTATCTTATTTTTAATTCACCCAATAGATATATATTGCGAGAACAGAGATGACATCCTTATGTGTGTAACATGCGATGGATAATAAAATAAAATTCCATTCCATTTATGTGTCGCATTATGTTATAATACAATAGAAATTCTTATAAAACTACTGGAGGATTACTTCTTTAGGAACTCCTCAACAGTAATTATGTTTATGTTTGCAATTACATAAAACACTTTAAGTAATACATTTATTCTAAACTATGAAGTTTTATGAAGACAATGAATAAATATTAGGAGTATTCGGAAATACTATAGTAAAGTACTACTATAATACTATAGTAAATAATAACGTTCGTCTGTTCGTCTTAAATTTTAATAACTGGATCTAATACATCTTACATACACATATAGAAGATAGATACGAGGGGGTATCCAAAAGAAACCGAACTTATGTTGTGGTGGGCGGAGTTTTTGTAGTACCGCCTTCTGCCGATAATTTGGTCAACATTTTTTTAATCGACGGTATAATTTCTAATTTAAATGACGGTATAAATTCTAAAGTAAAATATGTAACTTCAATAAGTCATAACAAAATAATGTCAAAATGACTCTCGATTTTGAAGTCCACCGCAACAGAGAAATCTCAAGAACGTACCCCCAAAAGGTGAGTGGTGGGGGGAGGCAGAGCTCCGGTAATACCTACTCGCAGCACTAAAGTGCTTTAAATTCGTCGGATATATTTAGTCCTACTTTCCAAAATTATTTTCAATGACAACTTTCTATAATAATCTCTTAAAGAAATTAATTCTAATAGCGCTATTGAAGCAATATCTAGTACAATATTAATCCACGAATGATTACAGTTAGGGCAAATTCAGTACCACCAAATTTGCCTCCTTTAATAACCTTGACTGCAAATTTAGTTTAATAGGAATCTTCTGTTATTGTAGGATTAATAGTCGATTAAACGAGTATCAGTTTTCCTTATTAATGTGTATTAAGTCATCAATTTCAATATAATATTATATAAATGTACTCTCGTAGTCGAATCGATATATTTATAGAACCTATATGTCCAATACGTCTTACATACAGAAAGATAAATATATCGATATACAATAATATATAATTATATCAATATACAATACTTTATTTATATAAATACATTTCAGTTATATTCAGCTGAGTAGTATAACTGGTTGAAATTGTTCTGCAAATGAACTTTTCAATGGCAATCGGTTTGGAAAAATCGCTTAAAATTTGAAATAAGACGTTCATAGTCGAAATCGTTCGATATGAAGGCCAACCAATTAAATGTGAGAAAATTAACCGATTAGCCTATTATATCGAGATTTTCTCAGTTTTAGTGTTGATTGTTTGACGTTTAATAGAGATTGAACATCATAATAAATGGAATCTACTTTTTCATGTAATAAACTGTAAAAAAGACAAAAAGAGAAGATAATAAATATACAACTTTATATGCAACTATAATTAGGAAATAAGTTGGTTTACACTACCCAAGGTAATATAAATATTCACGTCATAATCAAATTTATTATTATCGATATGAGAAATCGATATGAGAGGTTCTTTAAAATGACATAATTCCGGAACGAGATTTCCATCTTGGCGATATTTTACAAATCGCCCTATCAAGGCAGGACATCCCATGATCCTGCTGAACTGTATTTTATTCAGTTATTGTTATTTCTTTGTAGCTTTGTAGTTACTTACTTTATGTTCGATCACATAGTTCCACTCGTTACGTACTACAACGTTATTAAACAATTACGTTATAATATCGCAGTATGAAAATCACGATCCAACACTATAGATAGTCTGTTTCCTTTTGTACATGTTCTGTGTTATTTCTGGTCTCTTTACTGGTGGTCTGTGTTGTCTACGACACTAACATTTTCTCTGTGAACTTGAAGTTTGATTATGTGTAGGTTAGAATGTGAATAATATGTTTAAAATTTTAAGGTTTCTACACAAAAATATGATAGTACAGAGAAAAAGGAGGGTATATGAACTACACAATAGAAGTAATATTTTTGTATAATATTTATTTGTAGGAAAAATGGCACTTTACACTAATTTAAATCGTTCTCTATATTGGTACCTGCGATCTGTTTGTTGCTTTTCTAAACATTACAATCAAAATATACATAAGAAAGGTATATCATTCGAAATTAATGCATTAGATCCTTTAGACAACTTTACAACACAGTTACTGCAAAAGAAAATGGATAAGTGGGGTGCACAAAAATATGCCCAAAAACTCCTATACGATATAAATTCATCTAGGAGCAAAGATCGGGATTATAAAATGATAAAAGAACAAGGCATCCAAGATCTTACCATTACTCAGATAAATACCATTTTTAAAGAGCTCATAGGATTGTGTGATGACCCGAGACTTCTTAATTTAACTATTGAATGTATAAAATACCGCAAATGTCCTTCTTTGTCTAACCTTATGTATGTACTCTCGTACTGTGCACAAAATGGTGATACAACAACAATACGGCAAATTAATGTTCTTTGTGGAGAGATAAATCCTAACATTTTAAAGATGCATTCTAATTTTGATCACTTCATGGCTGAGGCAATTTGGATTAGAGGAAATATATGTGAATCTTTAAAAATATTTAGAAAGGTCTATGATGAAAATGCTTATCTTAGAAGAAAGATAAGATTAACTTTTAAATACTTAATAGCCGAAGTGATATCTAACAGAAGTGAAGCAACTTTAATAAACCTAATAAAGTTTTCTGAAGATTTAGTACGAAATTATAAAGACTTTTTTCCATTAATATGCATATGGCAAATTTGTTTTTTAAGTGAATGGTATTCAGACCAGTGTACAGCATTAGAGTTACTAGAAAAGAATGATGGTCTATTAGGCATAGTAATTAATCAAATACCTTATGTTGTTTCTGTATCCCTAAGTCAACATAGAACTGAAATAGTTTATAGACTCTTAGAGATATTACTGAAATATGAAATGAAAATACAGTATACTGGAGTATTATTAGCACTTTTAAATTATCAAGGTAAGAATTTAAATTATATTTCTCAATATATGCCTACTTAATAATCTTATAATTTAAGATGTTTTTGATGAAAACAGATTTAGAAATCTTGAACAAAATAATTTAAAATCCTTAATTTTTTTTTAGTTTATGTATACGTAATTTACCTTCATAAAACTTAACATATTATTTTTTGATATTTGAAAAGCATTAATGCAATAATGACCAAGTCAAAATTTTTAGGAAAGGTGACTCTACTGCATTATATATTTAATCCATGAGAAGAAACTAATAATAATAATCTTTCATTGGTTAATATAAATAAACCAAATGGCTATCGACATTCAGCTAGTCCTATCATAGTACAGTCAATATTAGACATCAAAATCTAAATAATATAAAGGATATTAGTAAAAATTCATATGAATGGTAACATAAAAATAAATGATTCATAAAAAATTACATATATAAATATACAATAAGTATTAGGAGTATAAATTAACAAATATTTATACTCATATATATTTAAACTTCTCTGTAAGATTTCAGAGAGGGTGAGAAACAGAGTTGTTTTTTTTTTTTTTGGCGGGTATTTATGTAGGTCGACGATTTTTCTGACTAACAACAAAATAAAGATAGCAATGAAAAACTTCAAAAATGGCCAGTAAATTGAAAATCAAAATTGTGAATTAGAAAATACAATGGGCATTCAGTGAATTGCTCGATGCAGAGTTAATAATGTTCAACACTTTACTCCCCACCACTAATATGGCTATGTGCTTTATCACATTTGCCATTCGTACTATGGTCTGGGTCCATTATTGGGAGATGTCATTGTATAGTTGAGGTTGAGTTTCAACAAGGAGAATTTAGCACCAATCCCTAAGCGTAGATGTAATTGTCCTTGTCATTATGTGTAATGTTTCTCTTTGCAGCTTGAAACTAGGGGTAACACGTCATTTTCTGCAGATCCAAACTGTCAGTGTTGATAACTTTGTACATATTAAAGTAAAATTTATTTTTTTCTTTTTTGAACATAAAGATAAAATATAACAAATTTCAGGTACTAAAAAAACAAAAAAAATACAATTTTGGAACTAAATTTTGAATGGACTACTTATGGACACAAAGAAATTATTGTCCACAGAAACAGAAGTAAAGCAAAATATCCTCCATCACGTTTATCCATTTTCATTATCCTCAGTTTTTCAATTTTTAATCACAAATACCACACCACTTTTAAGGGTGAAATGAATTTTGATATGTTTTTATTGGAATGTATTCCTGTGTTCTAGGCCACCAGTCGTAGCTTAAGAGAAATCTTACAACAACAATGTAATAAATGCAATATTTTTACAAAGAATATCTAACTGTTATGGGTTTTCGTTATTTGGGTATCACCTAAGGCACTAATATTCTAAATACTATAATAATAATATTCTAATGTGCAGTCTATTTTGCATTTGTTCACTTTTGCTAGAAATATACTACCACCCCATAGAAATTTGGACTTGTTCAGTTTTGCTTAATAGAGGCCTACAAAAACTTAAGAGAAATTGTAAGTTTTGACTGAACTTCTAGCATAATCAGTTTAAAACACCATTATCATACAGAAACAGTCAACTAAAGTTTATAAAAAATTAACTTGTACTCTTCATCTGCTTCTCTTAAAACCGCAGGCTGCAGAGAAGGTTACACATAGAGACAAGGACACACATACCCATGCCCAAGGAAAGGCGCCAATACTGGGCCTAGTCCATCACCCTGGAACGCTGTATGAATGACATTGTCACAGCCACCGCCATAGAATAATACGATAGATCACCCTTCCATGTAGTATCAACGTATCAGTGAGCCGAACATTTACGTTCTACGTCGAACATGTGACCTATGCACCCATTGTAATCTCTATTTCACTTTAACACATGTTCTAGTTAGTGTATAGTTTATTAGAAGTGCCTTTTTAATATACATCTATTTAACATTTTTTTTCCTATTTTCAGTTCGTAAAGGTGATATCTGTGGTTGTTTAGAAATCATTCAATGGTCAGTCAAATATAATGTAGAACTTCCTACAATCCATCATGAAAAATTCTTAAACCTCTTAGTTCATTACAATATCGAAGTCCATAAATTAGAAACATTAAGGAAACAGGAACTCAACACTGACTACAAATTTTAAAAATAATGGGTAAGATTAATATATTTAGAACAAATTTTTGTTTGAGTTTAAATAAAAAATTATATAGGAACCATATACAAATTTGTTATAATAGAATAAGTATAAAATCCAGTCTATGTTACATACATTGAAATTACTTTTATATGTTGTTCAAAAATAAATACACATTTGAACAACATCCTATGGTTTAGCATTTATTATTTGTTTAATAACATTATATTATAAATTACAATTTAACTGCCTTTTTCATATAGATGATGAAGAATAATCTCGGGAATAATATTCTCTGTTTAATGAAACACAAAATTAATGAAGAGGAGTTAATTTGTATATGAAACATTGTGAACATGATTTACTAATGTTCCAAAAAATATCTGTAAAGTTAGAATTTAGCTCTACAATAATAATTGGATAAATATTGTAGTTTATCTATTAAGGAAGATAACGAAATAAGCATATAGATTTTCTTGGGGGAGGTAACTGGGAGAACAAAACACGGAACAAGTACAATAGAGCATTCAATAGTTGATTGAACTGCTAATTTTTCATTCAGAAGATTGATTCTGCTAATTTTTAATCATGTGTTTGGCAAACCGTTTGTTGAATGATAGATAATTTGGGATATTGTGGCAAACTGATCCCCCTTTTTTTTTGTGCACAGTTTACCCAAATAAGGGTTATGTATAGCAATGAACATTATCAAATATTTTTATAGTTATCAATTAATAAAAAAATTTAATAATCAAGTTATGTATACATTTTTAATAAATAAATACTGTTATCTAACATCAATAAAACTATCTCAATCGGCAGGTGCTTAATTTTCAATGCAATTTCAAACGTGTGAATACATTTTAAAGAAAGCACAAATAATTCAATCAATAATTTGTGTTAAATTAAATGAATGACGAATAATGAAATAACTTTAATAATACTAATTTAATATTCCAAAAATTAGCAATAAATTGTTAAAATATAAATTTTAAAACATTGTACAGGAAACGAACATGGAATTGATTCGTAGATTTAGTTTGATATTAACTTCTAAAAGTCTAACAAAAGGTGATAAATAAATAAAGTGAACTAACTATATTAAAGAGATTGACAACAAGAAAAAATAAAGCACAGATAATTCTGATCTAAGACTCAGTTTATCAGAAAATTATATATAGTAATATAACAGGAAACTAAATTAAATGGAGCTCTTATTTAAACTAGTATTGTAATAAATTTATTGAACAAAGATGAAAAATATACATTTGACATGAAGAAGTATTAACACAAAAATCTTTTACAATGGGTTTTTGGCAAAATAGTAAGGAATTTAATGGTCTTCATCATTAATTATATAGTAACGTAAGTAATTATATGATAGTTAATGTGCTTACTATGTAAAGTTTGCACTTTTTTCAAATGAAGATGTTACTTAATGATTACATTATCTTGACAAATAAAACATTATTAATTGTTTTTATAGCATATATTATAAATATATGCTATGGTAAATATGAAGCATATATTCTTATTTAAAAAAATCAATGTTTCGTCATCAAACTGCAATTAATTTATTTTATATTATAATAATAAATCGATTGAACAATGAATACAATTGAAAAATATTACGATCAAAATGAAAAACAGAAAACATTTATAAAGGAGTGTTTTACATATCCCCTTTTATTTTCCAATATTACAAGCACAACTAATATCTAAAAAATGTTCATAGACAAGCTGATTTAAGGTATTGCCTAAATTAATAGAATTGCAATGAAATTAAAATTTGATGCTGATATAACTGAAGGGGGCATGTAAGTGATATTTTTTTTAATAGCATCCCCATTTGTTGGTGATTGTTGATATTAATATAAACTTCATTATTTAAAATAACAAACGTGTTAACTAAATAAAGTAATGGATTCTCAGTGGTCATTAAAATTTCATTAGAACCAACATTTTAAAACAACTTGAATTAGATTAGGATAACTTAATCCTAATTAGATTAGAATTAAAAAATGTTAATTGTATTTGAAATATTGAATTTATTCCATATTATGAATTCACTGTTAACATTATATTATATGTAGATCATATATACATGTAAAAAGCGTGTTCATAAGTTAAATATATAGAAAACATAAAATATTTACTGAATTTCATTTTACTATAAAAGTACAAAAATTTTAAATTTCTCTTTACTTCACAAATAAAGTGAACTTATATAACCAACAATAAATATTACATATGTGTAGTCTGAACATAACTTTCCATAGGTACGTTCTTTGAATCAATTCCATTACCCTTCTCAGCCATTTTTCTGTCTTTTCTTTTTTTATTAACATACATCCATCTAAAAAGAATGACCATTTTAGAAAACAGTAAGTACATAACATTATTCAAATTATTAGAATATAGATTTTACTTACGATATAACTAATTCGCATAGAACATAAAGAATAATCCCAAAGAAGAAGAATGCAGCAGGAAAAGTTGTTAGGGTGTTATTATAAATGACACTTCCATAAATTGGTGTAGCCACTGCAGGTGCTATAGCCTCGAATATACTGAACAGTGATTGTGCTTTACCCAAGTCGTTCTCTGATACTATTTTAGTAGCTAAAGACCTTATTGCCACCGCTGTCACTCCTGTCACTAGACTGACGACAATCCCTATAATTTGAAATCAGTCTTTTAAAGAATTATTCTTAAATATAAGTGTATAGAAGGATAATTAAGTGGTGGTTGCAGATCTAGAAAATTTAATTTTTAGCCAAATTTTTATATTTTAGATTAAAATGTGAATATTTTTGGCTTACAACAATATAAGCCCAAAAATGATGAAATATTGAAATAACAAAGTTATAGCGCAAACATATAGCGCATATACTTAATTTTTAAGTGTTATAGTTATGATGGCGACAGATACAAGTAATATTTATTAATATTACTAATGGTATATTAACAAGATATTAATTTACAAATTATTTGATACGAATTAAATATTTGAAAAAAAGTTAAATACAGATAGGAATTAATAAACACTTTAGGTGTAATTATTTACAACATGTAGGATATTTACATGTCATTTCTCTTGGAACACGATGAATAAAGTGGTTTTAGGATTATTTTTTTATTATTATTATTGTAACAGTGAACACGTATTTTTAAAGCAAGTTAATTACAAATATATTTGTAATACTCGTATGCCATTACCTCCAGCAGTGTGGTGGGTGCATATTGATTGTGCACTGTTTATTTTGTTGTGAATGTGGATAATATAGATACTTATATTACCATTTAATCTGAAATACGTAGCTCTAAGATGAATTAAACAGAAAAATTAATAATCAAACATTCATGTTATGTATTCAACCATTTTAGACTTGACTATATTTAGGTATATTCTAATCGAAAATCAAATCACCAAAATTATCAGATAGCAAAAATTAAAGACATTCTATGTGAGAACAAGGGATACAAAACAATGTGTAAAACTAATGAGAACGATCTACACAATACATGATGAATACGTGCCGATGTAGATCAACTTGAATTCACTCTATTAATTTCAATACATGTATATGACTACTCGATTTCATTGTGTAAACATATATAGGCCAGGTCTCCCAAGTTTGGCTACATCTAGTGAATAACAAGTATCGATTCTCGTTATTTATGCTAATGCGATGGTGTATTTCAGTTATTTTGAATAATATATGCAATGTTCCATTCATTGAATAAAAATTGAGTTTGGTCCTGTATGTCTGGTTCTAACAAAAGTTGTATTTCTTGATCATTGTATAATTATGGCATGAATTATATATTATGATTTACATATGTTGAAGGTGAGTATTACTGATATTTTTTTACGCCTGCAAATATTTCCTAAACTTTCTTTACTGTTTACAGATACTTGCTTATCGAGTAAGTGTGATATTGACTTGCTTGTTGAGTAGCATAAAAAACTTGCATGGCATTTTACAACATATTTTAAAAATTGGTGAGAGTTTTTACATAATCGCTGATATTACAATAATGTTCACTTATATTCACACAATTGTTTTACTCAGATTTGTGTGAATATAATACTATTGTGTGACAGTGTGTGATAAGTATACTAAGTCAACAGGTGTATTGTATTTAACTTGTTCACTAAAGTTAAACAATTATGTGTTCACATACAATGTATACTACATAAAAAGCCTGTATTTATTCCCTGTAAATGTAATATTTTTTGAAGATTTTAATTCTACTAAGATAGTTTAGTTGTGATTTGAAACTTGACAGAAATATTCTATTCTACAAATATGTAAATATACTCGTACGTATTATATTAATATGTTTTATGATTGTTTCATACCTGCATATATCCATGCTGTACTTTTTCCAAAGCCAAGTATAATATTGCATATTATCTTATCAGCAAATGTGACTATTATAATCATAGGATCGCTCAAGTTTAATAATTTTGTAAACAGAGGTATACCTACTATCGTACCTGAAACATTTGAAATGATTTAGACTTGGTTTCCTGATACAGCCGTCTACTGAGATGTATTAGAAGAATGTATAACGAACGATACGTTATTTGATTGCAATTTTGCAAAATCTTGGATACTTGAATATTGAATGATTTATAAGCTACTGTATAAAATACATAATTAGTACCTGTCTTGTGACATGGTTTTATATTGTATATTTTATTATGTATCCAAAACAATGCACTAAATAACAGAAAACTTACCAAATAAGTGCACAACAGTATTTATAGTGATAAGATAACTAAAATCCACCACAGTCCAATTGAGTTCACGTTGTACATACGCGAAAAAACAATTAAACTCCCCAGAAGAGACACCACTGTAAATAAATATTGTCAAAAGTACTAAGAAAATGTATGTTCGGTTATTCCCAGGATTTTTCTTTAGAATCAAATTAAATGTATCGATGGCGTGTTTTGGATCAAAGATATCACAAATTAGGCCTTTCCCAGAGTCTTTTATTGGTTGGTTAGGTTCTTTAATACAAAAATATCCGTAAGTAAATGCAAAAACGTAAAATGCTGCAGCAATAAGTAGTACACCATAATATCCTATGTGTTCGAAGAGGATTCCACTAATCGCTTGTATAATTGGGGAGCAAACGTTGATAGTAATTTGCACGATCCCTATTCTTAATGTGCGCATTTCTAATGTACTAACATCTGCAATATAGGCGAATATTACCATAACCATCATAGTTTGTCCTCCAGTGAACGATGGGACAACTGTCTGTGCGACTCCCTGTGCTTCTATGGGCCATGTGTCCATAAATAAGACGCATAAGATACAACCTATTACAGAAAATAATTCTCCAATTATAGGCATAAGCAAAAGTGGCTTTCTCCACTTATGACGATCACTGTACGATCCCAAAAACAGTACGAGTATTAAAGGCACAATACTTTCCACAGGTTGCTGCCATGAGTGCATGTTGGTTACCACCATTTGGACTTTATCATTTTCGTATGTGAAATTGTCTGGTTGGCCACTCAGTATAGCTGTACATACAGTATCATTGTAATTCAAGTTAACTCTGCATGCTTTTTCAAATTCCAAGTTAATCAAAGCAGGCCGACATAAATGAGATGACATAATATATGCGGTTACAAGAGGTTCTATAGTTATAACTTCCCTTGCATAAGATACCTTCTCCTTGAAGTCCTTTTGCCAAAACGTTTTTTCAGCATCTTTTTTTGTTAAATCTGATACAGATTCAGTTACTAGGTCTGCAGTCGATGCCATTTTTCAATTCGTCACTGTTTCACTGATAAGCTATACACATTAAAGCAATGAATTTAACACTGTAGTGAACATTTTTCTTCTGAATCTTGCATGCTAGTTAAAAATATGCATGTTTATTTGAATATTTCTAATAATTGGAATGATGAAAACCTGTTCTAAGAAGACGTCCTTAAGAAAGGTTGACTAAGAATAAAATACATCATTTTGTGATACAGGCTCAATTTTGTTATTATAATTTATTTATTCTAAAGTTCCATTAACACTAATATTAATATATTATAAAATTATTAGGTGACATTTTAAACACAATAAGTTCACTTGTAAGAATAGTACGATACATAAACATAATCATTTAGTAGGATCCACGTTAAAGTATTCTAAACGAGATTTGGCGGTATTTAAATGCCTTAGGCTATTCTTTGTAGATGATGTTATTATTTATCAAAAGGTCAACAGCTAATTATATCTTAAATTTGTTTACGAAAAATAAGCAGCAAATTATGAGACATAATTTGCAAGAAAACAATGGTTTTATAGGAAGACGCTTGAATTAAATAAGAACTATTCTTTTAGCATGTATAACTAGATTACTTTCAATTATGTAATAATTAATAATAAGATAAAATTATCTGTACAGCTTAGATCACAATGTTCTGAATTTTATTCTTAATTTAAATCATATACTGTACCGCATATTATTATTTAATAAAGGCGGAACTCTTAATCATATTTGTGTAACCTTGATCAGGAAACATCTGTATATACAGACAATTGATTAATTGTTTTTTTTTTATTCTTATTAAATAGACTACAATATTTATTATAATCCGGTATACATTTATTACACTATAGAAAAATAGTATCAGTCATTATTATTTAAATAATAGCATAAAATTAATTAGAAACAATTCATTTAAAATTAAAACCTTTTCGATCTTTATATGTACATTAAATTCTAATACTTATCTGACTAGTGACAATTTTTCTTAATCTTTATTAATGTAATATAAACTTAAATAGGTTTTAAAACGCAGAAAATAATTGTTATATGAATTGTATTCTATTAGTCTTTGAAGCTTCAAGCTGCGAAGAGAAATGTTTAACTTAGGGACCAAAACAAACGCATCCGTGCCCTGGATAAGTGGTCAATGAGGGGAAATAATTGTTATTGTTACAGTTTGCCGGTAATGCAAAATTAAATTGCAATTAATGTAAACTATTTTGTAGATTAATTCATGTACAAAATACAATTTAAGTTGACAGAAGGCATTGTGTTAATACTAATGGGCATCACTTGGTGTAAGTAAAATTATATTCTTTATAAAACAGTTTTTATTATTTATAAAATAGTTTATTATTATAGTTTATTTAGTATAATACAATAGCCAAGACGATTCATAAATTATTTTTAAACATTGTTAATAATTTCAGGAGGTATACGTTGTACTTCGTGAATTCTTGCTTTTAAATCTTCCAAATTCTCCGACCCAGTATCGTATACTTTTCTTTTTAAGTATCCCAACAAAAAGTAATCTAGGGGTGTCAAATCTTGATGACAGTTACTACTCATTACTCAATAAACGATTCAAACTCACTGATTTTGCCAAACAAAAGATTAGAATTATATTCTTTAAAGAAATATAAAAAACAATTTAACGAAGTACGATTTAAAATTTTTATCTGGCCGAAATAAATAAAAACGTCGGCTATTGTCAGGCAGCCAACGGTGCACAAATTAAATGGTTCATTTAATGAACTATTATGTTTTTAAACAATTATTGCCATTAAAGTTAGTATTTTGAAATCCACAATAGTTTTTCCTCATTTTTTTTTTTTATCAAACCTATACTCGCGCGAAATACTACGAACCGTGTTACAAAACTACCAAAAAAAAACTAAAAAGAGATAAAAAGTAAGGTCTTTCATATAAATCTCATTGGTTTGTCGAAAGCGATGATCGGAATACGATGATGTCGAAAGCAATTACCATAACGTAAGTAAAAAATCTACTCTTTCACGTTCCGTAATAAAAGAGGGGGTTGCCATTAAAAAAATATCGATAACTTCATACGTTCGAATCACCCTGTATGTATTAATTATATTTTAGAAAATGCGCAACTAATAATAATAGTTAACGGATCCGGGAGTTTTTCTCAAAAGTTATTCTTTGAATTTTTGACGAATTCATTCATTACTTTACGAAAGCACTGTATATTATTATATATTTGTACGTACCATATGGTCTACACTACTGATTCAGTCAAACAAACAACAAGATACTTATGAAATAAAATTATTTTTGGCCGTTATTTTAGAGATTTACAAAAAGCACTTGAACAGGGTAATTTTTCTGGTAGATTTTTCTAAATGAAATTTTAAAATTAAAAGAGTGATTCGTGTTGTGAAAGAGGGTGGTTGTGAAAGGTGCAGAACAAGAGAGATACTTTCTTGAATGGAAGAACTTGTACATTTTTATATTATTGAATTATCCTTGCTCGACTGATTTTAACAATCTAAAGAACTTATGGGTTAAGTAAATAAATAAGGGGTTAAATTTATGCAAAAACACCAAAGTGGGGAATGTGGGGATTTTAAAACCATGATTTTTGACAGTGCTATTTAAATACATACGAGCATGAAATCGCTGGTTGTCAAAGACTTTTGTTCTGAAATTATCTAGGCAATTAGCTTACATTACCTTACGGACTAAAGTCCGTAAGGTAATCGTACATTCCAGGTTCGGATTTACATTTACGTGTGTAACGTAAATATAATATTAAATTATAAAATTTCATATCAATAAAAAC
The DNA here is from genome assembly GCA_037954035.1 of Rosalia funebris. Lineage (NCBI taxonomy): Eukaryota > Metazoa > Arthropoda > Insecta > Coleoptera > Cerambycidae > Rosalia > Rosalia funebris. The sequence continues at coordinate 29,043,539 of JAZFAV010000016.1, read as the reverse complement.
ATGAAATTTATTTTTATTTGTATTAATAATAATCGAACTATCCTCCAGATGCGTCACCGGAAAGGTCCAGTAACCAATGACTACCTGTTGCATGGTAAATGTTTTTGAGGTGAATAATTTCACTCTCCAAGCTTGGTGTCAGGGCCTTCCAAGTACAATTGAATCAATATTTTACATTTTTCACTTCTATCATCTATGTATATTCATATTGTGAAAAGTTATGATCGGTTAAAACACAGAGCAGGTATGATTCATGTACTCAGATCGATAAGTACTTGAGTCATGTTATCAGAGAGTCCATAATTATCAGGAAACATTTCTTTTAAATTTAGTTTCCGGACCCATATCTTCGGAATATTCAATGTGATGGCCTTGTCGACGTTCGGATGAAAACTCTTCTGTAATACATGTATTGTGTGCAACGAGTTTGGCTTCTGAAAGTAGAATTGGCCATTCCTCCCTCAGTGATTGCATTTTGTCTATTAGATTTTTGAAATGTATTTGCTGTAGCAATTTCCATTATAATAGCTCATGACTGTAATATTAAATTCCTTTCATCAAAGCTTTCTAAAACTTTTACCCACAAGACTGCCATTAATACAGTTTTAAAAGATGACAAATATTTTCGTAAACCGACTGCTTCTGAGTAGACTTCAGCGGTGAGTTTTTGACATCTGGTGTCAATCAATCTTTCTAAAGCCTCAATAACACTGACAAGATGCCTAGCAATAGGTCTTATAGCTTCTTCTTGGCACTCCAATGAGCATCGCTTTGCCTGTGAAGAGAGCAACTCGTTTTCTTTGTTAATATACTCCATCTGTCAGGGCTGCCATTAAAAACATGTACAGGCGATAAATACATCCAAAGAAGGTTATGGCATCAGGACAGCATGATGCAGCATGAACACCAACAAGATTTAAAGAGTGTGCAGCACATGGTGAATATATTGCTGTAGGATATTTTTCTTGAATTCGTACTTGTACACCTTTATATTTTTCTGACATGCCACTGTCGTAAGATTGTCCCCTGCACTAAACAATATTAATGTAATGCCATGATATTGGAATCGGCATAATTCATCTGCTATTACCAATTCAGTTTTCTGGCAAAAGTCGAAAAACTCTATAAACCTTTTATGATCCACTATCTGGTTATTTCCTCTTTGAAAACATCAAAGCAAAGTCAATACATTTTGCTGATTTTTATGTAACATATTATATGGGGCCCCCTATCGTCCAGGACCCGGTACAGCTGTACCCGCAGTCCCCCCTTGTCACCAGGCCTGGTTTCAGAACATGTCAACTACGAACATTTTGAATACTTTTTTAATTTAATACATTTAAATACACAATAATATACAAATAAATGATTTCAATAATTTTATAGCATATTTCACAACACGTGCTTACAATTAGTTAGATTAGTTAGTTCACAAATGTGATAATAGATCCTTGAAATCAGCTCATCGCGAAAAATTTTATAATATTGTATACATATACAGGGTGCTCCCTTAAAACGGCAGATCTCGTCTTACATTTATACAAAGTACCCTGTATATTTGAAGTTGCATTTAAAAAACGTAAGTACCTTTCGATAAAAGATAAATCCGTTCGAACTCTAATAAATCTCTAAAATAACGACAAAACTGGTTATTTTATTCCATAAGTAATTTTCACACTAATTTGCATATACGTTTCTACCTGCAGTGCTGATGGGTGAATTGAGTGGCCCAATAGTACTGTTGCCGGTCCCAAGCCCGGAAGAAAGAGGAGGGTTAGAGGGCCAGGTTAGCTGCCTACCCTCTGTAAAAACAGATAAACAGCTCATAGTATCGATGATATTCATCGAAGAGGAACAGGTCCTAGACCTACTTAGAAGCAGAAGATATACGTTTTTAAGTATTGCAAAAGTATTTACAAGTAGTTTTTCTATGTACTTGTTACTAATTATAAAAAAATCGAATATTGTACTTTGCACTAAAACATATTTCTTTGGTACTTAAATACTTTTGTGAATATTTACCCAACTGAATATTGCAGGATTTTTGTATCTATACTACTCAAAGAAGTTAAGGGAACAAAAAAATTTCGAAAAATTTTTACTAATTTTTGAAAGGCTACAATAATGTTCAATAATCTTGTTCCTTTAATTCTTTTCAAAATTTTGATCATTCAAGAAAAAACGGTTCGATAGATCAATTTAAACATTTACAGCGCTATTGGGAGTATAATAATCTGGAAAAACAATGTGACAACATTCGTCTTTTCCTCAATATTTGCAATGTAGCGGTAGATTTTTTAAAAAGTCCAAAAAAGTATTTTTTGTACTTTTTTCAAATTAATAGCGAGGATAAATAAATGCTGTGCTCAAAAGCTACATTCGTCGTTTATAGAGGGTTTATTCAAGTTTTCAAAACCACCCTTCTATTCACTGGACGATTATTAGTTCCTGAGATATCGATGATCAAATACAAAAGCGTCATTTTTCATTGATCCACCGATATCGCAGCAACAAATAGTCGTACAGAGTTCATTAAAAAACTACATTAAAGCTAAATAAACAGACTAACCGGCCTTTGCATTAATTTAATCCGAAAAAATAGTAAGTTTCCTGATTGTCTTACCGTATTGCTTTAGATTGCGCAGTAACCGTAGCTCAGAACTTCAAAATGTTTTTTTTTCATCTTGACCATTTTCCATAAAGTTACGGCCTTCCAAAAATCACTGAAAATTTTTCGAATATCATGATATGTTTGAATGCCTGCCTATATGAATTATTTATTCAGTCGATGAGGCACGCCTGTTATATGAGAGTATTCAAATTCGATAATTAATTATACAAAATAAGTGTAATGTTACCATAAATATTAAAGAAATAGCAAAGTTCGGTGATTGGAAACATTATTTTACATGGTATATATTATATTTTCAGTTCATTCATCAACAGCTAGTTAGTGGTTAACAATCCTGATCTTTGCCCCTGATTGTTATTATAAAGAATACAATTGATCTATTAAATAAAATTGTAATAAAATTTGTGGTACAAATTCCACAATTTTACAGTCGCAATTATTATCGGTATTAATCATTATATCTACTGTTCGTGCATTTCTTAATTATATAGACTTATTTATACAGTACTATTCTATTAATAAAATAACTTATTACTATAAACATAAATAAATAAGATCACATATGTATTGTTTCGATAATATCAATCTTTTTAACTGAAATAGCTGAGGTATCTTCTTTATTTTCTTGGTAGTACATCCACCTAAAAATAAAAATAAACAAATTTTCATTTTTTTCACATTATATATTGCTTGGAGGCGATTTATACAGCGTGATGGTTAAGTTTCGTGCAATACTGATAATTTTGTTATTAATTTTGTTTAACTCCAAAACACGGCAACCTTGGCTTTTAAGACATTGACTGCCCTCTACTAGTAATCTTACATTGGCAGGCATGTGAGTAAACGCTTTTTTCCACACAATTTCCGGACTGGTATTTTCCATTTCGATTCAAATTCGTTGATTCATCCTCTAAAATATGTAGCTATTACAGTAGGTCTGTGATTTTAATTTTCCCGCAAGAAGTTGAATGGGATGAAATCTGGTGATTTCCATGTTAGCCATTTAATTGGTGCTTAGAGCCCTATCCATCTGCCAGGGATCGACAAGAAATGACCGGACATCAATACGAAAATGAGGAAGTTCTGTCTTGTTGAAACTTTTTGATGGGATCATTATTATCGTCATTGTTTGAATAAGGAACTTCTAAAGCTAACTAACGTAACACTATTTAAAGTAAAATTTTTTAAAATACGATTTGTATTATTCCAGTCATATATCCATCCATTATCTTAACGTTAGTAATGCGATTCTTGACTCTAATCAGAATTCTCTTGAGACCAATATCTATAGTTATGATGTACCGTTGCATTCAAGGAGAAAGTTCCTTCATCAGGAGACATAATTAACTTTAAAAAGTTAGGATTTTGGTCACAATGTGACATGATATGTACAGCTCGTCAATAATAGGAAAAAGTGAGATTTTCTATGATGCGTAGAAAAAAGAGTGAGGCAGCATTCGGAGGGAAAAGGATGCACTTTACGCGCGGCCAGATCGAACTCTGTGTATATTCACATTGCACAGATCACTCTGCAAAGGTCTCAATAAGACTGAGTACAGGCCAGGCTGTTTACTGCGCAGCTCGTGGGCAGTCCGATATCGCAGTTTTAAGACCTATTCTTGACAAACGTATGCAAAATGGGACCATCTGGATCATCTTCATGCAACTCTTGTACTAAATTCCTTTGTAAGGGTGGAACTTTCCTTTTTTAACAGTTTTCCAACTGTGTGAGGATATTCTTAAATTTCAAGCGAAATTTTTTACCTAGTATTTTTATTAATCAAAGAATACGTAGTCTATCAGGATATCTATGGCCATTTTTATTAACAGTTTATTGCATGATCTTTAAAGTTTTTGCCTGACAAAATTAATTTTACAGCAACAGTCACAAAATAATTAATCAGTTTAATGATCCTGATATTTATTCAACAGTTTTGATATGTTTTTGTTTATTTTTTACCAGCTTCAAGAGTTTGAATAGACTTCTTTATGTATGAGGCAATAAATACTTTATTAGACTTTAATTTTTGAGTCACAACTGATATTGTTTATATTTTCAATATTGAAAATAAAATTAGTGTACAATACGAAGTTAGTGTTTAGTCAAAGCGTCTAAAAGATGCCTGATACAAGATACCTCTGTAATTTCAAAATATTTTAATTTTTCAATTTTTCTAACTGTATTTTATTATTTTAAATTTAACATCCTCTATGTTATACTGTAGATAGAAAACTCCCAATTGGTACCCTTATAGTCGGACTCTCATTTTTACTAAGAACTCATTTTTGTTAAAAAAAAAGTGAGGTTACATAAACAATACAATATCTATAACATAGAGGGTTACATAAAAAAAATACTATAACTACATCACAACTTTTGAAAAAAACACAAAATTTGAAAAAAACTGTTTATCCATGTATTTTTAAAAGTATGGTTGATATATTTAAGAGTTTTTCAGAAAATGATTTAATAACAAATTATGAATATTATGTGAAACTTTATCACCACATTGTATGTAAAGTAATAGGTTTAGAGTAGAATAAGATTACTTACATTACTAACACACAACTTATTGCATAAAATAGAATACTGACAAAGAAAAACATAGCTGGATATATATGCAGCATATTGATGTATATTAGTTTATTATATACTGGAACAGATACCGCAGGTGCTAGTGCCTCGCATATGCCTATAAGAGATTGTGCTTTTCCGATATCATTTTCTGATACAATTTTTGTTGCAAGAGATTTTTTTGCAATTTTGTAAACTCCTGTTATAATGCTCACAAACACACCTGAAATTGAAATTTTCAGGTAAATATAGTCCCAAATAATGTTGGATAGTTAAAAGAATGAATATTACTTTCAGCTGTATTGTTATATCGTCATTGATAAATAATTATAGTTTGTATTTACAATAGGTAGGTCACGTAAAGTGAAGGTTGACTATTTCTTTTCTATTATATATTTATTCTGTATTAAGCTGTCAATGAAAATCATTGCAAAAACTTGTTATAACTATTGATTTTAGCAACGTGGTATAAACAACTCGTCACTTACACTTTTGTATATTTATATATTAGATATTTTGGATAATACAGCTAATATTTGCATTTAATTTTTGGGAATATTTAAATAAAAATCAACCTAAATATAAACGTCAAATAATATACAGAAACCTATTGTTTAACTTTATAAACAATTTAGGTAAATTGTTTCAGATACTACTGCCACACATTAACACGTGTTTATTCCTGATAATTCAATAATCTATTCAATGTTATACAATATACATCTAAATATTAAGTTAATTAATTTATATGCTCACAAAACTTTATGTCAATCGGTATTGAGGATACTAAATCTATTAATCTTACCTGTGTAAAAAATTGGAATTGTAGTTGCTACGCCAAATATTATGTTTGTTATTATTTTATCTATAATAGTTATAAATAGTATCATAAGATCACTTAAGTGAAGCATTTTTGTAAATAATGGGATTCCCAGTGCATTTCCTAAAACACATTTCCGAGATTAACAGAAGTCCAAGATCTAGTGAATTAGTAACACATTTACTATGTTATAGATGCACATATTAGACATAAAATTGTGTATACCAAGTATGTAAATATGAAACCGGAATTTGCCCATAGATGGCGTAGCTGCTAATGTATTTACCGTCATACCGCGTCATTAGCGCCATTTTTTTATTTTGACATCTAATAAAGGTTTTTATCTCACAACAATACAAGTTTCATATAACAACATCGTTTTTAATAGCGTTGAACATGTCGAATTTTATTCCTGGAAACTACGATTTACGGACAGCATTGATTTACTGTTACCATTTGAACAAAACTGCTGCAGAATCGTATTGAATGCTTGTCGAAGCCTACGGAACACGTACTGGGTAAATCACAGTGCTTTGAGTAGTTTAAAAAATTCAAAGATGTGACAATTCTGACGTGAGAAACGAAGACCATGGAAGACCACCGAAAGAGTTCGACCACCGAAGATAGCGAATTGCAAGCAATGTTGGGTGAGAATAACGCTCAAACACAACAAAAACTCACGGACCAATTAAATGTGACACGAAAAGCCGACTCCATACGTTTAAAAGCCATGAGAAAGATCCAGAAGATAGAAAAATGTATTCCACATGAACTGAATGAAAGACAGCAGGAAAACCGAAAAACCATTTGCGAAATGCTGCTCGCCAGGTACAACAGAAAGTAATTTGTCCATCGAATTGTGACTGGCGATGAAAAGCGGATATATTTCGAGAATCCTAAACGTAAAAGATCATGGGTAACTCCAGGCGAGCCATCGACATCGACTGCAAGGCCAAATCGGTATGTTTCTGGTTTGGCGTGACAAGACTGTGTTTGGTGGGATCAGAAGGGTGTGATTTATTATGAACCGCTAAAACCTGGCCAAACTGTTAATACTGAATGCTACCGACAACAAATGATCGATTGGAATCGAGCTTTGCGTGACCACAATATTAGAAAAGGCAACGAAAAGTGATTTTGCTTCATGATAACGCGCCATAACACACATCAAACCCGGTCGAGGAAACGATTAAGGCGTTTAGTCGGGAAATACTTTCGCATGCGGCTCACTCACCAGACTTGGCCCCATCCGATTGCTACTTGTTTGTATCGATGGGAAGTACTTCGAATAAAATATTGTTTATCATTTTCATACAATAAAAATTCCTGTTTCATATTTACATACCTGGTATACGATATATTGTAACATTGTGGGTACTACGTAAACAGCTTTATCCTATCTACCGTATTTAACTAGTTCTGCCAACTATTCGGTGGCTAGTAAGTGATTTTTAAAATACTTATATGTACTAGAGGACAAATTATGTTTAGTGGCGAACAATAACAATACGTTGAAATTAAGCTATCGTAACATAAACTGCTGGACAAAATTAACGCATCAGTGAAACTCATTATTACTTTAATTTTTTTGAAGATTTAAATCATAGTACCTACATGATATTATAATTAAATGGTTTCAACTATTGTTAACAAATTAGAATAGTATTATCGGGAAAAACATGAATAAACAACAGAAAGGAACAATAATGCCAAATGCATTGAAAACGGTGTTACTGAAAAACTGGACGTGAAATAAAATTGTAAGAATTTGAACTCAGTAGCATGTAGATCTTCCTGTAGCTCTTATCACTGATTTCATTCATCTGGGCATGCTATTATGATTTCTGCTAGTGGTGAATGAGTTCATGAGAAATATTCTCCCATTTATCGAGAACGACTTGTTCGAGTTCCCTAAAGCCCTTGTCCCACCACACCTGCGAACAGCGACGTGACAATGACCCAATATCATCAGCGGGTATCTATCGTGTTTAACCCATGGTTTATATACACCGTACACCCACCAATGCTCCAGCAAAGAAACGTCCAAGCTGCGTGTCGGCTTCTTGTTGTCGAGCGACTCGACAGATCAGTTGTGAAGCAACATTCAAGCTGTGTCTCCGGGTGATATTTTGTGTTTAATGACGAAAAGGGAAATAAATATCATGGCACAACAGAAAAATGACCAGGAATTTAATTAAAAATTAGTAGATGCTGTAGAAAAATATGCTTGCTTATACAATTATAAGTTAGCAGAATATTCTCGAAAAGATGTGACCGAAAAAGCTTGGGCAGAAGTTCCTTAACAGCAACAAACATTCTGTTTTTTTTTTATTTCTTGCAATAAGAAGATGTACCTATTTCCTTTTCTTAGACTTTCTAGAATTTTTCTATTTCATAAGTACCAGTACATTGCAATCACATCGTCGTCTTCACTTGATGACATTGTTCACTGAACTAAATGTAGAAAACATGTTGCTTTGGTGGGACAACTCCATGTCGCCTGCTTGTGTCATGTCGAAATCGTGTCGCTGTTGCGCAGCTTTGGTGGGACAGGGGCTTAAGAGTCATAGTGCAGGTATATGGTGCCCAACAGTTTTAGTGCATCCCATAGATGATCTATGGGGTTTATATCTAGGCTTCTTGGTGGCCAGACCATAGTTGGAATATTCACAAATTGAAGATATTCGAGTACCTACCACTCTAGCAAAATGGGACCGTTATCCTGCATAAAAATTAAATTTTCCTCCATAAACGGAGCAAATGGCATCACATGTTCTTTTACGAAGTTTTCTATGTATAAATGTGCTTTAATGGATCCCCCGTATAGGAACCAAATCCGTGCGACCATCGAAACAAGTTTCTTCCAAAAACATTAATCCACCAAAAAAATGAGACCCTCAGAGAGATATTGCAGGCAGCAAACCTCTTTCCTGACCTCCGCCAGACTCTTTGACGTCCATCTAGTGGATTGAGACTTACTCTTGTTTCGTCTGAAAACAAAACTTACTTCCAGTCGTCAATGGTCCAATTTACGTATTCTCTTGCAAAACGCAATCTAGTAACCCTATGTTCTCTGGTGAGCAGAGGCGCTCACAATGGCTGGTCTTCTGTTGCCCAATCCTCCTTCATTAAGGCTTCTCCTGGCCGTTCGTCCAGGAATTGCTATATTTTGAGCTGCTGCTAGCACTCTGCTTAGTTCCAAACTGGTAGAGTGCCTGTTTCTTAAGGCGACTTGCATAGGATATCGTTCATCTTTTGCATCTGTAGATTTCTTACAACCTTGTCCTAGGGTTATACACTAACTACATTGAAATATTCAACTGTTCGTCTAATTGTTGATGTTAAACTGCTAACAAATTAACCACATATCGCTGGCTACATCCATACCCTCATTAACCAGAGTTGCCACTTTTCTATCTTCCCTTGAGTTGCGTGGAAGATTCATTTCTTCTACTCTAAATGTATTGGACAAAGTGTTTCACTCACTTAATGACACTTAGTTTAAAAAAAAAATCACTAGAATTTTTCACAAACTAGCCGATAAATTAACTTAATGCCTTTTACAAATAATTTTAAACAGTGTTAAATGTTTCAAAAAATAAAACTCGCCACAGGTAGGATTCGACATTTGTCCCGGATCGAGCGACATTTGTTCCGGATAGAGCGATTATGTAATAGCTTTGCTATTCGGGAGCTACTTTGATAGTCGCTTGGCGGCTTGGTGGTTCCTTTCTCGATTTCCGACTTATAAGTTACTGACAGAGATCGTATCGATAAAGATGTATAGGCCATAAAGTTCATTCGACATTTGTCCTGAATCGGCGTACCGTATGCGGCACTGATGAGAACTAACAAGTTCGAAACAGCTGTATGTCGTTCGGTTCCGATCCGGGACAAATGTCGAATCCTACCTGTGGCGAGTTTTATTTTTTGAAACCTTATCTGATCGTGCAGAAACACGAGAAAGGGGTCGAGGATCGCTTCTGGGTATAACTCAATGCCTGGCGGGGCTTTAGCCCGAGGAGTAGTTGTTTCCTAGAGCGATTATGGAATAGCTTTGCTATTCAGGAGCTACTTTGATAGTCGCTTGGCGGCTTGATGGTTCCTTTCTCGATTTCCGACTTATAAGTTACTGACAGTGTTAAATGTGCGATTTTGAAGTTTTCACGAAACACTAAATAATAATTTTTTTTCTCTTAATATTTTCCTGGTAGCTTAGATTATAAGTGTACATATTAAAAATGTTTTTCCATGGCGTTGCTCCACTGTACTGGTCATTACTTTAATTGTTTATTTATTGTTTCACATTATTTTAATTATATTTACATATATAATCATAATAATACCATTTATCGTATTAATTTTAATCATATTTATTTGATCTAATTAAGGCATTTCTTCCATCTCTGATCGGAGCTCTGTTTGCATATTTCGATGAAAATATAATGCTGCCAGAACTTTGTGATAACGATATAAATGGGTCTATTCTTCCAGATTTGAATGGCGATTATGAATATCTATATGCTATAACTATTATATTTTGCGCCCTTTTAACCATTTGTGTGTGTGTAGAGCATCTTATATCTACAATAACTTCCCTAATGACAAGGAGGGATTTAGTAATGTTTCTATTGCCTCCACTAGTCCCATGTAATTGTTATGAATAATTTATAAATCTGCGTCAACTTGAGGATCTCAAAACATCTCTTAATTTTCTTTGATAGCAGCTGCATCTTTAGGATAAAATTGTAACATTACAGACTTTATTTTATTGAAATGCTCATAATAATAAAATGCTGCCTACAACCATATTCCCCAACGAGTAATCGCCTGTGTGGTAATATCTCGAATGGAACACATACGTTTAGGAATGTTGGGAAACAACGCTTTTGTAGATGATATCATCTATAAATGCGTTGTATTCATTTACGTTTGGATAATTTCCTCAAATTTCTTCAGCCACAAAACGTAATAATTGCTAATAAATTTAGCACCACGGTCGTAATTGCTTCACCAGTACATTTTTGTCTCGTTTACTACCTAGGAAAAATGAACATGATGTTTTAAGAGGTTCTAGTGCACATACCATAATAATCATAACATAATTTTGTTTGCAATCCATCGTTTCGTCAACATTTCGTCCACAAAACATTTTTTTTTATTGTGTAATACAGATTTCGTATTGTGTTCGATTTGTTCCCGCACGGATGGTACATATATGTGCAATATTTTCTAATCTGGTAACTTCATAGTGGGATTATATTTATCCCCGAAGTTGCCAAAATGCTTGTTGATTAAGTAATTACACGATATCAACATAAAAATTAAGTCACACATAAATTCAGTCGTCGGTCTTAAGCCACTCTTTTATATGTGTGCTGTATACTGTTTATAGGTTTTCTAAAGTCCGTTTTGTCCTAGAAAACCAACGGTTTATCGCAAACTAACATATTATTGTTTGACCATCATATTTCAAGTCAGCAAATTCCCATATAAGCTTATTTACTTGATCAACAAGTGGTCGTTCTTTAACCCTACAAACATTCTACATAATAAATTAGCACTTTGCAACGCAAAAGTATTGGTATTAAAATGCACAGTGCATCACTAAATAGATATTTAACAACTACTGCTAATGTCGGCCGATCGGAGACGCTGATTCACAGACTCACAGCGTATACGCACGTATACGGTGGCAATGCCCCGTTAACAAAATTGAACGGTTCTAGTCACCAGGTTTTTTTTTTGTAAGACTATATTATTATATATAATATTTATGAGAATTTAATTAACTACCACGAAAATAACTACTTTTAAAACATTAATTTTTTAATGAATATCCTTACCAAGTAAATGAACCAACCCATTAACGGTAATGAAATAACTGTATTCCACTGGAGTCCATTGAAAGACGTTCTGTGTGTACAAATACAAAACATTCGATTCGCCTAAAAATAGAGAACTGAAGAAATTTGTATCAGATATCTTGAATACCGTTATTACCTTCAAATGCACAACGGTGTATAAATATCATAGCTACAACAGTTATAATTTGAGCTTTATCATTCTCTGGTGTTTCCTTAAAAATCAACTTGAAAGTATCAACTGCATGTGTAGGGTCAAAAATGTCCACTAAAATGTTGCTCCCGTTAAAAGTTTCTCTAACTCTTGGTTCTCTTATCCAAAAAAGGCAATAGAGTAAGGACATCGAGTACAACGTTGCTGATATACTCAGGATGCCAAGATAACCTATTTTTATAAATAACACGCCACTAAACAAGTACACTAACGGTGAACATACACTTAAAACTATTTGTACAATTCCTAATCTAAGAGTCCTCATTTTTACAGAACTTACATCGGCTATATAGGCAGTGGAAGCCATGACTAGCATAATTTGGCCGCCAAACAACGATGGTATTACTTTTTGTGATATTCCCTGAATTTCCAAGGGCCAAGACTTCATAAAAATTACACATATCGTACATCCTAAAACACCAAATAATTCTCCTAATACTGGTAACAGCAGGAATGGTTTTCTCCATTTATGCCGGTCACTGAACGAACCCAGAAATAACACCAATATCAGTGGCATAACACTTTGCACCGGTTGTTGCCACGAGTGCATATTACTTATTTGTTCTTGAATGTGGTCATTCTGCGAAGAGAAATTCTTGTGGTGACCGCTTAGGATAGCCTGGCATACCGATTCGTTATATTGAAGATTTACTCTGCATGACTTCTCGAATTCTAAGTTATCTAACGCGGGTTTTAAAAGAAATTGTGCCATTTGGTATAATGCGATTAAAGGTTCTACTGTTACGATCTGTTTTATGTACATGAATTTTCTGTTTATAACATCTTTCAACGTCCTATTCTTCCTATGACTAGTTTCTTCTTTACTCTGGGACACATTTTCACAATTCGTGTCACCTGAAGACATATTTCATGTTATTGTAGAAATCTGAAAAAATAAAACAAAGACTTATATAGCAGGTTTCTAAATATGACTCAATTAAAATAACTTTATAATAAAAAAAACTGAATAAAACATATTATATATAGAGAGGAAATATGGAAAAAGATCAAAAACATTACAATAAAAGCAAAGTACAATATGGTATTCAATGTATTTATGTAGATAACAAAGTATTACAAGAGGTACAAGAAATTGTCGATTATAATAATTCTAATTATGCAGATATTGATGTAACTTTAATAAAATAAACAGTTTTAAAACCTTAAAACGGACTTTTCCGCACGTAGAATATCTCTATCTCGAAATTGAGTGACCGAGAAAAATAAACCAACACATAAATGCAGAATATGTTTTATGCCACAGTTTTATTTTTTTCAAATAGTTCACCCTCGTGCTTTCTCATGACCCATGAACAGGGTGGGGTGTATCCTATCCACCTCAAAATCAACAGATGTCGCTTGGTAGACGTCCCTAATCAGAATCAGTCGAAACCCGATCGATCCGACACGATTTAATTGAGTGACAAATTTCTCTAATAGTCCACCATTGTGCTTTCTCATGATCCATGAACATGGTAGAGTATGTTTTATCCACCTCAAAATTAATAGGTGTCATTTGGGAGACGTCTTCGATCCGAATCAGTCAAAACCCGATCGATCCGACATGACTTAGTTAAGTTATCGTGTTAACAAAAAAAAATTCTTAAATAGTCCATCGTCATGCTTTCTCATGACCCATGGACAGGATGGGGTGTGTCCTATCCACCTCAAAATCAGTAGGTGTCGTGTGGGAGATGTTCCCGATCAGAATCCAAGACCCGATCGATCCGACACGATTTAGATGAGTTATCGTGCTAACAAAAAAAAATTCTCAAATAGACCCAAGGGAGGGGGTGGTGTCTGCTATCCACCTCAAAATCAATGTGTGTCGTCTGGGAGACGTCCCCGATCAGAATCAGTCAAAACTCGATCGATCCGAAACGATTTAGTTGAGTTATCGTGCTAACAAGGATAAATACCGACGACAACGACGACACACACACAGCAAAAAAATTTTAAAAACCATATTTTTTTGTTTTTAGCCGAAAAACGAAAAATAAACCCAAAAAAATGTTTCACTTCTTCTTTACACGATTACATTACTTTTCCGCTTATAGTGGAGTGCGATATATTATATATAGAGATAATTGCATCTATGGTACGTGAATTACTAACCTAAATAGTGTTATTTATATACATTCAAGAGACGATTCTGAAGTAAAAAAATATATAAATGAATTAAAAAATAAAAAATACCAGGAAAAAATGAAGTAAAATCTGATACAGTTTATGAAATATGGAATTAAAAACTACAGGCCAATATTATTAACTTAAAATTTCAGTAAACTGTTGATTTAAAATTTTCAGTCTGTCCGTTTGCAATGACATGAAATTCCTGGTCGTCAAGAATAGAAAAAAGCGTGAGATTCTCTAGGTATGCATAGAAGAAAGGGTGAGGCAGCATTCGGAGGGAAAAGAATGCGCTTAACGCGCAGTCAGATTGAGCTCTGTGTACATTCACATTCAATATATGTCGGAGACAACCCTCTGTATAGGCCCATGCCTCCCCGGTTATCGAGATAGGAATGCATGGAATGCAGACATAAACACGGTTACGAGAAGACGTAAACATTACCATAAATGGTCATGTCCAATATGTGACGGAGCTAGCGGTGGAAACCTATTTCTCCCGCGGGCAGAACAAAACCGAGTTGAGGGTCCCGTGTATGAATTCAGTTAGAAAAGACTCGAGATAGCGAGACGAGGTATCACGGGACTATTGGTGGCGGACTGCTTAGCTCCTTTCGTGCAATTTAATGATCTGACATTTTAGTTTTAATATTTACTGACTATTGATTTCGTTTGTTTTGTTTAGTGACTTTTATATTTTTTCATCGTTATTGTTTAGTTAATTATTAAGTGTAATAAAGTGTGTGAAAATGCGACCAAAGTCCAGTAAATCTGCCCCAAAGCAGATTCTTTCCTGCTCGCCTCCGACATATATATTCATCGATATTCACTCTGCAGTGGTTTAACATTTCCCAAAGCATCACCAGTGGCGAAGCGTCCATTAAAGACTGATTTTCACATATAGGTTCATGCGCTGATTGTGCACCTATCATGCTATTTTCATGTATAGTGTATTTTCATGTAGGTTCGTGTAGTGACTGTGATATGGCCATCGTAGGTCGAATCCTAGCGTGGCTACTGTGCTCGAGCACATACGAATTCTACTGTTTAATATTACTTGCGTGTCATCGAACAATATGATCTGATGATACTAGGAACCTGTGTGAAAATAATAAAGAAAAAAATATTGTGAAAACGCGCCGTAAAACATATTGGATTCATGAGATATATTTGACAAGAGATGAAGAGGGTTGGCCACTTTTTGTTTTTCTTCTTTGTAAAGCTCGCCTATAGTAACCCCGCAACAAGGTCCATTTATTTTTGCAAACTTCAACTGTAATTTAAAATGTATAAAAATAAAAAATTTACAGTACTTACTAAATTTTTCTTACCGGTTGTACTTAGGTTTAGTACTATGTCTTTCCACACCGTACTTTCATTTTAAAACTGTACATAGGTTCCACCGTTCGGTCCTTCTCGGAAAATTAGCCACCGTTCAGGTGGGGAATCCGGCCGTACGCCGTGACGATGGACGACTTAAATTTCACATTTACCGTCGCATACGTGTTTGGCATTTAGACGAGTGAACTTCGTAGTAATACGTGTAATTTTAAATAGATTCTTTTAATTCAAAACTTAGTAATTATGACGTACTCACTTTAGGAAAAAATTGATTTGATATCATGGTCTCTTCAAGGACATTCATTACGTGCAATAAGGAACCTTTTCTCAGTCAAATATGTAAATCGTCCGATCCCTGCCCTGAACACAATATCGACAGTAGTCGAAAAGTTTAAGTCAACGGGATGCATTTTAGGTTGTAAATGCCACAAGACACCTAGAATTAACGAGGATGCTGAAATGCAGGAATTAATGGTGTGTGCAATGGTAGAAGATTCAAATATTTCTATCCCAAAAATTTCCGAGGACTGGTTTTAGTGTGGGTAAAATTCACAAAATTTTAAAGAAAAATAAATATCATTTCTATAAATACGAAGCCCATCAAGAAATTTTCGATGAAGACCAGTACCGTAGAATGGAATTTTGTAACACGGTAATGGAACGTGCAAATGCGGATGACAATTTTATTTATAACATCGTGTTCACTGATGAATCCACGTGTCCGTTACATGGTAGGCACAATCCATCAATTCTACAGTATTGGGCTATTGAAAATCAGTATCACCTGTTAAATACAAGGACACAATATCCCGAAAAATTGAATGTTTGGGCTGGTATTTATGGGAATGATATTATTGGACCATTCTTTATTGATGGAAATTTATATGGGGAGACTTATTTAAATCTTCTTCAAAACCAAATTGTTCCTGCATTGGCAAACATTAACCCCAATTTTGACAACGTTTGGTTCCAGCACGATGGGTGTCCGGCCTATAACTCAAGAATAGTCATTGACTATTTGAATACGATATTCCCCCAAAGAATTATATCTACGAGAGGCGTAATTCAATGGCCACCAAGATCGCCAGACTTGGCCCCTAATGATTTTTTCTTATGGAGGTATATTAAATCAAAGTTATACGGGCATCCTCATAAAAGAGCTAATAATTTAAATCAACTGAGGGCTAATATTGAAAATTTATTTCAAACTATTAGCCCTCTTATGCTGACCAACGTTCGTTCAAAATTTTACGACAGGTTGGGTTATTGTTTGGCGCAAGACGGAGGCATCTTCGAAAATTTTCTTTAGTTTTTTTTCTTATTCAAGGGGATATTTTTTAAGTTTTAAGAGTTTGTATTTTATTTTTAATTATTTTAAGAGAATCTGTTTATTTTTAAACGTTTTATTAGAAGACACTTTTTTTTAATGCAAAACCAATTATAAAAATAATGCAAAAAAGATCATAGTTTGCTGTTAAATATGGCCAAGATAGTTTTTCTTTAAATACCTTGATCATCTTTTAACAGTAAACCCATCAACATCACTTCCCACGTAAAAGTTTTTCCCCGTTACAAATACGATGTACACTGCCTCACGTGTAGAACGTAACTGTCGTAGAGCCGCTAATTATCGACACTGGACAACCTGAAGCAGGGCGTACCGTCGGTTTCCCCTCCCTACACATTATACGAAATCGACCGATCGACTTGCTGTCTAATAAAAAAATTAAAGAACGGTATATTGTCTTTCACCAGATTATTGTCGTAATCCTTATGTGCCAAAATATATAAACACTCATGTTCTTGAATAAGTATTATTAGTGTTTCTTCGTCAATCGTCCCAGCCATTTTTATCTGAACGCTACCCTGAAACACTTGTCACGACAAGTGCACGGTCCCGTGGTGATTTTCATATAGGAGCTGTGCTGTGCTGTGATCGTGTTGCGGCCGTCGAAAATCGATTTGGACGCGACTTTGACCGGCACTAGCACGACACAATCGTAACGCAATCCCATATGCGTAAGTGTAAATCTAGCCTCCAATGCTTTTTTTATGAAACATTCAAATTTTTGATTGACAATAAAACGACACGGTAGGTGTACAGTCGGTGTACACTGAACCTATATGTGAGAATCAGCCTTAAGGCTGTAAATCTAGCTAAATTGCATATCACTTTTCGCATACTCCCCTCTTCCCTCACTGCACCGCGGATCTCAATAAAGTCCGTTAAAACCAAGGCGGTGGAAAGTTAGCCCAGACAGCGCACACGCATTGCCGGTTAATGGACACTTCGCCACTGAGCATCACTCGGCTTCAATATGAATTCAGAAAAGTTTATGGCATTCGTAATGTACTTTACCACAGTAATATCAAAAAAGTGTGTCAAATGTTTGAGTAAACAGGTTCAATTTTTAAAAAAACATCGCAATGACAGACGACGTAATGCTGACCGAGAATAGCACAAGCACTCCTCGCAATCCCCATAATATAATCATGGGACTACTCAAAACCTTCACGCTTATCATGAACAACAACATGCAAGGCCAAACGTGAATGTGTGATGCGCAGTAACATACAATAGGGAGTTTTTATATTTTTCTTTGGGGAACCAACAATCACTTGGAAATCGTACTTGGATATACTTCAACAGTTTTTTGGTCCCTCAGCTGCAATATATTGAAAACGTCATACGTCATTGTTCAGCAAAATGGTGCTCCGTCTCACTAGTCTATTTCAGTACGCAACTTCTTAAATGAGATATTTTCGGAATGATGGTGTGGCCGTGGGGAACCAATGTGATGGCCTCCAAATTAACCAGACCTTACTTCACTTGATTTTTTCATCCAACTGATATGATTTGCGTAGGAAATTGGCCTTAATTTCAGTCTATCACACCTTAAATTGTGGAGATCATCTCACACATGGCAATCAATCACTGCAAGGCATGAATTATGCAGCCTTCGTCGAGGACAGAATTTAGAGAGTTTAGAGAATAAACTCCCATGTATTAACTATATTTTCTTTTTAAAGATAATTCTCGATATTCATATAACATTCAACAATGTTAACAATATAAGGCAACATTCTTATATCTCAAGTCAGTAAAACTTCTCACAGTTTTCACGCACAATTTTTCTATATAGGAAAACTTGAAAAAGAATGTTACATTTTCATAGCAAAATAATAAATGTTCTTTAATGTTCTATAGATCATTGAACAATTATGAATGTAAATAATGACATTAAATAATGTATGTAAGAAAATAAAACGTGTCTACTTACCAATATAAAAATAAACTTTCACAAGAACAAAGTTAACGATAGTTACGTGATATATCTCCTTTTTATCCGTAATTATTTTTCAGTTATTCGATTTTATAACATAACAAATGTCATCCGATGCATTTGCCTTGAATTTAAACATTCAATGTCATGTATTGTTATAGCTTAACATTTTCCGTCGATAACCAATTATCATATGCTTATATAAAGAGCAATTGGTTACAAATAAAATTGAATTTAATTTTTTCTATCCAGTTAAAAATTCCAACAATAAAATCAATATAGAAGTTCTAATATTCCATAAAAATATAAATTTTTAGAGTCAACATTAGTTTAGTGCCTCTTTAGATTAAAAAAATGTATTTTATAAACTTATGTATTGCATTCCGAGAAATTCGGATTTCTATGGAAAAACAATATTACGTAACATAAAAAGTTGCCCGCATTAAATTAATTACATCACATATTTTAATTGGAAAATGGATATGACACATCGATAACGTAAATAGGTGTATTTATTTTTAAAATATCGGAAGAATCAGATGTATTTCAAAATCTGATTCTAAGCCTTTGCATATTTTATTTATATTATATGTATAATAAAGAATTGAAAAATATACCATTGTTTTGTAGAGATGAATATGTTTATTTATCTCTCAAATAGCAAATATACAGAGCTGGCAGTTACAAATCTTGAATGGATTGCTTATGTGTAACAGAAAAGAAGAGAAATAGTAAACCCATGTACTCGATGCTAGCGGACGATATGATCACGACTCTAATTTTATTGTAGTTTTACAATTCTATGAGGATACAGATCATGTACTCGTATATGTATATCTATAAACGACATATGTACATTATGAATTAAATTTATAAGTATATTTTTATTTTACTTCACGCCCACCGTATTTTGTAATTGGACCGTTTTTGCCCTTCTATTCTTATTACTTCTTTTGGAGGAGGACTGGCGTCACCTACAATATAGCCTTATTATCAGTAACTTCCTCTCTGAATATTCAGTATGCCTTAAAAACCTGGGAAGGGACTGGAACCTTCAATGCAGCAACAAAAACAGGAGACCAGATTTCTACGAACACCGAGAGATTACAAGATTCTCGACGCGCGTTTCGCTAACAAATTGGAGTAATCACTGGGAGATGATCGCAACTCAGTTTTGTCATCATTAGAATTGCCGAATCAAGGTTTAGATCTATCTATAATTAATCCAACTCGCTCTCCAAGTCCCTGATTTATCTGTGCTATATTTTTTTCATGGATTTTTTATTTTCTCCGCGAGCTTGCCATTTTTTGTATGGCTATAGGATGAATGAAAAAGCATTCAAGAAACCTATCCAATCGTGTAGAATAGATAATTTAAATTCTAAGATCACTGTTCTAATTTTTCGTCTGATCATTTCATCTCAAGATTTATATACTACGCTATATACTCGTATGTAACGCTTTTGTATCGGTCTCGTGAGTGCGTTACATATTTTACCATCAATCATGGCCAAGATTAAAATATGGCTCACTGCAGTGGATTTCTGTTCAAGTATCGTAATATTTTAATTAATTTATCTGGTTACTCACATTGTTTTTATTCCGCTATATAGGCTTTAGTAGACTCTTTTATAAATTAAATGTTTAAGGATCTGCAGTACTTTATAGATTCCGGACACGGTTTTTGTCATATAATTTTTTGCCACAAACAAGACGAAGTGGTACCATACATGTAATAAAATATCCTTGCTTTGACTTTGCGGTCTGTATTACATTTATACGATGGAAATTTCTCTGGGGCATTCATACTGATACCGAAACAAATTAACATCCACCAAAATTGCTAGAGCATCTTCACCCGACATCTGCTGTAGTATAAGATGTGTTTTGCATGCTCTTCTGTATCTCCTCGTACGTTCTGGACTCGATGTCGTAATTTCTCCTAATATTGTTGATGCTTGTGCTCTCCTTGAGGTTCTCAAACCCAGTTGCGTAGCGTAACTAATATAAAAATAATAATAATAATAATCTCGGTTATTTTTACAAAATCCCTTCTATTCTGTATGCCTTCACCTAACGAAATTCAAAATATGATATGAAGTAGGATAAGTTCTAATTTATATCGTTACTTTTTTCTTCAAGGCATTTTGTTCGAGCATGTGATTCAAAAAAGTTTGCTTCTCCTCTATTCCACTGTATCCAGATCTTTTCATAATATTGAAAAGTTTTTCCTTCGCGTTAAAAAAAGAACTCGTTCCTGAAAGGCAATATAATAAATATGATATGCAATATCATAAATATAATATATACAATACATAGGATATACAATAAATAGGCATTATGATAAATAAATATGTTAAAACCTTCTACATATACGAGTATTTGCATTTAAGGGTTTGTCAAGTTTAATACATACCCGAACTTGAAGGGTGCTTAATAAAATCGGGCAATTTTAAAGAAATTATATCAAAAATCGTCGCACAAAAACTGATATTAGAAGACTCGTTAAAAATATGTGGCGTCCTGCCAGATAGTTGGTTTCAATTGACGGCTCTGATGCAGTGAGGTGGATTCGATGAGCATACCTATCTGATATTTTGTTTATACAACAGTGTAGATTAAGGACGTGACAATGGCAATTGTAATTAAAATATGTTTGTGTTATATGCCAACTTTTAGGCCTATTTGCCCCAGTATACATCATGAGGTTCATAGAAGCAAGCAAAATAATGGTTCCTTTAAATATTTTGGTATTGATTTATTCTTACTAGAAATTCAGATATTTTCCGTTTATTCTTGAAATAGTGAGGGTATTTATTTTAATGGTACTGGTGAGAACCGAATGGCCAGTCGTAATGTGTTCTCCTTTGAATCTCCATGAATTAATTTATGTGTTTTGTTAAATTTTGCCCGGAAACGCTACGAAATACGAATCTGCTTGACACAATTGGAATAACTTTAAAGGCCTGCGTCCAGTTCTTTGTCTTGTAAAACATTATTTTCTATATTTGTTACCCACTGAGAAATTCCACCGCACGCCATTGTTGTCGTAACAAATTGCAATAAATTACTCCTGATCCATATGAAATCGGGAGTAATATTACTGAACATAACAAACCACATAGCAATTAATATTTTACATTCATAAATTTAGTAATGTATCAGAATTATTTTTCTAATACATTACTAATAATAGAATTCTAATAATAGCATTAAGCCAATATTATATTGGCTTAATGCTATGTTTTTTGTTTGTTCTAGGATTTCTAATAACGTAACCTATCGAAAAAATATTATAACTATAATTTTTTTCAAATCACTACTCTTTATTATGTACTTTACGACAATATACAGAGTGTCCCAGAATGTCCTTTACAAACAATACCGTTTTTTTAAGAGATAGAAAGATGAAACAGAAACTAGCTTAAATGGTATCATAAACTAAATGTTATTGTTTTACTGGTAGTTACAACTCTTACAAAGCAAACTTCTAGAAAGCTCCTATTTTATGTATGTCATAATGTATATCAGTATTATGCCATACTTAATATTTCTATCGTAGGTAAAATATTTTTCTTCTAAACAGCAATTGCTTTCGCCCTCTACCGTGATTTTGTATTACAAAAAAAAGCATGCTAACACATGTTCCTAATAGTATCCGAATTGTAAATAGTAATTGAATTAAGTAAAATTAGTATAGTAGTAAATTGTTAGTAATACACTGTTGGTAAAACAGTGTATTACTAACTGCACTACCAACCTGGACTGCCACTATCTATGTATGTGTGCTTAAAGAACGATAGAGAAAGGCTTAGTTTCATAAAAAGATTGACAGAGAATGGTTTGAAAATCAATCAATTCATTGTAATTCGAATTATTTTTAATGAAAAAATGTTGACATATGACTATTTACGGCAAGTGCGTGAGAAACTCTTGAACAAGATTCTCGCTTATAAGTCGAACGCTTCCCAATAGCAATGGAGTCACATGGTATTTATAATAACTGAACAAAAAATGTCCACTAGGTCCTTCTCTCTTTCTTTGAATTTGAAATACGTACAACATCGAAGTGCCATTAGAATCTAGGAAAATGTAATATACCAGGGATGTTCAAATAAAGGGTCTTTCAATAAGGAGGCTCGATTTTTAAAGGTAAATAAAACCACTTGTGTATAAAATGTCGGCTCATTTTTTTATTTATTTGAAAGAATATTTTATGGCATTAAGTATGAAATATAACGTCGTTCAAATGTGCACCGCGGCTTTGCTTGGTTGCACGTATTATAGAAGTCCAATTTTCGATGACGTTGTGGCATAAATCTGGCTGAACTTGCTGGATGGCGTTCGTTATGTTGACTTTAGGCATCAATGGTTTGCGGCTTATTCGCATAGACCTGCGATTTAAGATAGCCCCAAAGGAAGAAGTTTAATGGCGTTAAAACCTACAATCTCGGTGGCCAGTTCATGTCGCTGCTGCGCGAGATAACCATGCCCTCAAATCGCACGTGTAAAATATCCATCGTGGCAAGTGCTGTGTAACACGTGACGCCGCGTCCTATTGGAACTACGTGTCGTCGGCATCCATATCATCCAGTTTAGGCCACAAGAAGTTGCTTATCATCGATCTGGAGCGCTCGCCGTTAACGGTTATGGCAATGCCACTTTCATTTTCGAAGAAGTACGGACCGATGATTCTGCCAGACGAAAATCAACATCAAACAGTGACTTTCTTGGGATACATTTGATGCTGGTGTATCTTATGTGGATTGGTATCGTCCCAAATTTCACAATTTTGTTTGTTCGCATATCCATTCATCCAAAAGTGGACCTCGTCCCTAATGATGATTTTTTTGGCAACATTTGGGTCAACTTACAATTGCTCCAGAGCCCAATCAGCAAACACACGGAGTCGTCTATGGTCGTTTACATTAAGTTTCTGGGTCAGTTCGATTTTATACGGGTGCAGACCCAAATCCCGACGCAAAATTCACCAAGTTCTTGTGAGCGACGAGAAATTGATTGCCTGGGGTTTTCCCGTACACTCTCACGCACAGCAGCAATGTTTTCAGATGACCTTGCGTTTCGCTAACGTACAGATGTTGGGTGATTATTTATTAAACCAGTTAACTTCAATTTGGCCACCAAACGTCGAATAGTCGACTCAGCTGAACTGTTGTGGCGAGGATAAAAATCACGTAATGCGCGGAACGTTTCTCGAACGGAGCAATAATTTTGAAAATAAAACTTGATAATTTGCACACGTTGTTGAAACCTATAATCTTCCATGGTGATTTGCCATGCATTACTGAACAATTCACAATAAATTTGACAGATGTTGCTTTAACAACATGGCCGCTATAACCTAACGAATTTCGAGCGTCCCTATTGAAAGACCCTGTATAAACGAGAATTATTTTATATTAATTGAACAAAGAAATAACCAAAAACACTTCAGTTTTCTACATAGGCTCCCTCTTGTTTAGACATTTTTCTCATCGAATTGGAAGTTTCTTATTGAGTAAAGAGAGCGAAGGCCGGTTTGGAGCCAATTGCGAACAAACGCCCCCACCCCGTCGTTATCATTAAAACGTTGCCCTCCTAATTAACGGTTCAAACTTATATAAATCACACGCCGATAGGTCCGGACTAGATCGTGGGTGCTCAAGGGTCTCCTAAAAGATTTCCTCCAATTTTCCCTGTATTTAGTTTGCCGTCTGGGGGGGCCGGAGATTGCCATAAAGCAAAATGACGTCCGTGATGGATTGTTGTTGTCTTTTGCTCCGATAAACGGCTTTCGCTTGGCCCAAAAGAGTGCAGTAATAAGTAACATTGATTATTCTCTGGTCATGAAGAAAATTCGGCAATAGAACGCCTTTTGAATGCCATAAAATAATCGCGAGATCTTTCCCCACTGACAAACGCGTTTTGGCCTTTACTTGTGTGGGGCTGACTCTCCTTGTTTTCTCTCGCATCTATTGCTTGCTCTCGGGAGTGTAATGATGAACCCAACTCTTGTCACAGGTCACAATGCGACTAAGGAAAGGGTCTTCATTCCGATAACGAGTGAAAAGCCGTTGACAGATGTCAAGAACCAACGTTTTTTTTTGTTCCACTGAAAGAAGGCGTGGCACCCAACAAGCCGAAATTTTTCAGAAACCATGGCTGAAGCGGGGATAATCGAATGGATACTCCCAATGCTGATGTTTACCTCAGAAGCGATTTCAGCTATTGTGATGCGGAGATTCACGGACCGCTTTAATGTGTTCCTCGGTTAAACTCGTCCTGGGTCAGCGATCGCGGGGCTCATTTTCGAGTCTCTCTCGCTCTTCAGAGAATGTTTTGTACCAATAGAACACACATGGCTCTGGAAGGGTGTTTTCGCCAAACTGTTCTTGCAATGTTCGCAAAATTTCAGCTGAACAAACTCCCTCCCGTGTTAAAAACTTGCGCAATAGACCGAGAAATTCTCGTTTATATTTGAGGCGTCCGGTTTCAAAAGTCTCTAAATCCAAGTCCTAAGAAGAAACCGATAGCAGTCGTGCTGCCATCTAATGCCCGTATTATGTATGATTCTTAATTATATCTGTCGCAAATGTGTCTAATCAATTCAAAACTAAATTACGAAATCCGGTTACAGTAACAAAGCTCTCTGACTTCTCTGTCCTTTGTAAATACTGTTTCGATACTCTTTCGTTCCGTTTTATTCATATGGGTATCAAAACTTCTTACATCCAATAGTAGGTATACCAACATTTTAGCGTTGCCCGTGATCAAAACTGCTTCAATTACTTTCTGTGTTTTGCACATCCATAAGAAAAAAACCTTTGGTTATGTTGACCTGACTATGCAGGACATCCGAAAATTACACACGAGAGTTTATCAAAACAAGACGAAGATAGAATAGGACAAATTTATTCTGAAGCATACTACCCAGAATGTCCCAAAGAGAAGACGTCCAGTAAAAGGTACAAGTAGCAATTCAATTTCTTTGTCTTACTTTATTAACATCAAAAGTGAAATGGTGCAGTGCCCTTTTTAGCAATTCTTGGAATTTCGAGATTCAGAGTACAAAGTTTGAGCAAAAAATTTTTGTTTAGCGGTTGTCCACCTAAAGAAAATCGAGGAACTGACAGGAAAAGTAATCTTTATTTCGAGAAAAAGCAAAGAGTTACAAATTTTATTAAAACGTTGACATGTGTAGAGTCGCACTACACAATAAATAACTCTCGACGTCAATATATGACAAGTGATTTAAGTATTAGGAAACTATGGAAGATGTATTGTAATAAAAATAGAGACCTAGAACTGAAATATGATTATTTCAGAAAAAGATTTCAATATAAGCTTCCGAACTCCGCTGACAGACGCATGTTCTGAATGTATCAACTTGAATTGTCAAATAGCAGCTGCTTCAGATGCTGAATTGAAGACAGAATTAATCTCCAAACTACGAGTTCACAAACCAAAAAGCCTTTTATGGCATGCTCAAAGACCCAGAAGAAAATTGCATTAAACTAAGTTTTGATTCTCAAAATATCCTTATGCTTCCTCGCGTTCCAGTCCAATCAGCATATTATTTAAGACAATTTTATTGGTACAACTTTACCATATGTGAGGGCCATTCTAAATCAAAACAGACACAAGATAGTATTACTGAAGATCGCATAGTATTACGAAAGAAAACGCAGATCATGAAGAAGCCGTTAAGACTTTTGAAACAGAAGAAGATGGGCTTAGAATTTAATTTTTATGTATTAAGGGAATAAAATACAATCCTAAGTAAAAAATCTCATCTTAATTAATAAAGAACCTTACTATTTCAACAGTGACAGTTTCATAACTAACTAAATCCGTTATTTGGTTACAAAACTCTTTAAATTCAAACTTTTTATTAACATATTACCTTTTTTACGGTCTAATATATTTTTTACAACAAATTATACGTTTTTTTAGATTTTCTGAAAATATGCTTATCTAGGATGTAAAGAACTTTCAAACCGGACGCTTCATTTGAACGTTCCTCGTAAATATTCTGGCACATGTTAGTATACCTGTACGTTTCTATTCAAATAGTTTCTGACGAAGTTGAGGTAAGTAAGTACTGTTCAGATGATATTAGGAGAAATAATACAAGGATCATTCTTTTAATCCTCATTAAAGTCCTAAGATTGCAACCCACTAATTTTAACTGAAGACTGCATTATATAGCTTTAGGGAGAATTGTGGCACAAGATAATCATAAAATTTGTTGACTGACATATTACTTCTATAATAAAGGAGTAGTTAATAAGCACGTCATTTATCAAACACATTTTCAGAAAGTCTGGGACATACATATTTGGTGCAATTTATTTAATACTCCTTATTCAAGAAATTCAGTAATCTGACAAGATGGTACTCCTTTCAATAATGCATAGATCATAATCTGAACATTCGAATTGCTTATTTCCAGTTTATGTAGAGGCTTATGATGCTGATTTTAAACTGTTTGCCATGATTACAGTTTCACCACCTTAGCGTTAAGTAATTTTCTTTGGTTATTTATTTATTTACCTATTTATTATTTTTTATGTTAATCTGTGTAAAAAATAAGAGGTGCAATTTGAAAAAAAAAAGTGGAAACAGTAGGGATTTTTCATTATCGAATGAATACAAATTAACTGTATCAAAGTATAACGATGCTCTGCGTGACGATAATACATATGTAAATATTACTCAGTAAACAGTGAATGTTTAATCGGCCGTATTTATGTAGATTGTATCCACCCTCTATGTTGTTTAAAATATGTATTGTCTATTTCCATTCTCTATCAATATTAACTTATTGCATTATCATATGTATCAACCAATAATATTTTTAATTAAACGATGGCGTTAAAGCAATAACCGAGACCGAAGTCCATGAGCACATCAATAGCACATGCACCATTAATGCTTCTAAAATGCGATAGAATGTTAAGAACAGTTATTTCCAAATATAATCATTTATAATATATAAACTAATATCATCTAAAACAGTTAATATATTTACTAGCAGATTATTTTTAAATCTCCTAGTTTGTTGCATTTATAATGCAAGGAATCACTATAAATATGTGCTGAGTTTGCTTAATTTAATATAATAACATAAGTTAATTTTTTGTGTATACACCTTTGTTATTCAAATGTTAAATTAAATAGTCGTAAACCAATATATAAAATACTACTCAAGGAAACCACAAAACATGTCCGAAGTATAAATTGTAACGTTATCACTAATTTAATACCATTCGTACAGATCCAGACCATTAATGATGGAATGTGTAATGGAAATCAAGTTGATGCCATGTAGGTATACCGATTTTTCAAAAGCTTTTGATAAAGTGCATTATAATAATTTTTTAAATAAAGTTTTTGGGATAAAATATTGGGATTCACGGCAATTTAACTAAGATAGATTACATCTTATATTTTAAGCATATCACCATGTATGTCAAAGTTAATAATTGTTCATCCTCCTTTATTAAAGTAACGTCTGGTGTTCCACAGGTATCACGCTATTAGGACCTCTTCTATTTTTCTTGTTTCCAAGATTATATTTATAATCATTATATTTATAATTGCTTTATGCATTGAGATTATTGTCTGTATCACTTAAAATTAATTTAAAGATGATTTAAAGTTTTATACTAGTAAATAGTTTATTTGATTGTATTAAATTCCAAGATGATATAATGAGCTTTTACAACTACTGTAAATCAAACAATCCTTTATTAAACATTGACAAATGCTATTTAATATAATATAGCTATTTAATATTTATAATAATTGCCAAATACGCATGATAGTCTCCAAGGTTTAAAAAGACATCAAGGTCTTCAAAATAATAAAAACCAACAATCAGTTTCATCAAGAGAAAAGATATATCCTTACTGATACTTGAAAACTGACGTTAATTGGTACCACACTACTATAGCAAAATAACTAATAAATCGAAGGCAATACACATAATCCAATGATAACGAGAATAGCAAGTGAATGTAAGTTGAGGAGTATTAAGTAAAATTATCAGTCATTGAAGCCTTTTTAAAGAAGCTGACAGATGAGATACACCAATTAGAAGTAAAAAAGTTATAACTAACATCCTGCTACTTCTGTACGCTAATGGCAACAGTAATAATAACATACTTAACTTCATATACAGTAAGTAGGTCATGGTAGGTCATTGCACGTAGGTTTTGACTCAAACGTAGTAATATTAAAAGTAGCAGACTTTACTCACCAGGAATACGCAGATATGCTGTTAGTTTATGGGATATATAGGGTTATCCAATTCTGGTTTCGGAAAGTAAATTTCGTAAGTAAATAATCTCGAAATTACTCGTCCTGGAGATTTCTCTTGCAATAGAGCCCTGCTTCGTCGTGCTGTGTGACTTGTGACCCATCTTGTTGAAACCACATATCGTCCGTATCTATATCTTCAATTTCGTGCCAAAAAAATTCCGTTAACATGTGGCAATAGCGTTGAGAATTGACTGTAACGGTAGCTTCTTGGTCATTCTCAAAGAAAAATGGGCCGATAACACCACCAGACCACAACGCACACTAGACAGTAACTTTTTCTGGATGCATTGGCTGCTCTTCGACCACTTGAGGGTTTTCAGAGCCCCATATATGGCAATTTTGCTTATTCACGTATCCACCGAGGCAGAAATGGGCTTCATCGCTGAAGAAAATTTTGTTGGAAAAATTGGCATTTTGTTCTTGTTGTTCCAGTACCCAACTGGCGTATATTCTGCGCTGTGCATAGTCCGCAGGCTTCAATTCCTGTGTGAGTTGGATTTTGTAAGAATGAAGGTGCAAATCCAAATGCAAAATTCGCCATAAAGAGCCATTAGTCAAGCCCAATTGCTGAGCACGACGTGGAATTGAGAAATTTGGGTCTTCAGCCACACTTTCAGCAACAGCTGCGATATTTTCGTGATTGCGTACATTACGATGATGCACAGGCCTTACAATATCCGTGACCGATCCAGTTTCTTCAAATTTTTTCACTGTGTATGCAATTGTTCGCTCATTTGGGCGATTATGACGACCATAATCTGCTCGTAACGCGCGAAAAGTGGAAACGGCAGAATCACCATTTTTGTAAAACAATTTAACAATTTTAACGCGTTGTTCTGTCGTATAATGTTCCATATTGTAAAATGGCAAACCATTAACTAACCAAAAACCAGTTTGACAGACAAATACAATTGACAGCTGTCGAACAGCAGGGAACCCATTATAATGAAAAGAGTGTAGTTGTGGGAATATGCAATAGGGAAATAGGATTTCCAGGGCTAGGTTTAATCTCAGAGCTCAACATCCATTAAATTAATATCAAATTAAAACCGTTTAGCCAGGTCACAATTACAAGCCCTTAACCAATATTACACATGCCGGAAATTTTTAATTCCACTTTTCACATGTCAAAAAAGCTGTTGCGATTAGTGAAAGAGAGATTAGTTATATCAACGTCAACTGCACCAGCTGTATTCGCCATATACCTAACAAATAATTAACCCAACCCAGTGGCGTTCTGCTATAGGGGACGTGAGATTTTTTACTTTGTATTGGATTGCCTTACAATTTAAGTTTTATATTTTTGGTAGTGAGATAAGTATTCTGCCAACATTATGCCAGAAACTATATACTTAAACCCTGTATAGTAGGTGGATATAGATATCGCACCCGCCGTGGAATACTGCAACATCTCAAAAATTGGCAAATTTGAGTTTGTTACGGCATTTAACACAGAAAGGGGTGAAAATTGCGAGGGGGAGTGTAGTTAACGCTAAGTATAGTTCCTTGATTGGCACAGGATACCGGAAGTTATCAACTGTGGGAAATACGCCAATTGCGTAAGACGTTCAAACTCTATTTACAATAATATTATGTTTTTGAGATGTTACAATATTCCACGGCGAGTGAGATATATTTAAATTTTCGACAGGTAAAATTTCGGCCTAATTTACATATGTAAATATATCCAATTAAATATAAATTGTTATTTTACTAGAGGCAGTCCTAATTTTTTACTTAAATTGGATTGCCTGAGTTTTTATACAATTTTTGATAGAAGAAGAATTTTGAACTGTATTCCTTTTATTTCAATAAACAACAAGAATAGTTTAATAAATAACACCTGTTTAATGTTAGGATTAAGGATTTTTTTAACTATAAGGTAATAGGCAATTACCTCATTATCAATATTTCTACGAAATTCTCTAAATTGCTTACATAAAGCATGTACAAATTCTGTAAAATATGATTTCTTTTAATTTATATTTATTTAATTTATATAATTAATGGTTATTCCCAAGAATATAATACATTTTCATTTATATAACTGCATTTATATAATTGCATAATTTTGTTTACATATGCAAACCAAATTTTGTAATATTTATATAATATCGTAAGACAGATGTAACATCGTTGTACTTTAACATTATTTCGTATTTAAATGAATAATAAACGCTGAAACAGAATAATAACACAAATAGCCACCATGAAATATTGGAAAGTACATAAAAAAATAAAAATATATTCTAAAAGCCAAAATATATTCTCTCTTATATACAAAGTATCCTTCAACAAGCAATATATCCTTCACAATTTCCTATACAAGCAATAGTTCCCTTATTAGAATAGGTAGAAAGATGAAATAAAAACCAGCACTGAAAATATTTCATAACTGCACTTTGAAACCGCGTTGATGGTTGCAATGCATAAGTAACCCCCTATTTTTTCTGTTGTTTTCAAACTGTGCCTCCTATTTTTTCCACGAATTAAATGCCGTTCTCATATTTTAACTCGATTTCTGATGTAAACACAAATTTGTCTTCTGTATGCCACATTATTACTTTCGATTTGTACAGAAATTTTAATACATCACAAAAGAAGTGACATGGATTAAAAATCGTAATACAGGTACAATTTGTATAACGGATCTTTGCGCGTGTATCAATTTAGTGATGACGCACGGATCACATGCTACACCACTCGCAATTGTTACTAATATGCTACAATTGCCAGCACGTATGTCTAGCGACATATGTTTCAATCAACTACGTACGGCATAGACAGTTAATAATTTGCTGAAGAAAATGCAATTATGAAGTCACGTCTTAGCTTTATTGTATAATTTGATTCATTGGAGTCTCAATATTTCTGTAAAATTTATTTCATTTTTGTTTCATTTATTTTGATTTTTGTTGAATTTATTTCATTTATTTTGTGGAGAACCTTTATCCTAAAATGATTTTCAGCACGATGCTGTTCAAAATGTCAGTTGATTGTGACGCAAACGCAAAGAATCATTATACAAAACATACAGATTCGCTGATAGCATGTTACGTTCTATGTTTTATACAGATTATTTGCATAGGGGTGTATCTAAACTAAATAGGCATTTAAATAAATAAATAAAATTACTTAAGGCAGTATGTTCAAAATTGTCAACAGCAGCTTCTACAAAAGCTCCATTCTATACACAGCTTAAATTATAGCTGACGTAACTTGTTATAAAGGCTGCATAAATTCGATATTTCATGTCATCTAAATTTAAGGGTTGGATTAGGATGCCCACAATAAAAAAATGCTTTATTACTGGTCGGCCAATTAATAGAGCCCCTGCTTGCGATCCATACATTTGGAAATAAGCTATTCAAATCATTAATTATGATGTTGCATTACGAGAAGGAACACCATTTTCTTGATCATACATACACATTCCACATTACCATAGGAAAATATAGAACGTAAAATAAAGAACATACCTTATTTACATAAATCTTGAAAATTTAAGAGATTTTCAGACCTAAAATTATTATTTTAAAAATTAACACGTTCACTTTGTTGTCGAAAAAAGCACTTTTAATGTATGTAAATATTCATATCAACTCTTCACGACGGTGAATTTACCATCATTATTTTTTAAATCCTAATCTAATAATTGGCGTATTTGTACTTTTTATATTTTGAGGACCATGAGGATACAGTGGCTGTTTTATAGGAGATCTATAAGTTCTATTAAATCAAGTTTACTTATAACAACTGTAAATTATATCTAAATATGTAAATTATAATAACGTTGTCTTATAACAACTCTTTTTGTTACAAATTCCTAAGAAAAAAGAGGTTACAATACAATCCCCAAAAATGCTAGTTCAAAGATTTATTATTTTTTAATGTTAAATATGGATTCAGTACAAATAAACATAGCTATATTTATAGCGCGTGGCAGTATTATTTAAAAGAAAAAAACAATCGTCAGAAAAATATCTTAAATAGACCGTTTAGATCATTAATTATACAATGATATATATCTGTAGAATTATTATCGAAATTATCATTTTCTGATAATCGTTTCTGTAACAAGATTTTGCCCAATTTTATTACAAATTTGGACGCTTCTTGTGTTTTTTTTTTTCGTCGATATACGTTACATCATTATTAAAATATTAATTCTTCGCGTTTTTGATAAAGATACTATTTTATTACACTCACAATTTTTTAGAAACCCAAGAGTTTGATGTTTTTAACTTAGAACTTTTTTAACATCATGAAGGTTAACTAATTCTTACTTTTTTAATGGGAATACCAATTAAAAATAATGATAAACAAAGGTTGTTTGTACAACTGGACTCTCCAACATATAAATTTTGTTTCTTTAAAATTTGTTAGCATAATCCCTTGTAGAACAAGCTTAAATAACTTTTTCGTATTTTTTGTTTTTAAATTATTAATAAAGGAATATACAATGCGTTATATTTTTTCTATTTATAGATAACAACATTTTTATACATAACAATAATTTATATAAATATACATCATATGCAGAACATTATGTTGAATAATTTTTATTTCCTTGTCTCGGTTAGGGTTGTAGAACCACCTTTTTTATATTGATTGATACAATAGTTATTTGGTTTTATTAAATGTGTAATGAAAGTTATTAAAATTTCTCAACAATAATTTATCGTTAGCTACTTTCGCGGTCCTTGCAATTAACCACGCAACATTGCTAAGCTTTTTAAAGTCGTTCGCCTAATGTCTTCTTTATTTTTTTACGCTAAAATCGTTATATCGTTCGGTAAAATAAAATAATGTGAACAACAAAGACAAAACGAATAGTTTTGTGAATACTTCGAGAATAGTTTTACTAGCGCACTGTATAACAAATGTACAGGCCAATTGTTGAACTTTTTATGGTATAAACTTATTACTTATTATAGGTATAAAAATTCACAGTCACAACTTTTGTGAAGTGATTGCCAATTTCACTTAGACAATTGTAATAAACTAACCAATCTTCTGTTGCGTGTTTATAAATCTTTTGGCACACTGACCTATTTCTATTCAGATAAAAGAATGACAAGTTCTTAGAGATTAAAAATTACCTTATGTATCCATGACTAATATAAAATGAATATACACTGTTCATACTTAATCAACGAAATCAAAACGCGAGAGCACTTAGGACCCTATATATATATTATATACATATGTATGTAAGCAAGTAAGCATAGATTTCATGCAAGGTGAACTGGAGCCCGCACAACGACTATTGCTAGTAGTTATTAGTATTACTGAACTAAGATAAGAAATGAGAATAACAAAATGAAGTCATAAGTGATTGCATATCAAGAATTTTTAACCAATAATTGTCATTAGTAAGTTTTGTTTCGTACATACTAATTTAAAGTTCATGTGTAGGAGCCAAAGGTAATTAACCTCCAGAATATTTATACTAATAAAACTATTGTTAGTTTAACAACTATCTCAAATATCACAAGAACAAAACTTTCCACGTTCGGAATACTTGTGTTCTAATCATTTCACAGTTTGGAAGAAATATACATATAAAGGCATATCCTTTTGTCTTTATCTCTTCTACTTTTCAACTTCTCTTATATTAATTACATAAATGTAGCAGACATAATTAGTGAAACATCATTTTTCTTGCTTATTTCAAGCATATTTTGTTTACAGCTAAATTAAAATAAGTACTAGCGTTTACTTTGGGACAATAGAATACAAAAAAAAATACATAATTAAAATTGGGAAAATGTAGAGTATAATAATATCAACTTTATTTTATTAGTACCGGTAGATGTCAAATGAATTGAAATTTTAAACTGTCGTTCACTTTCTGGCGGCGTCCAAGAATAGAAATATAAATTTGTAGAATACTTTGCAGTATTTTCGATTGAATTGCCCTAATGGTGATGCAAATTATTCTCTTAGTTCTTAATTAAATAAACAAAAAGTGTTATTATGGGAAAACTGGTCCTCTTTCGGAGTTCTCGACTTTTAATCAATATTTTATCTTAATTCTTTTTTCATCTTGTAAAGCATAGCCTATTATAAAACTACAGTCTGTAACGTTTTAAAATTTTTGTTTAATAGTTGTTGGTGTGATACATGGATGTAAAAAGTTACACATTAAAAAAAATTTTAATGGTCAATATTTTTTTCTCACGCCTTGAGTAATATTTTTAAAAACCACAAGTTGTGAATCTGCATTTTATATAGTTACACAAACTGTATATGTAAAGTATTACAAGTATTACAAACTGTATTACAAGTTTCAAGTTCAATACAGTGAATATAATATTACATAAATAAAGTTTCAGTCAACATTTTAGAGAAAGGATTTTCTGAAAAAGTTCATATTTACCCCGCTTTCATCATCGATTTTGATCGAAACCTGAGTAGAGCCATCGATATTATATATTTACAGTATGAAATCGATATTCACTGATAAATGGAGTGTTTATTGGGCAACAAAACATTCAAAGGAAACAAAGGGGTTTTCTCCGCGGGGTTCCCAATAGGAAATTTGCTCAGGTCAATTTACTGTATTACTTTCTTCTCCCCTTACCCCTCAGTTTATATTGCGATTTTCACGTGTAAAGTTCTATTTGTATTCTAAGTGATTTTTTTTATTAAAAAAATTGCCCAAATATAAGAAAGTATTCACGAAAAGGAAAGGCTGAAGAGGGAAGAAGATATCAAAAGTTTCACAAGAATGTGTAGATGAAAGGTTAAAGCCCTATTGATATCATGTTTCTATTGATATTGTTTTCATTAGAATTATTATAGAATTGTTATTATATATTTATAGTTTATAACTCCTTTAAATAAGTCTGATTCGGAGTTGTCCCATTCCTCTTTATCTTCATCTCAATCTAAACTTGGTCAACAACTTTGCCATTACGACAATGTTGAAGGTGAAGGGTCTCAGAAGCTTTGATATAGAAAAGATAAAAAATGCTGTTGAAAATGTAATTAAACAAGACGTCAAGCAAAAGAGGAGGAGGGCGAAGAAGAAATTGGAAGATGATTTCGAAAAGAAGAGGCGGCCCGTCATATGCTGCGGGGTTTTTTTTTTTAAATCATGTATAATTTATTTGTAAATTTTGTCGGTCACACTCCCTTAACTCTTAAATACCCAAGCGGTGATCCTCGAAGACACCAACTTCCTAATAATTTCCTAAATATTTTGAATATTTGCTCATGATGGCAACTGCGCTGTCAGCTATGTGTCTGTTAGAGTCTTCGGCTCCAATATTTTAGTGACACAGTATTTGGAGGGGTATCCTTTGAGTTACCTGCAATTAAGATACTTGATGTCTCGAAGAGACCCCACATACGTTACAAACTTCAGAAACTCGTTTCTCTTTCTAGATTTTCTGTAAAAATGAGAAATCTTAACTTAGACTCTGAAACAGAGTATCATAGCGATGATATTTCAGATAATGAAGAAACTATCATTGGGGTGAAAATGTTTCTGAAACAGAAGACTAGTTAGAAATTGAAAGTGAAGAAGATTTTGAGGAGGAACTTGATAAAACTGACGGTGTTGTTGAACTAAATGATGATGATGAATCTAAGTACGAGTTTACTGCAAAATCTGGTTTTAAATGGAATAGCCTTCCATTTCGAGCAACAAAGAGATTAGGCATAAACATTATAAATGCACGTCCCGGTGTTACACAATACAGCGCAAATTCCAATTCAATTGTTGATATCTTCAATTTATTTTTGACTAGGGAGATGAAGGAGCTTATATGTCTTCATACAAACGAGGCAGCTTCTAAATATTACAACTCCTGGAATAAAAAGAATACAACAAATGAAAAAAAATGGACAATACTTGAAGTTGATGAATTAGACTGTTTTTTTTTGAAATTCTGATAAAAGCTGACGCGCTAAGATGCAGAAAAGAATCTACGCGAAAAATGTGGACCAGCGATATCTCTATTCGTCGATCTTTCTTCCCAGCAACCATGTCGCGAAATAAATTTGAAGACATTTCACTATTTTTACGATTTGACGTACTTACTAAAACCGAAAGAAAAGATAAGGATAAGCTGGCAGCCATAAGAGAGGTTAAGGATATTTTTGTCAACAACTGAATAAAGGCTTTTCATCCATATGAACACATTACAATTGGTACAATTGGTTTGTTTTCGAGCAAAATGTCCCTTCAGGCAGTACATAAAATCAAAACCTGATAGATATAATAGATATAAAGATTTGGACAGCCGTTGATGTCAAAACATCCTACTTGTGTAATCTTCAGGTCTATACTGGAAAACCTCCCGATGAAGCAAAAGAACGCAACCAAGGTTGTTGTGTTGTGTCCGATTTGGTGCAACCATATCACGGCAGTTGTCGAGGAATTACAACTAATAATTTTTTTACTAGTGTCCTCTTAGCCAATCATCTTGTTGTCTAAAAAACTCACTTTACTCGGCACAGTTGGCAAGAACAAACCAGACACACCACCACAGCTGAATATTACTAAAAGGCCTATACAATCATCCATGTTTGCATTTACAAAAGACTTAACCATGGTGTCGTATGTACCCAAGAAAAACAGATTAGTTCACATGATTTCAAGCCAGCATCACAGTGACGCAATTGATGGTGAAAATGAAAATAAACCGCTAATGATTTTAAATTACAACTAGATGAAAGGTGGAGTTGACAATGCAGATAGGCTTGTTAGAGAATATTCTTGTAGCAGAAGAACGGCTCGATGGCCGTACAGATTATTTATGAATGTCTTAGACATATGTGCTCTGAATAACTATGTGTTGCACATTGAAAAAAATCCCAACTGGAGAAAAACAAGTGGACGAAGACGCCACTTTCTTCTGCAATTAGGGGGTGACCTTGTTCGGAAGAATATGGAAAAGAGAGCAGAATTCAAATGGCATAAATCCCATGTAAAATTGGCTCTGGAGGACTGTGGGATAGATTTTG
The DNA here is from genome assembly GCA_037954035.1 of Rosalia funebris. Lineage (NCBI taxonomy): Eukaryota > Metazoa > Arthropoda > Insecta > Coleoptera > Cerambycidae > Rosalia > Rosalia funebris. Next base: position 29,005,380 of record JAZFAV010000016.1, on the reverse strand, counting down.
ACAACCACAGGGAAACTGTGAATTCAGATGGTAACGCGATGTTATCAGTGTCCTCGGAAGTCTGATAAGAAAGTGAACACCAAATGCTGCCAGTGCAATAAACTTGTGTGTGTACACTACATTGTGTACAAACTGCCAGTTTGTATAACTTTCTGCAAGAAGAAAGGTTTTTTTTTTATTTTAACCAAAGAAATGTGTTTATTTTTTGTGCCTTTCAGAATTTAACATTTACTTTTAATTATATCTACTTAAAATAATTCCAACGAGCATCTAAAGTGTTTTTCTTAAATAATATAATTAATTGGTAATAAAAGGTGTATAAAATATTAAAACGTGGTGGGGTCCCTGAAGGACCCTGCAGGAGCATTTCCATTCATTTGAATCGCACGGGCATTTAAGGGTTAATATAAAAAGTAAGTTTGTATTCTTTTTACATGCAGTAATTTGGAAATTTATTTAAACGAGACATGCGTTGTATTTCCGTTCTGTACCTTTAGATGTGATTTTTCAAATGTATCACTCAACATACCCCTACATTTGAAAACAAAAGTTGGGGGGGGGGCGGTTATATCGCCTAGGGTGGGATGTAACTGCCTCTAGGTGATGTCTCTAGGTGTGAGTCACCAAAATAAAAAATAGACCTATTTCTGAAAATTTTATGGAAATTCTGAACATTCCAGTCACATAATTTATTCCAGTTAAGGTTTCCACTCTATATTTTTCCACATCCTACAATTAATCCAAATGGAATATGCAATACATGTAGGTACTTAAAATTGCTAACATATTTTAAAATAAAAAAACAAATACAACCCACCAATATATCTATTAGTTGAAATAAAAGTTTATGTATAGTTTATTAATTTTTTGATTATATAATTTTAGAATTTTTTTATCCTTTATTTAGCATTGACATATTTCTTGTTATTACTATGGGACCGATGTTAGATAAGTTACCCCTAAACTGAAATTTTTTCAAAAGTCCCTTTCTTGTAGTTAAGACATCTGCACAAACCTCACCTAAAGTTCTCTATTTCTTATTTACTAGCATACAACTCTTGCTTTACGCACTAAAATTTCACATTAATTTAAATATACTAAAAAAAAGTAAAATTATTTTCTCGAAAACATGTATATACAGTGGTAAAGAAAATTTAAGCAACAATGAAAATAAATATTTATTCGATAAACAATAAAAATAGAAAACATATTTTATTAATCATTTTACAAATAAATAATATTTACATTATATGTATATGATATTCATATGGTATAACACATCTGATTCAAGAAAACGAGTATGTAGATGAATCTGAGTTAATTGAAGTATAACTGTTATTATATGATGTATCATCGAGAAATAATGTAATGAGACACTTTCAATTTCAAGCAATGATGTTTTCAAGCAAACATTTGTTCGTATATATGTACGTATGTAATTGTAGGAACATTATTTTTTTGCGTGCATAGAAATAATTCACATATCAATATACCGGGTGTAACAGGATCATGGTATGCCCCCCTTTTATCCTTTAGTTTTGAAGATAATTGATTGAAATTTGGGATATCCTATACACATAATAAGCGGCACTTTTTTACATACAATTGATTTTTCTTTCACTTCCAGTTTCGCCGGAAGTGACACTAACTTTCGATTTTTAAATGGAACACCCTGTATATTATTGCATTTTTGAATTCTGCATAATTTTATGAATCCAACGATACCAAATAAGTGACATTTCAAAAGTCAACATTTTTTATAATCTAATTTTTAGTTTTCCATTTAAGTGTGCCATAACGGTTCCGATTTATTCTAAATGACCCGTGTAATGCTACAAAAATCGAAATCCCGTCAAAAATACTGAATCACGTGAGTTATGAACAAATAAAGTTATTCAAAATTGTTTTTGAGACAAAACTCAATTTTTTCAAATGGAACCATATTGGTACCGCGGTACCATTTATTAGTATTGTTAATAAGGAATTTATTCATATGTCATATTAAAATGTGAAATAAATACAAACAAAATTACAGCTAAAAGAAAATTTTAGTATTTTCTTATTTTCTAGCTATAATTTTGTTTGTCAAAAGAGTTTGCGAATTGATTGAGAAGGATTTTCACGCACTGAAACTCTCACTTCTTCAATCGCTTGTGGGGTTCGAATAGAGCACGGGCGACCTGGATTGCGAATTTTTACAGTCGAACCGGTATTCTCAAACATTCGAATCCATTTTCTGATCTTACACCTCTTGATTATTTCTTATGGGGATACCTTAAAGAGAAAGTGTATGCAAACAAACCACGAACTTTAGTGCAATTAACGCACAACATTCGCACCGAAATGGCCGCCGTTTCCAGAGAGATGTGTAGACGCGTGGTGGCTAATTTCCGTTTACGGTTAGAGGAGTGCCAGCAGCGTGAGGGTCAACATTTGGAGAACATAATCTTTAGTACTTAATTTTCTAAAACCTTGTCTAAGAATTAACAAAAAAAAAGTAATTTTTTCTGATTTCTAGTTTTTTTTATTGAATCTACAAATACAGGGGGTATTTGTAGATTCACCCTTTCTGGACACCCGTTATAAAGTCCAAAATCAATATAAGAAATATTAGAAACAAGAAAGTTTAATAGAATATTATTCTCAAATTTCATATCTGTATCAGATTCTCCTACTTCCTGATTGGACATTCTCATATTTCTATTAAATATGGCAGAAGTGGAAGTGGAACACAAAATTGTATTATTTTTAATTGGAAACTCATATAGATGTAAAAATAAGATGATTTTTTTTTTTTTTTAGTAAAAGGTATCAATTTACTTTATGATATTTTATACAATAATTTTCCCATTATACTTATATGTAATGAGCGTTTCTTGTAAATCATAAGAATTTTTACAAATTGTTCACATAAATTAATTTTTTGACATCTTGTTTTCTTTTCATTTAATGTTATGTATAAACTTTTCCTGCTGAAGTTTTATAGTTAGAATTATTTATACTTTCAATTTGTGTTAAATCTGAAAATCTAATAGTATTTTCTTTAGTTTTTATATAATATAGAAAGTTATGTTAATTTTGCATTGTATTGTGATTTTCTTTGAAAATAAAGACAGTCAAAGTTTTATTCTCAAAAAATCTGTACAATAAACTTAAATCGACTGTAAATTTTTCTCCTGCTATGCGTATAATTAATTATATTACAAGATGGAAAAGAACACGAAATTGTATTATTTTTAATTGGAAACTCATATAGATGTAAAAATAAGATATGATTTTTTTTCTTTTTTTTTTTTTCAATAAAAGGTATCAACTTACTTTATGATATTTTATACAATAATTTTCCCATTATACTTATATGTAATGAGCGTTTCTTGTAAATCATAAGAATTTTTACAAATTGTTCGGATAAATTAATTTTTTGATGTGTATACATCTTTTCTTCTTTTCATTTAATGTTATGTATAAACTTTTCCTCTGCTGAAGTTTCATAGTTAGAATTATTTATACTTTCAATTTGTGTTAAATCTGAAAATATAATAGTATTTTCTTTATTTTTAATATGGATAAATAATTGGAATGCAATTCCGATTTCTTTTGTTCTTCTCTCATTCGAAAAGCAAATACCTGCGACCTATAACTATGTATATCATGATGACAACCTTGGCATAATATAAATTTTAATTATGAGGGTAGAACATATTTAAAAAATAAGTCATTAATTTAATATTATTAAAAATATAAAGTTCTCATATATTTGCATACATTTGTTGTATTATATGCACTAAAAATCAGTGCCATTATTAATATCACAAAAATGTTAATTGTATAAATATATATAATGTATATATGTAATATATGTAATGTTGTGTAATAAATATATAACTAATACATAAAGATAATTACTAACATGCATATTAAATAATTTAATGTTTACTTACAATTCATATTGTTTATCAATTAAAGATGTACATATATATCTACCAATTGTGATGTCTAATGTAAAAATGTACGTGATCTAATGTACAGGTTACCTGATTACTTTCAATTCCAAGAACTACACACATTACCTTCACTCTATAAAGAGAGAGCTACGTTATTCTAACCTTGATGGAGATACAAAAATTTTAAGTCATTGAACTTGGAAGTTCAAGAAAGAAATTTAGTAACAAACCTTTTACGTGAATATTAGCATTATGGATAAATATTATTTATGAAACACAGTTTATGCAAACCAATTATTTGACTTGTAGTTTTATATATCGGTTGCTTTTTTTTTTAATGATTTTGCATAAGCATGCATTTTTTTTTTATTTATTTCGGTCACCTAAATACCTCTTAGCTCAAGGACAAGCCAATTATCTATTTCATCTGCTCCTGAGACAATAGGTAACTTTAAGCAGTTAATTATGTTAAAACAAAAAAAAATACAAACGACACTATTTGACTGTAAACAACATAACAAATCCAATGTATATATAATTTTATACATATTTAAATATATACATAGATTTGCGTAAGATATTAATAGTTCTAAAATTGTTATAAGACAATCCTAAAATGTGCATTTTTTGGCAAGATAAAAAAAGATTACTAACTTGAAAAATCTGTGCTGAACTTAATTTGAAAAATATATTGTTAAATTGGATTTGCATGCATTATATATGTATCTACCTGTAGTCTTTATCAAAGATTCCAAAATTGTAGAAATACACATTTTTAATAAACTTGTTTATCATCTCTTATGCTCAACCAGAGAATCTTTGAAGGGATTTGATATTTAAATAAATTTCACGATGCGATTGCAAATCAATATTTCTTGATATAATGCAGGTCTAATAAAAGATACAGTAAATTATATATAAATGATTTAATAGTGTTCAATAATAATAATAACAATGTACTTATTACAGTTGTTGGGTGATGTGTAACATAGGGTTCCATTTAATGACAAAAGGAATTATCTAACAGTATTTCCATAAACTTAGAAAAATATTTATCAATCCATATAGGCCAACATATCACAGATGTTAAAATTTAATATATCATATTACAACAATGCAAATATTCGAAGTGTTACTTAAAATACAATTCTATTCCACCACTATTTTAAAACTAAATTTAAGATTAACCTGATTAGCTATATAAAAGATCTTGAAATAATATGTAAACATTAAGAGATTAGAAACTTGTTAAAAACTGGCCAAAGAACAGTAAGTTAAGTAAGACAGCAGCGCTGGTGGAGCCTGAAAAGTGTTATGTATGTACAAAACGTTTGCTTCAGACAAACATTGAGAGTAATCTAACAGCAATATTTAATTTCTGACAATATTTTCTTATTATGTCACAGAATTTAATGCAGATAAGTAACGTTGCATTTTTTCAAATGAATACTTTTCCAAATATCCATTTGAGAAAATAGATAAAAGAAAATGTGTTACATAACATCCTAAATAACTAATATTGGTTCTTCTATGTTACCTTCAACTTTAGTGTCAAATGAAATGTTTTATACTAAAAATTTATACATAGTTTTGATGGTGGTCAACTTCAATATGAAATCATTATCTGCAAATTTGTTATCTGGAGATACTTTTGTATGAAAGAAAAAGGGATCACAGGCATTATTGTTTCATTTGATGATGAGATTAACTGAAAAACTGTTGAAATAAGTATGAAAAAATCCTAATTAGTATTATTATAATCTTGTCCACTATATAGTATCATTACACAGTATAGTTGATATGCATACATTGAGCATAATTGAAATTTGTGTTAATGGCAGTGCTTGGCTTGGTGGCAAAAATTTTGTAACAATTAAAGATTGTTATAAAACAATTTTCTTCCAGTGTACAAATTCATTTGAAAAAAAAATTATAAAACGTTATATCAGTCAAGTTTACAAAATAAAATAAAATAAATGAAAAGAACGATATAAAATCACTTCTTCATCCATTTAAAACAAGTCTACTAATTGTGTTACCACAGAAACATAGGTCAAGGGCATTATAGCGAATGAAGAACACCCAATGCCATCTCCCATGCACTTCGCCTATCTAATCTGTCCATAATGTTGCCCATGAATCGGTTCTTATTATTACTATAATTAGGATCATCTCTTGATAATGAATATTTAAAAAATGGATTTAGACAAAATATTATGTGGAGAAAAATAATAATGTTACAATGATAAATTACTAAGTAATTCTACTCATTCTACCGTTAAATTATGAAAGTAAATTCATAAATTATGAAATAAAATTACCATACTGCCATCCCATCATATTAATCCATGAATAAAAATAATCAAATGCAAATCAAGAAATAATTTTTCAATATGAACAAAATGCTCGTAAATTATTTGTCATTTATATGGTTACTTAATTCCTCTCTTTCAAAGTTTAAAGCCATATAATCTAAGCTTTTTATGTTTGTAATCATTAGAATTTTGAAATTTGGCTATTAACACGACCACAAAAACAACACGTGATATAATAAAAAAAATATTAGGAACATGTCAGACTTGTTTGAAGAAACCAAAAACATTTGGAATATTGCGCAATTACATTGACAGGCATGATAGATGGATAGATGATTGTTACAAATAAGAAAAAAGAAGAAATATGGTACTAGATACTAAATAGACTGTTTAAATTATAATGAAGAATATAACCTGTATATTTTAGGTACTGTACTTTTTACCAGTATGTTTTAGAATATGATTTTATATTGTTTAAAACACCTAATGAATAACACTTTATGCTTCATATATTTATTGTATTTTGACATAAGCAAGCATAAAATCTATTATATCAAATTCATGTTGTCCTACCGGACAAAAACTAAAACTGAAAAAATTGCCGTAGATGTGACAGTGTATATCGTCAGTAATATAATTAAAAATGACATATTACATATGAAATTATATTTTAGATAACGTAACAATCATTTTCTAAAAACAGAACATCCCCATAATCTATTGTACTAAATGAAACACTTTTTAGATTCCAAGCAGCAGATCAGATCTTCAGATTTCAAAATCAGAAAAAGGATGACTGAAAGGATTACATCACGAATACACTTTGAGACAATTGTTTATGAACATTAAATTTCCTTAGTTCATTAAATAAGAAACTGGAAATGTGGCATTCGATTATAACATTTTACTGTTAGGTGAAAATCCTTTAATTTTCTTTAAGGCTGAATAGAGATATTTGCCAAGTCGGTGTGATTTATCACAACAGTGATTCACAAATGTGATTCAAGAAAAGGCCATTAAATATTATCAACAATGATTAAGTTTTACATGAAAATATATGATATAGAACAAAGTGGGGCATAGAAAAATGTTGCCTTTACTGAAAACTGATTTAAACACTGGCATGTTATTCAAGACGAAAATAAATAATAAAGAAAAAATACGTTTTGTATAAAACAGGTTTTTATGCATGCTGTCAAATTCAGCTTCCCATGAGGCAAAATTGACAGACGATTGTCGATAAAATAAATATTTGATATTTTAATATAACCACCAATTGATGAGGACAAGATGGTATACATTTCTACCCATAATTTATACTGTGTTAAATGTTGAAGGTAATATTTTACTTTTGGAATATCTGCAAAACTAAAACGTGCTATTCTTTGGACTCCACTGGCTGCCTCACACATTAAAGCTTATTATGTGACATTATATTGTATCAGTCTATGATCTTGTAATTTACGTATGAAACAATATGAACCCACATTAAATTTGAACAGCAATTTCATTTTTCGTAACAGCAAGACCAATTAAAAATAAAAAAAAATTAATAAATACTAGAAATATAATTTAATACAATAATATATACATTATTCTTATCAACATAAAGTAACAATATGGAAATTCAGTATTAGCACCCCACAGTTAAAGTGAACCTAGTACTTCAGTATTAAAAAATCTATTCTTAACACCTACATATCTTTTTATATAAAATTATCTACATACATTTAATAATTATACAGTGAGTTCATATTAAAAATAGATATTATTTCAATACTAAAAAATATTTACCTTCTTGTATATTTCAATATGATAAATGGAAGTGCAGTGCTTAAAATGTTTATCCAAGTTTTTCATTGTCACCATAAAATTTCGGCTGAAACAAAGAAATATAATTACCCATATATACTGAGTGTTAAATAAACACTTCAGAAAATAATAAAGGAAATCAAACACATTAGTTGGTTAAACAATGTACATATCCATCTGTAAAATCCAGACTTATTTGGAGGAATGCAAGTATATATCTGCATACCAACTGCTTTGAAAAATACCTTTTTGCCTGAGTTAGAAAAAATAAAATCAAACAAAAAAATGTTTGCTTACTTGACGGAGTGTTAACTTTACTCATCTAATTATACCTTTTCTGACAAAGTAGTAGAAGTATCCATCAGTCCAAAGTATTTTTACCACATATTCATCATAATAAATTAGAATGCAAAGAAATATGTATATGCAACGTAATCTGCGTTAACAGGTACATCTGGTAAAAAATATGAGCAGTATATGTGTATGCAGTGGACAAAATATCTATAGTTCCAAGTACAGATTCCAAAGAACTTTTATAAAAGTCGTATGATTAAAACATATAAATGGAGAAATGCAGAAACGGTTTTAAAAAACATTTATTCATAGATAAACATAACATAACAATGACATTTTTATGCGAAATATCCATAATTCCGTTGTTTTGAAGAAATTAGTATAATTTGAGCAACATTAATAGTGCACGTTACCACCTTTGAATCACTTCAATAATTCGATCTTTCATATTTTCAATCAGTTTCTCTAAGTCGTATATATAAGCTAGCTGAATTCCTTCTCTAAGTCAAAAAAGAAATTTCCCCATAGATTTTCTATGGGGTTTAGAGTAAGAGAACACACGCGCCATAACACTAGATTTATGTTTAAATCATTCACGTGTTATTTGCACGAGTTGTGAATAACAGCATTATCATGTTGAAATATTCAGTCTTCTACTGGCAGTTGTATCCCAAGGTCTGTTAAAACATAGTCAAGCAGCTCAATGTATATGTCCGAATTCATCCCTATTGGCGTTATTAAAAAAATAACAAAAAGTTGCATTTCTTCACCGACATTACAGATTATAGCCACTTCTACTTTCCTTAAAGCAGAAGAACTTATTTTGTATATGTTATTGGATTGTATATCTGGTTAATAATATCCTTTCGTCATATGAAATATTCTCATAATCTTGGATAATTTTTAATATAATACTGCATGAAATCATTATCTCAAGTGATGTTCTAAAAGGGATGGTATATTGGCATGTCCATTTTTGTCCAGAGCCCAGATTGCCTGCATATGATGTGCTTTGGATGAATTATATCGTAGTTTCTTAGTGTAACATCGTACTGTATATATTATTATTTTCAGGCACTTTATTAAACCTTGTAAGCACAAAACAAAGATTGCTTTCGTAAAAAATTTTATGAATTTGAAATAAAAATAATTTGTGAATATTAATGTCATTTCTGAACTAACATACAATGAACTTTTGTCAAAATGAGTAAAATATCCTTAAGCTATCATTATCGAATAATTTTCTTACATAAAGAGGGTTTATCACAGCGGCAAATTGCTTAAGATATTAAGTATTCAAAAACTGTGATGCGGGCTTTAATTAATACATATACAGAAATAGGTTCTGTTAAAAATAAATCCCAATATGGCCTCGAAAAATTACAGATGCTGATGGTCGCTTTTTGAAATTGCAATCATTGCGAGGCTGACAAACCTTCAGGTGAACTAGAACAGTAATCACATCTTCATGTGTCAGAAAGCACCTAATTAAAGGTGGTGTTGATGTCCGTAAATCTCTTCTTTGTGATGGAAATAACGCAAAAAGGTTGCACTATGCCAAAGACCATAAAAATTAGACAAAAGATATGTGGAATAAAGTGGTTTACACCGACCTTTGGTAGCAGAAAACGCCAATATGTTTGACGTTCTTCTTAGAGCGAAACTAGTATCAGAATTGGAGTGGATGTAAGTAAGCAATATTTTTTTATGACAGTTATATGCACGTCTTGTTTTAGATGCCGGGAAAACATTAAATTCTCAAGCACAGCAAATGGTGTTGAATCTCCTTTGAACAGGAATACTTTGAACAGGAGAAAAGAAACGGAGACCCTTTAATATATGTCAGTACTGTTCAAGAGGTAAAAGACATAGATTCACAAATATCTGAAGTAATGTGTGTGTACTTGTTAAATTTTAGAGTAGCAGAAGCTCTTAAACTTTCAAAGAAAACAATATACACTATTATAAAAAGCAAAGAAAACTACCCAGTTTTTTCTTCACCCGGAAAAATAAGACATTGCCAAAAGTCTATGACAAGGAATCTACCTGAAGGTACAAAAATGGCAGTACGAGATACTTTATACAGTTGTATGAAAAACGTAAGTATGTTCTGGCTATATATATTTTGTTGTATAAATACAGGGGCCTTTACTGTGTAGGCTAAAATGATGTGATAAAATTGTTTTTCTTTTAGGGCAACATGTAATTGTTAGCACTTTAAACGAAGAGCTTAAAAGACGAGAAATAATTCATGTGGGAAAAACATCACTTATAGCTACATTAAAGGAGGGGTTTTAAATTCAAGAAGGAAGACAATCGATGAACTTTAACCGAAAGAGTTAATGTAGCAGCTAAGAGGGGCAGGTTTTTAAGAAATTATTGTGATAACATGAATTCATAAATAAACATGTGGAAGGAATATTTACCAACATGCAGTGAACATGTGAGCCTTGTGTGACGTGACATGTTTCTATCGCTAATTTCAAGATAATGTTGTCCTATTTAAAACACAAACAGGTTATTTTGTATACCATAGCCAGCAATGAAATTATTTGTTTTATGTATTGTTATAAAAATATTTGTTATACATATTTAACTTTTTTAATTGTATAAGTATATAACCACTTCTTTATGGTAGAATAGCATCTTTATTATCTTGGTGAGACCTATAATAAAGACATATTCAGTAAAATATTACATTTTAGTTTTATAAACTAAATAAAATTAGTGTTTTTTTTTGTGTGAAGGACATTTATTGCCAGATGTTTTCTGTATGTTTATTTTATTCGATACGTAAATAAAATGATATTGTTGTAGCACTTTAGAATTTCAATTTTAAGGTTAGTTATACTTTCTGCATATAGTTTGGGTGCAGTTTAGATAAGAGAAACTCTTGCAGAAGGTGCACAATTCTCAGTGTACTGTAACAAACTAAAATATACCCAAATAAATAATAGTAATGAATTAGGCGAATAGGTACTATTATAGTAGTTTGTAATACTTGTAGTTTCACAACTCCCCAAGTTCCACAATAGAGTCAAAGCTCCGATCGGCGGAAAGACGCAGTTATCTTGACAGTCACAGACCAATTTATATGTATATTGTGTTTTTCCACATAATGTTTGCAAGTATTTTTTACATTTGAGCCCATGGGTTATAAAGTTTGTCGCCGTGATAACTTACTTGAAAGGCATTTTCTAGTTTGTTTTGATGCCGGTAATATAGTGGACTGTAAAGACGGTAAATTTAAATGATTTAAATTATGTAAACAGTCACTCATTTGACTCTGATTTTTCATCTTAGTTCATACGAATATCGCTTGTGACATAGTGGTAAAGTTAGAATGGCCCGACTGTATCTGCACACAGCATGGGCGACTTCACAGAAATTACAGGTAAATTAAATGTGAGAAAATTAAAGGAACATGCTGTCCCATGTGGTCGTCATCTCATTCGGATTATAATACGGCAGTGATCCCAGGCGTTCAGCTGGGGTCACAAAAAACTTTTTAACGGGACTCTCACAAGAGGGCGTTTTGGAAGCCATGCCGTGGCCACCACAGAGATCAGATTGAAATATTAAACCTATTTGGGATTACTTAGAGCGCAAAATAAATGAAAGGTGGTCAAACAATGTTTTCAAATATTGCAACACGAATGATGTAATATTCCACAAAATTTTATAATCAAAACTATTCAAGTCGCATCCATTATATTCCTATGTATATAGTTAACAATATTTCTATAGATATTATACCACGTTTTTCTAATGTCTTGTATGGTTCTAAATTGGCTATATAATATGGCAACTGATCTAAAATTTACTCAATCAATATTGATTGTTCTTTGGTTAAATATTCTCCTGTGGTATGTTTATTCTACCAAAATAATAAACAAATAATACTTGACAAATTAATAAATGGTGGTATTCTGTGGATACTAAGCAGTATGATATTCTCATGGAACGATGGAAAACTTGCATTATAGATGTGCTTATATTAAGGTGCGTCCAAGCATGCAACACCGAAGCGTATCGTAACGCCGGCGCCGGCGCATAACTTACTATCGTTATACAATATCGCAACAGGACACATACTTTTCCGCTGCAACAGGACATCGACGCGTAACATCGGTTAGTAACACAACACCGTTCCATCCAACGTAGTCCTTGTAGTCGCGTCCAGACATGTGACGCTGAAAAACCGACAAGCTACGGAACGCTCTGATGTTGCGCGACGACGATACGATGTTACGCTGTGAGCCTTTTAAATTGTCATGGGGGGCGTTAGGATACGCTTCGTTGTTGCATGTTTGGACGCACCTTTAGAAATTTGATGACAAATTGTATCTATCATTTTCATATACTTCTTTTAATATAATTTATTATTTCCTCCATAACTTCCATTCCTTAATAATTATGCCTTTTCTATAATCTTATCTACACAATAAAATCACGAATGTGTTTACTTATTGAAGTGAATACTTCTTTGGCAGCGTTCTGGTATTTGACGAGAATGGAGAGTGAATTGGAAAAAATGTAACGTTTCGAGATTTCGTTACACGAGAGAGAAAAAAGATATAATGTAGAGAGAAGGAGAAAGAGAGCTATACATTGGTATACCTAAAACACAGGCTTCGTTACAGGACAGAGTACACAGATATATAACATAGAGAGAAAGAGAAAGAGAGCTATACTCATATATATCAGTTTAGGCTATCCGCATCTCCCTTTTGTGCGGTCCTTCGTCTTTAACGCCCACTCATACGAAGCAGCACGCGTGTGTACCGAATATTTATCATTGTGTTTTGTAATTATTTACGTTATTTACATCTGTGTTCTGTGATTATTTGATAATATCCTTGAACAGTTGAACTTGTTAAAATCTAGAAGATATAATATATTTCATTCGCCGCTCCCTACTGGTTTACAGCCACACAGGTGCAAATGCACTTGGAAGAGGCAAAGACAAAATCCCTTTGATTCTCGGGGGAGATTTCAATGTAAATTTCGGATCCAATGATTCTTTGACGTTGATTAACTTTCTTCGAGAAACATTTGGTCTGCTTATAAATAACAATCCCAAAGAATCAACAACAAAATCCGGAACAACAATAGATGCAATGTTTACACGTTATCTAGAAAATATCGAATCACGAACATATATTTCATACTTTAGTTATCACAAACCAATCATATCAGTATTACCAATTGAACCACCAGCCGATGATAGTGTAGATAATGAATAAACCGAATATTTTTTACACAAATTTTATATTGTTATATTTCTTTTGAAATTATCCCTCTCCCTTTCTTTCTCTCTCTCTCTCTCTCTCTCTCTCTCTCTCTCTCTCTCTCTCTCTCTCTCTCTCTCTCTCTGTCAATCTCTCACTCTTAATCTCTCTCATTCTCTATTTTCACTTCTATCACGTGTACTGTGCTGCACATGATATTTTTTTTTTGTACATTATATCAAAAATACTAAAGGTTTGTTTTTATTTTAGAACTCCAGGGGAGTTCTAAGTACTCTTCAACTGTGAACTTGAAAAGTTGACTTGGGTATTTTATTTGTTAAGCAATATTTAACAAAAAAAAAAATACTGTCTATAACAAGATCACAACCAGGTTAGCATATGCCAACTACCATATGTGTGGAAATTAACACTATATGCATATACCATTCTTTTTAGATAACTACCTCTAGTAGTGATCTCTAGATCTAGTCTACCTCTATTAGGATAAAAGGTTACAGCAGAAATTAACTTGTTAAAATGGGGATTTCAAAATTATGATTTAAAAATACACAAAAAATCAATCTTTAATCCAGGTGATGAAGGTGATAATTTAAAATTTGCAGTATTATTAATATAAGCATAAGCATTACAATATTTTCAATCCAAATCACATTTACATATTAATAAATATTATGATTCACTTCCTTGAAAAACGTACAAAAAAGAAAAATATTTCGATATGCTACATAATTCCTGTAAGAGTATAAAATTTTGTATTGATAAGATACTTCAGAGTAATCCTTCAAAGGTATAATTTCTTGACATACTGTTCAGGCCGAAGGGTTGATTATACATATTTTTAATGAAATATAGAACCCCACGGCTGGAAGTTTATGATCACACATATATTAATTAGACATTAGTTTTAACACTCAAGAAGCGAAATAAATCTTCATAAACCCCTTATATAAAGCTATAAATGTAGAGAAGTAAAGCATAAAGTTGGTAATTGATAGGATTTAGTCAGTTCAAGCTGAAAAAAAAATTACACATGACTAAAGCCAACAAATATAAAAAAGTTACAGTAAAAAATACAACCAAACATTTGTTATATTGTCGGTTAAAAAAAAAAAACTAAAATTTTCGTGAATGTTGTTTTAATTTTCTTTAAAGCATCAAGTTAAGTTTTTAGCATCACTATTTTATGCTAACGTAAAAAAAATCAAATTAATTTATTTCTATAATACAATTACTCACATGAAGAAAATAATGGTTTTATATGTCATCAAAAATGGGATTTCCATCTTTGCACATTGGACTTCAAAAAATATTTGTAGATATTTTTAAAGAAATATCTTTTATCATCATTTGTAATTTGTTGAGAGGGTCATTCTGAATATGCAATCTTTCCTGGATAATAATTTTCATTGTTAAAATAATTTTTAGAAGTGCACTAAAGCTCCAGTAATCCCGATCAATTAAAACCTAAACAATCCGATTTAGTGAAAAATCCGGATAGTAAATTTATAACAATATACTTCAAAAAATTATTTTAATGTAGTTTCGCATATTTTCACATATCTTGTGAAATAATTCCCCTTTTAGTGGCTCTAATAGATAAGATAAATTGTAATGTTACAATATACTCGTATAATAAAATGAAATTTAGAAGATATTAATCTGTATAAACACAATTATATCAAAATACAGTTTCATGTACAATAAAGTTTTACTTTTCATTTTATAATGTTGTAAATATTGCCAAAAGTCAAAGGGTGTGTTTTAAATACATTGCTTAAAATGTTTGTAAAGTCAGTTGTAAATTTTTTCAGCGATCCAATATCTCTGTCACTTAAAAAGAAGAAAATATTTTACCAACTTTATCTCATATTTTCTTTTAAAATTTGCAAAATAAAATAAACCCAAATTTTAAACAAACTGCAAAACTTACAAATTTTCAGCATGTATAACCAAGGCAATGACTCCGAAACTGTTTATTAAAATTAAAGTTAGTAATAACAAATATAAGAATAATGTCTACGTGTAGAATAATTGATAAAGATAAGAAACTAATAGTAAAATGAATACTGATTTGCTCTAGAGAAATGGGTCACTTATTTTTATTGCAAAATCCTCAATATACCAGATATGTAAAAATGAAACCGGAATTTGCCCATAGATGGCCTAGCTGCTAATGTAGTTACCGTCATTCCACGTCATTCGCGCCATGTTCTTGTTTTAACATCTGATAAAGGTTTTTATCTCACAACAACACAAGTTTCATACAACAACATCGTTTTTAATAGCGTTGAACATATCGAATTTTGTGCCTGGAAAATACAATTTGCGGATTTTCTATTACCATTTGAAGAAAACTGCTGCAGAATAGCATCGAATGCTTGTCAAAGCCTACGGTGAGCATGTTCTTGGTAGATCACAGTGCTTTGAGTGGTTTAAAGAATTAAAAAAAGTGGCAGTTTTGACGTGAGAAACGAAGAACGTGGAAGACCACTGAAAAAGTTTGAAGATAGTGAATTGCAAGCATTGTTGGATGAGAATGACGCTCACACATAACAAGAACTCGCGAATCAATTAAATGTAACACGAAAAGCCGTTTCCATACGTTTGAAAGCCATGGGAAAGATCCAGAAGATGGGAAAATAGGTTCCACATGAACTGAATGAAAGACAGCAGGAAAACCGAAAAACAATTTGTGAAATGCTGGTCACCAGGTACAAAACAAAGTAATTTCTCCATTGAATTGTGACTGGCGATGAAAAGTGGATATTCGAGAATCCTAACCATAAAAAATCATGGGTAACTCCAAGCGAACCATCGACATCGACTGCAAGGCCAAATCGTTATGGACGGAAGACAATGCTCTGTGCTTGGTGGGAACAGAAGGATGTGATCTATTATGACCTGCTAAAACCTGGCCAAACCGTTAATACAGAACGCTACCAACAACACATAATCGATTTGAATCAAGCTTTGCGTAAAAAACGACCAGAAGATCAAAAAAGGCAATAGAAAGTGATTTTGCTTCATGATAATGCGCCATAACACACAGCAAAACCGGTCGAGGAAACGATTGAGGCATTTAGTTGAGAAGTACTTTTGCATGCGGCTTACGCACCAGACTTGGATCCATCCCATTATTACTTATTTGCATTGATGGGACACACACTTGTTGAGCAGGGCCTCACTTCTTACAAAAATGTACAATAGTAACTCGATGACTGGTTTGCCTCAAAAGAACAAGAATTGTGTGTGGCACGGAAACCACAAACTGTCAGAAAGATGGGAAAAATATATAGCTGCAATGGGCAATACTTCGAATAAAATATTTCTTATAATTTTCATACAATAAACGTGTATTTTATGTATAAAAAAATCCTGTTTCATATTTACATACCTGGTAAATACCTTTGAGGCGTCACATACTCGTATGCTAATAAAAATTAATATAACCTATTTCTATAAATATAACATATTACTATTATATGTTGTACATACCAATTTTTGTGCAACCAAATATTAAACTAAATTATTATTTGATATGTTTATTATTTATTACTGTATGGTGCAAGTTTGAGAACACTTTTCTTATTATGAGAATCATTCAAGTGAAATGAAACTGTTTGGTTTAAATGCTTTGTTTTAGGTGAAAATTGATTGAATTTGAAATAAATTTGAAAAATCAATTTTAGCTAATTCATTTGCCTACAATGTTGTACTATTTATATACCAATAAGTTTTTACTTTAAAGTAAAAAAAAAACATACAAAAAGTCGACTCGACCATACTACGTCGCTTGAATTCGATCTATTTTTATCATGAAAATATTACTTATATATAGTCAATTTTAGTAAACTCTAAGTTTCAAAATTACTTACCAAATCATGTGCCTCAGGTTGTCCCTTGTTGGTATCTTCATCGTCATCTGAATCTTCCTCGCCTGAAGAATCTGCATTTACACCTGTAAGTTGTTTTGTTAATTAAGAAATTGTATACATCAAATCAGCAAAAAAACAAACATCAAAACTACTAACAAAAACTCAGATTGAATATAACTTTAAAGTAGAGTATTGCCTTCTGAGTTGTAAAACTGAACAGCAGTATATGGTTACATTTAAACAGGTCCTCAAAACACTTGCCATTTCTTTATACATTACAACAAGGTCATGGTAAGCAGCAAAATTTGGCACCACATTTACAATCTAAAATAATATAAAATATATCTGAAAAATAAAACTATTATACTTGGTTAAACTAGTTTGACAAAATATTGTCATTAACAAAAAACGAAAAATAAAAGTGTGATATTCTAAAATTACATCTACCTTGGTTGTTTTCTAAACAAAGATTATTCAATAATTATTAATTTATATCTTCCAAATTACTGACAAAAAATAGCCTATCAATGACCAAAACTATTAGGCTATTAGTAATAAATGAATTTTTATAGCAAGTGTAATTTTATAGAAAATATTAAAAGTACTGTTTTTTGAGG
This sequence comes from Rosalia funebris, assembly GCA_037954035.1. Classification (NCBI taxonomy): domain Eukaryota; kingdom Metazoa; phylum Arthropoda; class Insecta; order Coleoptera; family Cerambycidae; genus Rosalia; species Rosalia funebris. The sequence goes on along the minus strand of JAZFAV010000016.1, from coordinate 28,987,271 downwards.
TATATTAAAGTGATACTAATGACATAATCAATCTAAACTTTATTTATTAAAATTGATAACCAAAATGCAAATTGCTTATTTCGACATATATACAAAACTGAATAAACTGCCATAACCGTCACTTAAATTATGAAATTCATAAGACCAATAATGAAAATCAATTTAATGACTAATATCTTAAAAAAGTTCAAGATATACTTCCATTTTACACAATATACATAATATAAAGTAACCCTCATAAAAAATATTTAGAATTAATAAGTAAAACCTTAATGTTTTCACATGATAGAGTCCTATCTTCATTATAAAAAGTCAGAGGATATTTGGATAAATCTTTTCCGAGTCAATTTCCATTTCCTTCAATCCTGAGGGAGCATAACAATATTAACATACTTGTTTTAACAATGAAGGAGGCATCTCATGTCAATTGTGATCTATGTATTTACCCTGTACTGTGCTGCTATTGCACAATGCATACGAGGTGTGACAATTAAGTAATGAGAATGATTCCATAAGAACCGTATATTTAAAAATTATTCTACAACTCTGCCATTTCCTTCAAAGTAGTCCCCTTGGGCAGCTATACAACGATTCCAGCGCGTCTTCCATGCTTCGTAACATTTCTGGAACGCTTCGACTGGGATGTCCGCGAGTACCCTCGTCACGGCCGCCTGGATGTCCGTAATCGACTCAAAATGGGTTCCTTTGACCACCGATTTTGTTCTAGGGAACAAAAAGTCACAGGGTGACATATCGGGCGAATAAGGCGGCTGTTGCAACACGGCGATCCCTTTAGAGGCCAAATACTGGGACACGCTGAGGGCGGTGTGGCACGGCGCGTTGTCGTGATGAAGGATCCAGTTACGAGCGATGTCTGGGCGCACCCTGTTGACTCGTTTACGAAATCTTTCGAGTACTTGGCGATAGTAGACTTGATTTACGGTTTGCCCCGATGGAACAAATTCTTTATGGACGATTCCACGGCTATCAAAAAAGGCAATAATCATCGTTTTCACCTTCGACTTGCTCATGCGAGCTTTTTTCGGACGGGGGGCGTGCGGAGACAACCATTGTGAGCTTTGGCGTTTGGTTTCCGGGTCGTATTGGAAAAACCAGCTCTCATCGCCTGTAATAACTCGATCAAGCAGCGTGGGATCGTTTTCCACTTGTTTCAAACAGTCTTCTGCGACGGTTTCGTGACGAGCACCACCAACACATGTCTACTCAACACGACACAGCAGATGAACTAAACAAGCTAGAGCGATGGTAAATATATCAATGGAGAGGGGAAGGATGCCGGGGAAGGGGAAGGGAATTTCAAGGTCGCAGGTTTACCACAAGCGCGGCAATAAAATCAGTCTCATTACTTAATTGTCACACCTCGTATTTTCATTTCCCCGAAAGCGGATCAACCAAATGAACATAATAAAGAAAAGTTATTCCAATGCCTTGAATAAACTAAAGAACAGATTTATGATTGGTGGTGAGCCCAAAATACTCAATGGAGTTTCAGGTTACCACAATAGAAGGAAAAGAAAGGCACTAATCAATGTTTGGCTTATGTTATTCGTTTATCTTGTTAAAATAGCAATACAGTCATATCATCAATTAAATTAATCTCACATTAAAACAGTTCAATGAGGTCAAAAATACAAGCCCTTAACCGCTTTTAAACATACTAGCAATATGAAGCTATGAATCCTGTGTTTTAAAATGTGAGAGGAAGTGATTTTTTTTCTTTTCACAAAAAAACGTTAAAAAACAAGTGTATATTATAAGTGTGGACTTTATTTTAGTGTGGTCGGTCTAACTGGGTAAGTAGCATCAAAATACAACATTAGGTTAAAATTCCACATTGCACGTGCGAAAAAAAGGTGTCCCGATTAGTAAAAAAGATAGTGTTAAGCAATATTCGACAGTACACAGAATCTGAACATAACTACACTAGCTGTATTCACCTTGAATCTAACAATTTATTGGCCTGACATAGTAGAGTTCTGTTGTAAAGGATATGACGTTTTTTATTTTTTATTGGATTGCCTTAAAATTTAATGTGTCAGTCTGCTAGTCAGCTTACTGCTCTGCTAAAGTTTGGCAGAAACTATCCTGAAACCCTGTATAAGCAACTGAGTTGCTATGGTTTATAAACCTTTTTAAAGAGGAAATTTCTATTTACCCAACAAGTTAACAATAATTGCTCTGCCTCCTATGCCTATAAAGTGGCACTTGAAATTTCTACACAAAGGATTACGTTCTCAGTTAATAATTGCTCTGCCTCCTATGCCTATAAAGTGACACTTAAAATTTCTACACGAAGGATTACGTTCTCAGTTAAACATACTTAAAATGTTAGACAGCGATGGTGGCATGATATCACTTCATATTTATTCGACACTGAACTGTGTGAAAAAATTAATTTTGTCACTTTAACATAGCTATTGGAACTATCAGAATAAATTTTACTTATAGATCGGACGTTAATACATCGAGTATAAAGACAGTAAAAGTACAGTTATGAGTATTCAAAAAATAAAACCCGCCACGGGTAGAAATCGACATCTGTCCCGGATGGGAACCGAACGACAGACAGCTGTTTCGAACTTATTAGTTCTCATCAGTGCCGTACATTGTACGCCGATCCAGAACAAATGCCTTATATGTTTTTGACATAGATCGCATCAATATAGATGTATACCCCACGGATTTCATTCGACATTTGTCCTGGATCGGCGTACCATGTACGGCACTGATGAGAACTAATAAGTTCGAAACAGCTGACAGTCGTTTGGTTCCCATCCAGGACAGATGTCGATTCCTACCCGTGGCGGGTTTTATTTTCTGAAACCTTATCTTTTGTAGTTCCTTTCTCGATTCCCGACTTATATGTTACTGAATCATATGAATAGTTTAGAATAATTTAAAAGTATTTTAGTAAGTATCTCAAAACAAACTTACCTTTATTACCAGAGTCGACGGAATTATGATTCTTCGTTGATGCTGAGGTAAGAACTTCATAGCAATGCAGACACACTCGTAAAGGCTTGGAACTCTGACTTGGAAGTAGGAAACGTTTATTTGAGCAAGGTCCACATACTACTGCGCCACATTTGCGACAATGATGCTGTAACGAAAAAACTAATGTATAAAATGTATATATGTATTTTATTTCTCTGGTTGTTTTGAAATTATTATGTGAAATAACCTAGGAAGATTATCAGAAGTAAACAGACGCCATAATTAAAGATCGTTTTCTCTTTTTTCACAATGGCCATGATATTAAAACAGTGTATTAATTTAATAACAAAAATATTTCCTTTTGATATTTAAGGTCCTTTAATTGCTACTATGAAAAAATAATTTCCTTTACTTTATATCTATTAAAATATCACAATTCACAGATAAGTTTTACATTTATACTTATATATGTGAAACTAAAATAAACCCTGATATATTTAGAAGTAAATTTTTGTGAAATTAATATAAGGATTTCAGAAATTAATAAACAGAATAAAGTATGGAAGACCCAAATTACAAATATTTATAGATATTGGCAATATTTGACTGATTGAACCATTCATATTTTTAATCCTATATTTTTCCTTTCCATATAAATTAAGTTACCGCTGAGTAGAACGTATCACCTAAACACAGGTTAAATAATAATACTCCAACTGATATTTACTTTCACATTTGTAGATGTAAATCGTCATTTATGTCTGAAATTGCACCGAATAGAAGTAAATGTACTAAAATTATATCCATTAAAGTAAAGAGGAGCAATAAAAATTATTTTTATTTGATGGCATTTCTAAATGTTAGATCTGACCCATAATGGCGGTGACATTTAAAGGGGTGTCCAACCAAGGATCATCACAACAATCAAGAATCTTCATCGTGTATGATATTTGTACTGGTAGTTTAACCGAGTTTGGAGTTAATAAACGAGTTTTATTCGCCCAAAAAGAGGAAAACATTCCAGGATTTAGGATACCTGTTATATGTGAATCTACATATTCAACTTATTCAAGAGAAAATTTGTCAGCAAAGAAACAAAAGTAACCCTATGGCTAATGATTTACGGTATCATTAATTTTATATTAATAGTTAATAATTTTATTAACAAACTTCTATTCAGGGTATACTGCTCTTTAATTGATTAATTCCCAGACATGCTAATTTTAAAATGATTTGACAAAATCCTGCCTTCATCCATTACATTTCTATCCCTTATTTTACAAGAGTCTACCAAATTAAATTATAAAAGGTCTTACTGATATTAAACCATCATCAAAATTAACACAAAAAATAAACTGCCAAATAAGACTTCAACATGTAATTAAATGAATATGCGGTAACCTATACTTACCCTTCTATTTATCAAAGTAAATTGTGTCTTCTTACAGTGCATACATACAGGAGCTTCCCCATCGGGTACCCATACCGCCGCATGCTCTGAGACTGCCTTTTTCCCACCTAAAAAATTGCAAATATACTAATAGCCTTTTATCTGACAATTTTGAATTCTTGTCGAGAAAAATATTTGCGCTCAGATATGTGCACGCAATGTTTAACAACAGAAATTTAGTATATTAAATTATTAAGTACATTAAAACAAAGATACAACTATAAACTTTTGAAAATTTTGATATCACTTTCACTTACTTTTTCTGAGAAGATCATCTATACACTTATTTATGTGAGCCATCCATTCTCCTTTTTCAACAGCTGTAGCTGCATACACGGCAAAAGATTTTGAGGCAGTTCTAATTAGCCAACCATTTTTATACTCTGAAATAAATAAAAACAATCAAGGGCTACGGTAATAAATTAAAAAGTTGCATTTGATATTCATTATAAATTATAATACAAATTGATAACCAATTAACAACTTTATATGCCTATCCAAATAGTTACTTTAAGACTTTATTACTGAATATATCCGAAACATATTACAGAATTATAGAAATTCGCTGATTTTTTTTTGTTTTTCTTTATTTTCTGTAAATTTCCAGCTTGTGTATAATCTCAAAATGTTGAGGTAAACCTGCCTCAAGTTTTACTAAGCATTACTAGCTAAATTCAATACTTGATTTGTCAAATTTCATTTCACTAAAAATTCTGAAAGTATCTAAGCTTCTCCCCAGTTCCCAACAGCAATTTTATACATTGCTACATTCATTATCGGCACTAACATTGAAATTTGAAATTACTTATCACTAGTCGGGAGCACGCAAATTTCATGCTTTTATTACAGATAGGAGACTGACTGCAATAATTTTTTCTCAACTGTTACGTTACACCAACAACCCAATTACAACTGCGCTTACATGGAAACTATAACGGAATAAGTACCACTATTTTAATGGAACTTCTTTGGGACTATCTGTTGTAGCCTTTTGCTTGTTTTATACATCTAAAATGTATTTTACTATCATTTTCTATGTATATAAATGCTATCATCGTATTAAAATTATTTCACTACCCTATAATTTTTATAATATCTACAGTGTTACAGACAAACGCAATATTAACTATTTCATCATTGTTGACGTGCAGAAATTAAAATCCTCATAATTTTTCTGTGAAATATAATGACAGATAAAGAAATAATAAAGCACCGCCCCAATGTATTTTTTAAGAAAAATTAGTTCCTAAAAGCTATAGGTAACAAGAAAGCATGAAAATGTATCAATTTGTGGAAACAACATTTTAAATATTGCTATTAATTAAATAAGTATAGTTATGCATTAATTTAATATTTTCGGTGTGCCGAGTTCACAAAATTATTTTTTATAGTTATCAAAAATTTCATTTTACTTAATGGCGTCCAACGTTCTATAGTATAACATATCACTAACTGAGTTTTCCACAAAACACCAAAACACTATACACTACACTCGACGCACGTTTCGCCAACAAAGTTGGCATCTATGTTCATCTGAAGATGATTAAAACTACTAAAACTAAAAACGAGCTTTAATCATCTCCAGATGATGCCAACTTTGTTGGCGAAACGCGCGTCGAGTGTAGTGTATAGTGTTTTGTGGAAAATTCAGTTAGTGTTATCTTCACGCCAAAGGTTCCAACCTAGTACAGAATGAGATATATATTTAGAAAATTACTTTAGTTATTTTTAATCACTTGAAAAATTGTTTATGGGTCATACAAACGTAATTTTCACTCTGAACTATTACATAGTTTATAACTTTAAAGAATAGTTACCCTTATAGGGTAGGAATAAAATAAGAACTTACCCTTATAGGGTAAGTTCCTATAAGGTAACTGTTACTATTGAACTACTTCAAAGTTCTAAATGCTTTTAAGTGACAAATAAGAAACACCACATCATCGGTACTACTGTCTACATAATTGCTCTAATAACTTATTAACAAATTAAATCAATGTAATTTAAAAATTACTTAGAAGTGATAAAACTATGATTCCCATAGGCAGTGGATAGGCAACTATATAACAACGACAAGTGGTTTTAACTTTAATGTCGTATATTTACTAAACTCACATAATAACTACCCATTGATAGTTCCAATCTCAGTTAGAGCAACATAGATACTGCTGGGGATAGCAATTGGTTAATACAAATTAATAAGAAATCCATCCCATAAGCCATAATTTCTATAGGTGTTGTAGAAAATTTTATTAGAAATTTAGAAAATGTTACACTCTGTAATTCAGATTAAAAGCCACAAGGCCAGGCGGTTTAAATATGAATTATTAAATTGCCCACATTATTTTAAAGTAATCTATTTTAGTGATAAGATATTAACGTTACACATAAATATGTTTCCTTGGTATCATAGCACTCTTGAAAAGTGTTTTAAAGCAGATTTATTTATCTTTTTAACATCTTGACGACATGAACAGAAACGAAATTTACGTCAAACTATTCTATTTATCCACAGCAAAATGTTTGTCGTTAATCTTTCATAATAAGAATACATCCTTTTTTCTGGTGATAGCCAAACATAGTTAATGTTCAATGATTAATCAAATGTGAATTGATGGGATATATTGATTGCTTTAAATTTGTTATTTATATGAAAGTAATACTGGAATTATGAATTCTGAAAAATCTGAGAAAAAAATCTCAAGTATAATAGTTGGCTGTATGATTGTTACCAAAAAAATACATTTTATTTGGACAGGCATATATACACATTATTATATATATATATATATATATATATATATATATATATATATATATATATATATATATATGTATGTTTACATTATTATCTATATAGTTATGAATAATATATATTTACATTTTGTACTATATGCAAATATTACGTACAGCTAACGTCACGAAAAGGTTTATAATCTAAAATGTGATCCTTGGATGTTTTATTTTTAATAGTGAAGTGATCCACTAATATATTTACTAAGATTATTTATTACATATCTGATAGTCATATAATGAGATAAACATTATATGACTATCCTACCAACTACCTGGTGCTGTTATCATTTATCATTGCCCTAAGCAACGGAAACGCCCAGAATTCATAATACGTCACTACCAGAGGTTTGAAGAAAAGATGTGAATGAAACATAATCAGTAATCACACGTTATAATATCGTTTCTCATAGACGTCACGTTAGGGTATTTATCAGTTATCTCGTCTTATTTGGATAAAGTAATTAATAATTATCAACTGGCCTTGTTTGTAAGTCTATGAAAATCCATATAACATCATGATTAAAATTTGTTTAATAATGAAAATCAATAATAAAGTATAAAAAAAATTAAGTAAACGTTATATTTTACCCCTGTCCATAATTTTTAATTATCCTTTTTACATTCTTTTGTATTTATTATACTCTAAAGTTTTACAGGCATTTAGTAACTTTCACATGTTATGTTTTGAATAACCCTACTGAACTACACTAACAACCTTAAAGTTGGCAACGCAAATCACAACAAGTGTAATTTAATTTTGAGGTAGTGAAAACATTGTCATTATATCTCTTGTCTTACAGATTATTGCCATTCATACACGACATTTATCTATAACGTATTTTTTGGCACACACGGATGGTTTCTAAACATTCTTCAGCAGTGTAGGAAATAGATTTCTAGTAGGAGGGGGCTTTAATGAGAAACACACTAGTTGGGGCTCAAGAATCACAGCACCTGGTAGGGGTAAAGCACTGTATCAAGTAATGCACGAGCAATGCCTGGGCCACTTATCAACTTATTTATACTCCTACTTACTGGCCAACTGATCCCAGAAAAATACCAGACTCTCTGGAGGTCTTTATCACTAAAGGATATGCCCCAGGATATCTTACAATAAAAACCAAATTATAGTAGGAGGGGACTTTAATGCGAAACACACTAGTTGGGGCTCAAGAATCACAGCATCTGGTAGGGGGTAGAGCGCTGTATCAAGTAATACAAGAGCAATGCCTGGGCCAGTTATCAACATATACTCCTATGTACTGGCCAATTGATGCCAGAAAAATACCCGACTGTCTGGACTTCCTTATAACTAAAGGATATGCCCCAGGATATCTTACAGTAAAGCAAAATTATGATATCGCATCGGACCACACTCCTGTTATAGCCGAAATCCACTAAGGTATTCAAGAAAAAGAGAAACCAGTCAGATTACACAATTTCAAAACTGACTGGGTAGCCTTCAAAAATAAAGTCGAAGATAAAATATGCCTTACAGTTTCCTTGAAAACAGAAAGAGTTAATATAAGAAATTCAAAACTTAACCACAATAGTACGAGAAGCCGCATAGGAATCCACACCAACCACATCACTCAATGTAAAACATATAAACTGTCCATCCATCATCAGAAGAAAAATCGCCGAAAAGCGACGCCTACGAAGAATTTGACAAAATTCAAGACATCCTGCAGATATATCAAATTATAACCATGCAACGAAACCACTAAAAGAATTCCTAACTAAATTCAAGAATGACGCCTTCAGAGAATAATACCTTGAAAGATTATCACCAGATGAAATATCAGATTATGCCCTGTGGAAAACCACTAACAAACTAAAACAGACTAGAGAACATATACCACCTATCAGGAAAATTGATGGAAGTTGGGCAAAAACAGACATGGAAAAAGCACATACGTTTGCGGAACATCTTGAACGAGTATTTACACCACTACGTCCAGTAGAAGTAAATATCGACGATGGAATATTCCAATTTCTAGACACTGAAATTAATACAAATTAACCAATCTCACCTACAACACCAAAAGAAGTACATAACATAACAGATGAACCCAAAAAGGCACCGGGTTATGATTTGATTACAGGCAGATACTGATAAAACTTCCACAAAAGAGAATAGTCATGCCCACCTACTTGATTAATGCAGTTTTTCGTCTCAAATATTTCCCAGCACAATAGAAAACTGGCTCAAATAATTCTTATCCAAAAGCCGGGTAAACCCCCAAACCAACCGGAATCATACCGACCTATTAGTCTTTTGCCAATATTATCAAAGGTTCTAGAGAAATTGTTGGCCAAGGGATTAATCGATATAGTTTTAGCAAAAAATTTGATCCCAGGCCATTAATTTGGGTTTAGAAGTCAGCATTCCACCATTGAACAAATTCATAGGATTGTAAACCACATAAATGAAACTTTCGAAAAGAAAAGCTACTGTACAGCAACCTTCCTTGACATTAGCCAGGCTTTTGATAAGGTATGGCACCAGGGATTACTTTATAAGCTAAAGCAAAACATACCTGGCAATTTATTTATTCTCCTCAAGTCATACTTAGAAGACAGATTTTTTAGAGTAAGATACGAATTGGAAATAACACATATTCATCCAATAAGATCTAGTATCCCCCAAGGAAGTGTTTTAAGGCCTATCTTATATTTAATTTGCACTGCAGACCTACCAACTAGTCAAAATTTCATCACTTCAACTTTTGCGATGATACAGCAATTCTAGCTGAAAACCCAGATCCAAGAATAGCAGCAATGAATCTACAAGAAAATTTAAAACAAATAGATGATTGGGCTAAGACACGGCGTATTAAAATTAATGAAGATAAGTCAACATATAGTATTTACTAAATGTCACAAAAGTCGCCACACGTAAAAATTAACAAAAAGCCATTACTACTACAGACTGCATTAAATATTTAGGTTTACATCTAGATAATAAACCCACATGGAAGGAACATATATGGATGAAGAGAAAACAATTAGACACGAAATTTTAAAAACTGAAAGAAATACTATGAGTTAATTCAAGATAAGAACTTTGATAAAAACTGCACAGTTTTATTCATTGGAATGATTCTCACTGGTGACATTTAATTCATATCAACATATATGCTTATTGTTTACTATTTGTAGTTATAGACAGATTGCAAAATAAACATAAAACAAAACAATATTTTTTTACATTAGGACTGTTGGAGTTATGCCAACATCAAGTTTTTGTAGTAGGTTATTTCTCGAAACAACTGTTTCGAGAAATTTAATTTTTAATAACATGTATTTCCATTATTTCATTCCAACACTGGTCATAACTGCTTTTTTTAATTTTAATTATCGACGGGTACATGTTTTCAAAACATGGTGCATTTCCGTAAAACACAACGAATCGAAATTTTCATGATAGAAATAAAACTCATACATAGATTCAGGTTTGTGAGTTATTTAATAATAGACATCCTGAACGACTTATTACACACTCAACTGTAAGCAAATTCGAAGCAAAATATTCTGAAAAGTTGATAATATGAGACAATGATACCAAACTTCATCCTGTCAAGTATTAGAGTTGCTACAATAGCACATTGTTAGTGCCCTTACTTATAATGTAGCACCTAAATAATGAATATCCTCAAATACCAGAATAATCAATATTCTCCGCATTCCCAATAAATGGATTGGTAGAAGAGGAGCTATTGGGTACCCAGCTAGATCTCCAGATATAACTCCACTAGACTATTTTTTGTAAGGTTACTTTAAATCTAAGGTATATTTTAACAAGCCAAACACTATTGATGTACTAAGACAGAATTCCAAATGAAGGAAGACTAATGCTGAAACACTAAATAATGTTTTACAAGAATTTCAGTTTCAATTTACCGACAGCCGAATGACAGACAATTTGAACACTCAATTTAATGGTTTTTATTACATTCTTTTTCTATTCTGCGTTATGATTAATTTGTAAAATTAAATCAAACATTTTTGTTTATCAACACAGTTGTATGCTACCCCAAAAAAAATTAACGTAATATGCGAAAAATGCGTATCTATGAAACAAATAGAGGTTTGTTTTGTTATTTAAGCATTTTTTTCTTACTTGACCAGCAATGATTTTATCAAATTTATTGCAACCTTTTTGTACTCGCTGTATATAATGTATACACAGATATAGCTTAATATATGTCATTAAAGTAGAAATCATCAACAATTATTATTAAAAGTTAATTATACAAAATAATAATGTGACAAAATTATTTATATTTGGCATAGGCTATCTATTACATATTTAATATATAACATTTGTATATGTATATGCTATTAATCTTTCCATTATTTATAACAAACCATATGTAAAATGTTTGTATGTTTTTAGCCTTTAAATGAAAGTATTCTGTTTACAAAATGTAACTACCACAATAATTACAAACAATCTAATACACAATATTCCTTAATGGAAAATAAAGAAAAGGAAAAAATGGAAAAATGGGGTTATGCATTAGCATCATAAATGTATTGAAATTTCTACATTTATTTCTTAAAATTACTTTTATACAATTAAATCTGACTTTCGTATAATTAAATCTGACACATTTCTTTTAATTGTTAGGTATAATAAATTTCTTAATTACAAAGTTCTAGCCCCTGTACTACTGTGACTGTAACCATTTAAAATTCTCATCCATCGTAATTCTATGTGTACATGGGATCGATCATCTACTATTTCATGCAGTCAGATACAATTCAATTAAAATTAGTTTGTAGATAAACAGGAATGACTTTATATAAAATTTATGCTTTATTTGTAGGACAACCTTATGGTAATAAACAATAATTACACTGAAGGCATAAACATATATCATGACTCTAAATCTCGTTAATAACTGAACCTTAAAATAAAAGAATTTTTCACCTTAACAAAAATATACTTGATACATCATAAAAACATGTTTTGCCACTGATGGTAATCTGGTTCTCTTGCAACTGCTGGTAATCTGGTAAATTCATCATCAACTAAATCATTAACTATTACTATACCTGTAGGTATTAATTATTAAGGCACCTCAAACATGAAGAATTTTAAAAACCTGGGAAGAAATCTAATTATTAATAAAAAAAATGTCAAAATTATTAATTATTGTTTGTTCAATAAAAACAATCATTTAATAGATTAATTAGAGAACATTTCTAGAGTGCAATATAAAAACTGCATATATCAAATTTAATCTTGCTTAAGCATTATTATAAGAAAATAAGGCCCATTGACAGTCATTAACTCTGCTAAACTTGATATTATTATCTGCATGTATGTATATATGCAGTAGCCAGACACACCATGACTCACATCCTATAGATAATCATCTATATGATTATTAAAAATGGTAAAATATTTATTATCGGGTGGTTTTTGTATATTTTCTTAAGTGATCACTAGCTAGAAGCTAGATATTAGCAATATTTAGTTTTATAGTAGTTAGTATGTAGTGGCAATAGTTAGTTTTTGTAATTTCAAATATTAACTAAATAAAAAATAACGAATAATTAATCAGAAAGCAAAATGTTTACTACTTAAAAATTAGCAGTATAAGAAACTGTACATCATACTTCAATAATGGTTATAAACTACTATAATATTGCAATGTATAAGTGTCAACACTAGCGATTTATATAAAGTTATTTTATATAAAAATTGCAAACATTACGTAAATACAAACATTCATAACAATATGTATGTATATGGTTTCAAAAGAATAATATTGGTTGAATACCACTGCTGCATTGCTACTCACAATTTCATAAATAGTTTTGTAGTAATTCTTATCAGCATACCACATGGATATATATGGATAGTCTAGTAAAATACCATCTATTATAAAGTCACTCATAAAATCTTTCTATGTTTTGATTAGTCTTGTTTCACATATGATATTCGGAATAATATAGATGTAATTATCATTTATGCAGATAATTGCAATAAGTAATAATGTACAAACTGAATTAGTAAAATTATAAGCATAATATAACTAGGCAACTAAGAATATATAAATTAACCATTTCCAAGTACAGAAGATTTATTGATTATAGTCCTATACCTAATGCCACCAAGTTGTTAGTTAGAAGTCAGTAAGCAATAACATACATTTGTTTCATCTACAATTAATATTGAAGCATATATTTCCTGTTATAATTCAACAAAATTGCAGAGTAAATCCAGAATGTTCATGGATGAGAAAAAATCAAACTTAAAAGTTACAATCCAAACTTCAAATAATAGTGTATCAATAGTAAACATCATTCTGAAAACACAGAAGACAAGGTATTGTGGTACATCCAGTTTATTATCTACACTTTTTGAAACATTGAAATGCCGATACCTAAGCTCACGTACATGTTCATGACCCTGTTATAAGGCCAAAATCCCAGCACTTCATACAACTCTAATGTAAATTTTTATAACATGATATAAAACATAATTAGTAGTAATCCTATGTAAATTATCTTTTCTTCAAACTGGCTGATAACAAATGTAGAGGGATCTAATATATATCATGGACCAATATTTTAATATGGTTGTTTCTGGCGAATTATATCATAGAGTGTGTAAGCTTATGAAACATACAATTCCTGTTAAGGAAAACTGGAGGTAGAACTTTATAATCTTATCAACACATCAAAGTTATCTATAAATATAAACCTACTAGAGAATTAATTTTTCTAGCCTCAGAATTTTGTAACTATAGATTTTACTAGTGCCAACTGTAATGGAAATATCATACATACATGTTGTTTGTATAATACCAATTTTGGTAAATTAGTTTTAGTATGCAAATGAAAATTGCAGCATTAATTTAATGAAATTGTTTATTATATTCATTTGTCATCATAAAATTTAGATAAGTTGTTTGCCTTTTAAATAAATTCTTATTCTTATTTTAGCAGCTTTCTAATATTACTATATCAATTGATAATGTAATACAACTATTAACATAATCGGAATAAGGTTTGGCGTTTCTGAAAACAATGCTGTCTCTGAACAAAATATACATTTTCTGCATATATATGAAATCGTGCATGAATATATAAGAATAATATTACTTACGATTGTCATCCTCTAAACTTTCTAATTTGACTTCTTCTAATGGAATGATATGTTGCTTGTTATATTTCTTCTTATTAATAATAATATTTCCATATACTAAAATATCATTGAATAGAAAAAACTGACGTGTTTTAGGCTTCTTTCTACACATTTTCGTTAACACTCCCTCTCCTACTAAAACTCTACCAGGAACACCTAATGGCTAAAAATGAAAGAAAATTAATGAAATATTTGATATTACTTGCAATATAAACGATATATACCTGTCCAGAACTACCAAAACAACTCTCTACCATTGCTATCCGCCTTGTATTAGCTTCACTATTTACTAAAATAGACATTTTGAATAATTAAAAACCAAAATCATGACAAACTACAAAACCAAATTCAAAGACATATTCGCAATAGACTTTCCAAGTCGAAATTGATCAAAATAAGTAGGTAGAATGCAAATATTAAACAGACCATGAAAAATTATAGAAGTATTACTTTAACCTTATATGGCATATATAATGTAAACGTATATACTATATTAAAAACACGATAGCTACAAGCGAAGTCAAGAAAAAATAGTTTTATATAATTGTTCACAAATTACCCAATTTGTCCACCATTTCGACAAAACCTATCCCAACTCAAGCGAAACAACCTCCCCTCAAAAACTGATATGTTAATTGTCAAACAGAGCCGTCAAAATAAAGAAAGGAGTAATAAGTACTGCGTTCAGCATTTTTATACTGTAGTATATTATCTACGAGCAATGTCTTTTTGCTCGTAGTATATTATTCATAAAATAATGAAACTGATGATTCATGAAAATCCTTTATTTTGCGATTATGAAAAAATGAGTTCAAAGTGATTCAAAAGCTATGCAAGAATATTGCAATGTAACTATAATACGTTATATATTTAGCAACTTATCAGTGACGAACACGCATATAATACAATATAAATTATATTTCAAAAGTGAAATATAACTGTAAAGATTAAATCTTGAATCTAAGCACTTTGAGAAGACTTTTTTTGTTTTCCAAATTTTAGACGGCACAAAAGTTGATTTAAACCACAAACATGTTTCTGATTTGGTGGAACTCAACGTACAAGGCGCCTAATATAAGCGCCTGTAATAAAGGCGCCTGAATGATATTGGTAGTCGTCGTTCAACATCCAATGGTTGAACGCACTCATTGGAAGCCACAAGGTAGTCTGTGTTGGAAGCGTTGAGTCGATACAACAGTTGATTATATCGACTTGTTAAGGTGCGGCCAAACATGCAACAACGAAGCGTATGTTTATGGTTAGAATTAGCTGTTGTATCGGTGTCGCACCTATTCATACTACAAAGTACGTGTATCGACTCTATCTTCAAGGTCCATTATTTGACAATTATTATGAAAAACTTTTATTCTAAAATTTATATTTTACTGCGTTATTGTTGGTAACGATTTTCTCCTCATCGGAAGTGATCTCCTCCCATCCTTCATTCTGTTTGCCAGAATGATTAAGTGTATTTAGTTGACATGCCAATTGATTTAAACATGTTTCTAGCGTGGTGGAAGCCAATGTGGTAAAGACATCTGGCGATATTGACAATCATTTGATTATGCATGTTTGTATCACCTTAAAATTATTTTGTATTAATGTTAATCAATAATTGTAGCTAAATAAAATTCAACAAGCTTCGTTCAACAGACAACAAATTTATGTACATACTCAACTGATGTGTCAGCTGAAAGTGACCATTGGTAACAGGGAAGGCCATCTAAAAGGAAACCTATTGGCTTATAAAGGGTTATCCAATTCTGGTTTCGGAAAGTAAATTTAAAAAAAAACACACAAATAATTCAGATTTTGTTGAAATTTTTATTTCATTATAAAGTTTGGTCTTTGCCATTATGTGTGGAATAAAACATCATTCAAATGTCCTCCACTGGACCTTTTGCAGGACTCAATACTTTTGAGGTAATTTTCGATGACTTTTTCGCACATTTCTGGCAATATCTCGGCCATGACTTCACGAATATTGGTTTTCAATTGCTCCAAATTTAGAGGATTGTTCCCATAAACACGATCTTTTGCGTAGCCCCACAAAAAAAGACTAAAGGTGTTAAATCACAAGATCTCGGAGGCCAATTTACGTCCGCTAATCTCTAAATTACTCGTCCTGGAAATGTCTCTTGCAATAGAGCCCTATTTCGTCGTTCTGTGTGACTTGTGGTCCCATCTTGTTGAAACCACATATCATCCGTATCGATATCTTCAATTTCATGCCAAAAAAATTCCGTTAACATGTGGCAATAGCGTTGAGAATTGACTGTAACGGTAGCTCTTTGGTCATTCTCAAAGAAAAATGGACCGATAACACCACCAGACCACAACGCACACCAGACAGTGACTTTTTCTGGATGCATTGGTTGTTCTTCGACCACTTGCGGGTTTTCAGAGTCCCATATACGGCAATTTTGCTTATTCACGTATCCACTGAGGCAGAAATGGGCTTCATCGCTGAAGAAAATTTTGTTGAAAAAATTGGCATTTTGTTCTTATTGTTCCAGTACCCAATTGGCGTATATTCTGCGCTGTGCATGGTCCGCAGGCTTCAATTCCTGTGTGAGTTGGATTTTGTAAGGATGAAGGTGCAAATCCAAATGCAGAATTCGCCATAAAGAGCCATAAGTCAAGCCCAATTGCTGAGTACGACGTGGAATTGAGAAATTTGGGTCTTCAGCCACACTTTCAGCAACAGCTGCGATATTTTCGTGATTGCGTACATTATGATGATGCACAGGCCTTACAATATCCGTGACCGATCCAGTTTCTTCAAATTTTTTCACTGTGTATGCAATTGTTCGCATTTTATGACGACTATATCGACTGTATATGAGCAGATTATGACGACCATAATCTGCTCGTAACGCGCGAAAAGTGGAAACGGCAGAATCACCATTTTTGTCAAACAATTTAACAATTTTAACGCGTTGTTCTGTCGTATAATGTTCCATATTGTAAAATGACAAACCTTTAACTAACCAAAAACCAGTTTGACAGATAAATACAATTGACAGCTGTCGAACAGCGGAGTCTTACTTTTCGAAACCCGAATTGGATAATCCCTTACATATATGTATGGTATCATCGTCTGGCCTATAGGACTGGTCAAAGTAACAGTATCGAAACCAGGTTTAATAACCATTTCGCTTTGATATCGAGCGTCCATCCATTTATTAGAATTGAAATATCGATATAATTAGTTTTTATAATTCCAGTCTGAGCCGGACGTAATTCATGAAATTATATTCTTCATAAATGTGTGCTAAACCGTATGATAGATATATATGTATCTTTGAATCATATATACCGAATTACATTTCGGGCATAGAATATAATTAATTATTAATACAAATACACTGTTTTATGTTTTCTATGAATTTATGTATTGTTTTGTTGTAGTTTAGAATAGTTTTACATTTCTTTAATGCATGTAGTTGCTTTTTATTAATTATAAAATGTTTCCAGAGGTTTCTTCCTTTAAACGATCATTCTTGAATGGACCGGTCATAGACAAGCTGGCTCCCTCTCCTTTCCTTGATCATAGACAATATCTATGCGACTTACTACATGAACAATTTTAGTATTCTGAAAAAAAAAATGAAGATGTACTCTGTGAGCAAGGTCCGTAAACTCTTATATCTAAAGGCGGCGCCACACATGCGGTATTTGCCGAATTCCGATTAACGAATGTTTGTTATTCTGCAAACACCTACTAGTGTGGATAGACGATTCGGTGTGAATGTTCGGTATTCGCCGAGCACTGAACATTTCCGGCCTGAAGTCGGTAAACTGGCACGAATCAAAGGAGACGAATGTTTCTCTTTGTCGGTTCTAACTGCTAGTTGACAAATAGTCGCATGTGTGGATGAGCGTGCTTGCTATATGACGAATGATTCGGCAAATACATCGCCAAATAGCGAACATTCGGTATTTGGCGAATACCGCATGTGTGGCGCCGCCTTAAGTTGACGAACCTTGCTCTGCGAGTACTTCTAGGGTTTTTTGATTTTATACTCTTGATGGGAATTCTGGGAATTCTCAAACCCGGTTGTCATATAGTTGTCAAACAATGGTGTGATTCACTTTCTATTGATCCCACACAAAACAAATAATAAATTGCATGTCTGAGTCTGACAGTGAAAGCGACTTCAATTCCACTTCTGAAAAAACAAGACTGATGGACGGTCATGTTGAAACAAACGGTAGTGGAAGTGCAGTTCCTTTAGATGCTAGAAATGGTCAGGAATTGGCTAGAAAAAGAACAAGAAGATCAGGTAACTATTCTGAGGAACCCCCTGTAGAAGAAAATAGAGATAATGAAGCTCATGCTAGAAATTATGTTGGCCCATCTGATGAAGAAGAGGAACTAAAATATGGAGCCAAACATGTTATTAAATTATTTGCACCTGTTTCGTTATGTATGGTTGTAGTTGTTGCGACAATTAGTACAGTTAATTTTTACTCAGTCAAAGACATATATTTGTAAGTATTACACTTGTTATATTATATATAATGTAATTATAATTAGTGGTATTGGATAGATATATTCCAGTCAGAAGAGATCTATGTCTATCTATGTATAAAGAAACTATCTGTACATATAAACCCATAGTTTATTAAAGACCAGATCACAGTGGAATAATATGATTTCTATTTAAAATACATCTCACTTTCATTTGCTTTAATTTTACGCTCAAACTAAGTGATAATAACTAATAAACCTAATATTTATACATTTGACAACCTGACGAAAACTGTTATTTTAGGGTTTATACACCTTTTCATGAAGAAAGTTCTGAATCAACAACGAAAGCATGGATGGCTGCGGCGAATTCTCTGATTTTAATGGCAGTAATTGTTCTTATGACGATTCTACTTATTGTCCTATATAAATATCGCTGTTATAAGGTTATACATGCTTGGTTAATCATATCCTCATTGCTGCTGTTGTCTATATTTTCATACCTGTATTTAGAGTAAGTATGACTTATTCCTAGGAAAAATTTGTTTTGCAACTTTTAATTTATAATTACACTTATTTTTCTTTTATCTTTATAAACATATCAATTAAAATTTTGAATTTATATTACCGTTTATTCATCTGAATATAAAATATTAAATTTTGTTAAATATCGTACTATATTTATATTAACAGAGAAATATTACGAGCTTTCAACATTCCAATGGATTATCCTACTCTTTTCCTAATTATGTGGAACTTTGGAGTAATGGGAATGATAGTAATTCATTGGCAAGGACCACTACTTCTACAACAGGCCTATTTAATATTTGTGGCTGCTTTAATGGCATTAGTGTTCATTAAATATTTGCCCGAATGGACTACATGGGCTGTTCTTGCTGTAATATCTATATGGGGTAAGTTTTTCTGGAAAATTAAAATTATTAAGTGTTAGAATGTACCCAATATTATTGTAAATATAGTTTTTATTTATTCAGTATTGAAAATCGGTTATGTTCTATAATAAAATGTGCATCTCTCACGAAATCATCTCATACATTCATTAAATTTTTAATGTTAAACATTTTCTTAGATCTAATAGCTGTACTGATGCCAAAGGGACCTTTAAGAATATTAGTTGAAACTGCACAAGAAAGAAATGAACAAATATTTCCAGCTTTAATTTACTCCTGTAAGTAATTTAGTTTCAACAGATCCACAGTTAGCAATCTCAAGCCCTTTTAAATATATATCTCATAATTATTAATTCTAGCAACTTACATGTATGCTTACACCAGTATGGCTACCGGAGATGAAGTTCCGAATGTGAGAGTGTCAAGGCCGACAAGTGAAGATCATGGCTTCACGCAAGATTGGGTGGATAATCATGCTAGCAATGTAGCTCAAAGGCAAATAGAGGTTCATAGTACGCCAACAGGACAACCACGTACACAAATCCATCACGAGGAGGAAGAACGTAAATATAAATTTCTCTTCCAGTTCTTATTAATCATTAAATTATATTTATTTTATTTGCAGGAGGTGTGAAATTAGGTTTAGGAGATTTTATATTTTACAGTGTTTTAGTAGGCAAAGCTTCCTCATATGAAGACTGGAATACCACTCTAGCCTGTTTCGTAGCAATATTAATTGTAAGTAATTAATTGTAATCAGAATTATTATAATGTCATGTGCATATCTTAATCATACTGAATGAGAACTAAATTTGCATGTAGGTGAAATTATTCTCTTTAAAAGAAGGTTTATTAAACAAGGTATATCACATTGCCTATCAGGTGTTTTTGAGAAATAATATGCATAACTTTTGAATAAATTTTGTTCTTCTCTCATACTCTAATACTCAATATTATAGCTATCGGAAAAGTTCATATGGATTGGAAGAGAACATGGAATAAAAAATTAAAATAGAAATCTTTAGTTTGCGAATGTTATTGAATGAATGAATAGTTACCTTAAAATAGTGATTAGAATTTGAATGCAGCAAAAATAATATGATGAAAAAATGAATGTCAATGTCATACAATAGAAAGTGCCACATAGTGACATTATTATTATTTTTTTAGTAGACCACCTGTATTTCAGTCAGGTTTTAAAAAACTACAAACTGTAGTTTCTCAAAAATATCTAATAGAGAAAAACACTTACCATAATGTATAGTTGATTTCATCTCTATTTGCCAAATAAAAAATCCCAAACGGCTCTTATCTCATACCGTAGCTTGTTTTTATGGCTAGGCTCAGGTAGACTGTTCCGTTTATCAGCAAGATAAGATAGTTGTTTATTTGGAAAATAGCGATGAGATGAATAATACTATGTATAAATTTTTATTTAAACATAATTTTTGTTGATAAATCTACTCTTTTTTATGTCTATTCATTCTAAAATAGGTTTTTGTTTTAGGGACTATGCCTAACGTTACTGTTACTGGCAATCTTTAAGAAAGCATTACCGGCTCTACCAATCTCCATCACATTTGGCCTTATTTTCTATTTTGCCACCAAAGAAATAGTCAGCCCATTCACTGATAGTTTAGCTAGTGAACAAGTCTTTATTTAATTTATTGAACTTCAAAACCAAAATAGTTTATTGTCAGTTAATTCTGACTTTCTAATAACTTGAAATATAACACTAATTTATAATTTCTATTTTTCACATATAATAATTTGAATATATATATATACATTTTTATAGAACAATGTGATGAAGGCATATGCTATTGGTTGATCATTTCTTTGCCATCTATGGAAAACTGAGCCAAAGCATAAGATGCCCTTCCTATATGAAATGGAAGAAATGGTACAAAATGTCGACAGAAGACAATTTTCAGAACAAATATTTGAATATATTTTGTATCAGGCATTCTTTTAACTTCAGATTTTAGAGATGGTCAATCAAATAATTTCTGTACTAAAATAAAAAAATGTTATATAAATAATGTTATTTCTACTATATGTTAAGCTGTTTTAGTATGGGGTATTTTTGCATATCACAGTACTATCTTAATAGCCACGAAATATGTTATAAATCAGACAATTGTAATCTATTTAGGTTCATTACTTTGTTATGAGATCCATATTGATAAGTAGATAATACATCCTTGTTGAATGATAAATGAAGATAAATTTTAAAATGTGTGGCGTCTTACAGATACCACATTTAAAATTTAAAAAATTTAAAAGGCGTTATTGAAACCAATAACGCCTGGTAATAGGGGGCACATACCCACTTCAATACATTAGAAAACACTTGGTTTCTATTAATTTTGTAATGCATTATCAACTTTTAAGAAAATATAATTTATGGATAAACTTTATACTATAAAGAATTTTTATATCAATTCTACATGCGATGGTCTTCATCGAGCCACTTTTCTGAAATCTTAGGCTAAACTTCTATATTGGGACACAGTGGTTACAGGCACATACTTAGATCGGTCTTGTAATGTTAGTTGTGCCCAGTTGTACTTTTTCATGGAGTAGGTAAAGTACACTTTCTTGGTAGCTGAACAGCAAAGGCGTTTAATTAAATTCGATGAGATTATTTTGGAAATGATCACATTTCCAAAACGTTTTGTGATTGTTCGTCATAACTTTAATCGTTTAAAAATGAATTCAGTTGATTATCCATGGACTAATAAAACAATAACTTATGAACAAATGACAGTAATTAAATAGTTATGTGCATGTCCTGAAAGAAACAAACTGTTTTGCTTTGTTTGGTAATGGGTAATTAAACAAATTTGGGATTTGATTTAATGAAAACATCACACTGTACCCACCCATGTAAAGCTGCGTGCTGCCACTGATTGAGACTGAATATTTCAAGCAATTTCGCAACTTCAATTTCAAAAATCAACGTATGTTGTAATAGAATTTTTAATAGTTTATTTATTAATTATGCCTGACTTCTAATTTTAAATAACTTCTATTAGAAAGAGAAGTTAATAAATTTAGTATATTTTTGTTATAGATAGCTTGACCAAACTTCATATATGAAAAACAGAACTAAAATATAAATTAAATAGATGTAATAAAAAACTAATCTAATGATAAATCCAAATCCTTAACAGCAGAAATTTAATACAATTTCATTAAACGGAGTTGAGAATACCCACAAGATTAATTCCATTTTCACAAAATCATGTCAACAATTCGAGTTTGTACTGACACACTGTATTTTGATTTATGTTCACATTTTTAGTTCTGTAAGAGGAATATTTTATTCTTAAATAAAATTTATGGTAATTGTAATAGTACATACATGTTAACATTAGATCATGTGCTACACTTGCAGATTAATAGAAATATATTTCATATCAGTAAATACAATTTCCTTATTATAAGTAACATTTGTATATTTGAATTTACATAAAATGCAATTTTAATTAGATTGGTACTAAATACAAGAGCAGCATATGACCTTGTACTATAATGCATAATCCTTAACTAAAAATATTTTTTCTACTATTATATTTTTATTGTAGTATTTTACAATAATAAATCCATCTTATCATAAATAACCGACAAACCGCAAAGTTATGAAGTATAATCAATTATTTGTTTTCATTTTGCACACCAAGGTAGGTATGGAACTTATATTTATTGATCCATTCATATTTAATCTGAACATTTCCAAAGCAATGCCATTTTCTTTGATTAAGATTTAAAGCATAAAAAAATGGTTCATTATTATGCCTTTAGTTAAAACAGAATGCTTTAGCTTAAAAAATCAAACTGTATTTAACTTTTGGTTACATTTTCCATAAAATCCACATTATTATGTGGAGAGTAGTCCAGAACTTCAGATATACTCTCATTACTTTGGGTCCAAGGCATATAATTTTTATTTTTAATTCCAAATACTTTTACTGTTGTGCATATTTTGCAATTCCAAATAATTTTCTTCTTATGTATTCTCACCTTGCAATTAATACCAGCTAATAATAAATTTCTGCAACCTTTGCATATTGTCCTCTTCATGTGGATATCCCTAAACAAAAAAATTCAATATATTCTTTTAGACCTATTCTCGGATACCACAACGTTTAATAATTTATAGAAAATATTTATCAAACATACTTACATTCTTTGTACTATCTTTTTTGAAACATTTACAAGTAAATTTGTACATAAAGATGAAGCTATGTTATTTGCAAAGTTTTCTGTAGCCAAGATATTACTAACCTTAAAATTGAGATTTGTATAAAATTCATATTTAACGAAAAACCGGATACATACTTGATATAGATAATTCATTCTTTGAAAACCTTCCTTTCCAACACATTTCCTTATTTTACTCATCTCGACTCTCAACAAATCAAAGAAAGAGGTAGGTCAACCTGTCTGTAGTTCAAAATACTAACTATAAAGAAAGATGAAAATAGGTTATATTTCAGCATGTGCAATTTTTGTATTCAAATACATTGAAAATAAGTGGCAGATAAGTGGACAGGTTAAATTCTCAACCATTATGAGAATTTAACCTGAAAACATGATTTATTTAATTCCAAAAACGTTAAACTCCAAACTTTTGCATTATGGATTTTCTTTGGGCCAAAGAATTTCCAGAAGTTTATAAAGTATGCACAGTTTTTCAAATGAGTGAAATTTCCAATCCCATTAAATATAGCTATAAATCTTTGACTGCATACCTTCAAAATGGTCCACAGTGTGGGTTAGTTGCTTTGGCTATGTGCATTGGTTTTCCTAATGAATCTATTGTAAAAACGCTCTATGAATCAGCGAAATTACAGAATTATACCTATAATGGTGAAATATTTAGTGCTACTGATATGGCCGACTTAGCAAGACAATATTTGCCACATGATGTAATGGTGGAAATGTACGACGGTTATTTAGATGAAGAGAAAATAAGAGATTTTCTTTTAGATGGTGGAATGATACTTGTACCGTATCCTTAAAAAATATATATTTAACATCAATATAATCTAACTACATAAGGATATCTGTTGTAATGGATGAATGAAATTTTCAAGACTACATTTGTAGTTTCATTTAGTATATGCATACATACAATGATTTTTCCATTTTTGTATTTACAAATTATATTTACATATGTTTATATACTGTAGAAGCTATTACTAATAGGAGCATAATATTAGTTACTACTTTTGCTAATATATAAGGAAAGATAATAGGGGTTAACACAGCTGCATATAAGTTTTAATGTGTAATTTATATTCTGGGAGAGGGTTGGAATCTTCAATGCAATAGCAAAAAACAGACCACAAAACAGGCATTTTTTTAGAATTTACATATATAATATGAAATTTAATTATATATAAATATTTGTATATAGAGAGCATATATCTCCACAAACATTTACTTGTGCATATGGGGTACATACAAAAATGTCCTTATACAAAATTTGGTGTCTGCAGATATGTAAGTATAACAATAATCACATTTAAATTGGTCGCTGAAATTAATTAATTACTTTATAGGAGCCCTATTATATATTATGAATCTGTATGTAATATCCAGATTTTTCTATCGTCTACTTCTATGTAATATGGTGAATGATTTGTAAATCTGCTTCAAATTTACAATTTGAAATATGACTTCTTAGTCATGTACCGCTGTTAGATTAAGTTATATAATTCTTTAGCATTAAATTGTAAAATTAGGGGGCCAAAAATATGCATATATGTAATATGCATATTCAATAAGTTACAACAGTGTTTGAATTCACATTGAATGAAAAATGATTTTTGTATTTTCTTAACATCTCTTTAGGTATGATACTAATAAAGATAATTCACCTGGTTTACATCGTGGTCATAAAGCCCACTGGGCAGTAGTATCGGGAGGAATTCAGACGCAGGATGACTTTTTTGTATTAGCTAGACATGGGAAAGCGAGAAATATTGCAATTTGGAAGTTAGCTCACTTAGCCGAAAGTAATAATCAATTACTTGAATTTTCACCAGATAGAAAACTACATAATGTGGATTATAAACTTCCGGAAGGTGGATTACGCGGCCCATTAGGACTAAATAAAAAATGTGTTCTTATTAAAATTGTATGATTGATTTTTTTATTATTATTATTTATGTGCTTGGAACAAAAACATTGCTCCATTTATTAATATGTATTTTATATACAAAAATTATAGAAATTTACCTTCCTTGACACTAAGTTCTTCAATATTACTGGAGAGAAAAAATAAAACAATTTTTTTAAACTGATTACAGAGCTCATAAAATTATGAAACCTTAATATATCAATCATCATCATTTACATTATCATCATCATTAGAACAATTATCACGATAATTTAGCATACATGGTTCGTCAAAACGTACGGTTAATCTATAAGGATTATTTAAGATATTTATTTATAATCTTTAATTTCAACTATTTCTGTGATGAATATCTATACAAGACTATATACTATTTTGTTCGAGGATCATTATAACAAAGTCATAGTTCAAATAAATAATCGAATTTTGGTATGTACCAAATGTCTTACGAGTATAACTTTTAGTTCTGAATGTTCTAGAATTGACCACCAAAAACAGCTATCAAATCGAACAATTGCACTAGACAATTGAAATTATACTCTTTCTGTGGTAATACTGGAATTTGAAATTACATCACAGATTATTACACACTTTAAATTACATAACCTATACTTTCTCCTCTGTTGACGTATGTAGTTAATCATTTTTCTGTGCTTTTTGAAATATGCATTACCAGTATATATTTTTATTAGTTTGCTTATTTAATTACAGTTTAGCGTGGGACTCTGAACAATTGGAAGTATTTGATGTAGTGGATGAAGTTAAGCAAAATTTTTATGAACTTTTAAATATTTCTAAGGTATGTTTTCCATTGGAAACATTTATCTGTATTTTAAAGTAATATTTTAGGATGCTTCGAGTGCTGATATTAGATCGGCTTTTAGAGGCCTTTCTCTTAAATTACATCCAGATAAAAATTTGGAAGTGGATACATCTGAACAATTTCGTAACTTAGTTTCAGTCTATGAAGTACTTCGTAGTTCCACTAAGAGGAAATATTATGATGAAGTACTTATTAATGGGCTACCAAATTGGCGGTCTGGATTATTTTATTACAGATATGTTCGGAAAATGGGGATGACCGAGGTTATATTGATTTTATTTGTAATAATTACCATAGGCCAATATTTGGTTAACTGGGGAGCTTATTTTGAGAAAAAACTTACTCTAGTAAGCATTTTTAAATTTTCTTATCATAATAAAAACCATTTAATTTGTATTTATTTATATTAATTTTTTGCATATTCATATAACGTGTTTTTATATATTATGCCTTTGTTAAAATACTTATGAGTTGATTAGATTTGAATAATAGACAAATTATTTAACAAAAGTGAATGTATTTTATAGCAAGACCAACTGAAGAATAAAAGAAAACAAGGAAGGAAAGGAAAAAGTGAAGAGGAACCCGATATACCAAAGCCGTCAATTTACAATACATTACCTGTACAAATACCCCGCCTACTGTGGCATACAATTGTATCATTCCCAGTAGCTATTGGAATGATTAAAAGTGCAGTAGAACAAAAAATAGAAGAAGTTAATAGACCGCCTACTCCAGAACCAGAGCCTGTACCAGTGAGGATAAAAACAGTTAGGAAACGTAATAAATTTATATTACCAGAAGGACCAAATTTTGAGATACACTCTAGTACCCCCAATAATTCACAGAGTAACTCCACATCTCCCCCACCCATGTCGGGTGGTTTATGGACTGATGATGACTTGGCCGAGTTAATAAGACTTGTGAAAAAGTATCCACAAGGTTCACCTAGAAGATGGGAGAGTATAGCTGAAGCTTTGGGAAGGTTAGTTCCTGAAGTCACATATATGGCCAGCAAAATGAAGGAGAATGGATATAGGATACCCTCAGAAAAGGAAGAGGAAGTTCAAATTAAAGTTAAACAAAAAACTAAGAAAGACAATGATGTAAATGACGATGTTAAGAAGTGGAGTCAAGTTCAACAAAAGGCCTTAGAGGACGCTTTAGCTAAATTTACCAAAGGATGTACTGATAGATGGGATAGGATAGCCGAACATGTTCCTGACAAAACAAAGGTACAGATTTCAGTAAAAGTTTTCATGCGATAAATAATTTTTATCTGTGTGTAAAGGTATGTAAAGGTGTTTTATTTTAAAAATTCATATTTAATTTTAAAGACTAATTAATATTTCTGGTGGATTTTTATATTTTTATTTATAGTATATTGTGAAATGTTCACAAAATTTATCAAAGGGAAATGTAAATGCAGTATTTGATACTAATTTCAAGAAGAAGGCTTGATATTCTACTAGTAATAATAAATATTACAGTTGAGTTGTTTGTCTTACAAATATATATAGTATATAAATAATAAATATAATAATAAATCCTAATTATATAGTATATACAGTTCGAAAGTATATGATGCTTCAGCATATATATATATATATATATATATATATATATATATATATATATATATATATATATATATATATATATATGTATATATATATATATATATATATATATATATTATATATATATATATATATATATATATATATATGTATATATATATATATATATATATATATATATATATATATATATATATATATATATGTATATATATATATATATATATATATATATATATATATATATATGTATATATATATATATATATATATATATATATATATATATATATATATATATATATATATATATATATATATATATATATATATGTATGAAAAATAAAGTAAGTTAATAGACACCAGTAATGACAGATAAAGACAGTTAGATTTTACACTGTTTTACGACACGACTTACGAGTAACCTACTTGCTTAGGGCAAGAACAAGATATTTGAAGCATTTGAATTTTAGGGTATATGTTGCATTAATGAATATGAAGCCATTTCTTACATAGACGTGACTTGTTAGAATTTCATTTCATACATTTCACTTCATACATTTAAAAGAAGTGTATGAAAATAATTGCATTTATTTTTGAATCATAGTGAAATAAAAAATACATATTTAATCAGTGACTAAAAACTGAAAACATAAGAAAAAAATACTGATTTAACCAGTGGCACAAAAATTTCCCCCCTTGCATTTCACAATAAATAGAAATATTTTAGTAATAACTTCTGCAATTCTGACCCATAAATCGTCTAAATTATGTGATTTTCCATCTGCAGGTCTATAGTCTCTTTTAGATTTAAATAATAATTGTGAAAAGGTAACCGGTTGACAGAGGGGTACACAGGCGTTTTGTATTGTGTGTCTGGATATACATCTTCACTTGCAAACGTGTTTGTGACATATGAAAGTTATTTTTCCTATTTTAATTATACTTTTTCATGCGAATAACAAAGATGGACTGTAACTAATTTAAGATCAAGCAAAAATATGTAAATGTATGTTAGAAATATGTAAAGTCTGACTATGGATATGCTATTTTTCTAACTGTCTTAAACAAGAGTTTGTTCTTTTCTTATTGAACAAAATTAGGAAAACTTGAACTTTCCAGTGGGTATAATAATGTTTTAATATACTATGTAGCAAATAATAAGTCTGAAATTGGTTTCAATTGTTCAATACCAAAACACAAAAAGAAGGAAACCAGTTTGTTAGAAATCAAAACATATTTTGTGAAGATAAAACATTTTTTTTCTAGGGAGTTGTTCAGTACAATGTATCAAGACAAAAAATTAGTCTTGACAAAGTCCTTTTTTGAAGGTCCTGAAATTTTTTTTAATATCAGTTATACTTAATTGAAAGTAAAGAAAAAAATGTGTGGGTTATCAGTGCTTCACGCTTGCGTATTTTCAGAATTAATGTACTGTGAAAGATAGAATCCCGTTTTGTCAGAAAAATATGTTAAATTTAAGAGATTGTCCTTTTTTAAATTATTAACAAACCACTGACAGTATGCAAGCCGTCTAAGATGGTCTGGCGGGTTTTAATAAGATCGTAGATTATATAAATGTATGACTATGTTTTTTACAATCATTTGGCATGTTTTATGAGAAATTCCAATTTCTTGACACAGGGCTTCAAAGGTTTGTAGACCCTTTGATATGTTGACAACATTATTAACAACTTCTGTATGAACAGTTGGTTTATCAGTGCATTTTTTATGAGTTTTTATGGCGCGCATGAAAGTTCTTTGGTATTAAGTCTAGGAAATGCTCTATAAAAGTGTCCAAACATAAACGCTGACTGCATTCCTAAATTTATTAGCATATAATGACAAAAATAGGCTTCATATATATTTTGTATTCTCATGTAAAAACCATAATTTACAAATTTGCTTAAAATTACAGTAGCAAAAAAATCACCAAAACTACTCACTATGGTATTAGTGCTTGATGAATTAATTGCTTAAAACTTTTAAATGCATGCAGAGAGAAGGAATTCTAATGGATTTTTATTTCTATTTTAGGAGGAATGTATAATGCGGTTTAGGTATCTTGCAGAAAATCTTAAAAAACAAAAGGAAACTGAAAGAACAGCGAATGTTGAAGAAAGAGAAAATTTAAATGAACAGTAAATTTAAGTCTACATAATAAGTGTAGAAAGAGGAATATTTTAATGAAAATTAATAATTGTTATATTTATTTTGTATTTTTATTTTTATGCAGTTTGTGCAATTTATAGAATGCAACAATCTAGAAATTTATTTTCAGTGATGGTGACAAGACACATTTATTTGCCAGAAACAGTAATTATTTAATTTTTTTGTAAATTAAAACTTCTCTTACAATATTCATTATACTTTGTAGCTATTTATATTTTCATGAAGCTGATTGCCAATGAACTTTGTAATTAACCAAAACTCTGAAAAGCACTCAGACTAGATAATATTTATGCGGTTTTCCCAAATAAGACATATTTATTATATTCCCCTTAAACAAAATCAACATTTTAATGCACCTATATAAATTTGTATATTTCAATAACAAACTGAGTTCGAGTTTCATGTTCACATGCGACAAAGAATAGAATTGCTATAGAAACATACTCTATACATGTATATTAAAAGTGGCTGTTGTGGTTAAGAAGAATATATTAAATAAGTTGTAACCAAATATGACTATTTTTGATAAGGCTCCTTGAATACCCTGTTATTAATTATTTACATGTGTGCCAACTTTATAAAATTTTATTTAAAAACTCGGTCACAATGATAAAAGTTGAAATTTTAGTACATGTAATTTTTTGGATTATTAAAAGTATATAATACAATTTAAGTGTAAATTGTTAAATGTAAAGACTCATTTTTATGTGTAAAAATAAGTGTACCATATTTAACTTTAACATTAAAATATCGCTGGATATTTATAGCTGTTTTCTAAATATTCTGTGGGGTTGCGAAGAAAATATAAATAATTAATTTATCCTAATAATTTGATTTTATAATGGATTTGGCAAAAGCTCCATTTTATTTAACATTCCTTGTAGCTGTCTATATATATTATTCTTTTTGAAATATGGCGTACCATGCATACAGGTATGTAGTACACCATATGAATGTATGATGTTACAAAAGTTTTTTTTCTGGTTTAGTTACAAATAGAAAACAGTATAAAAGTTATACCAAATTATAGAATTTATATAGAATACAGTGTATAAATACATTGTGTATATAGATTTGTGTGTACTCTACAACAAAATAACACCAAATTTTGACTATTTTTCTACAGCTCCAGTATTAGGAATTGTTTTTTACATAAGGCTGTGAATATTATTTTTCCTTTATTTAATAACTATTGCTTTTGGTAAATACTAATTGTGCTTATGTTATTTCTGTAGATTTATAACAGTTATATATACATGTGATCACATGAAGTATGGAATAAATTGCATTATCTCCGAATATAAATATATTTATATTTTGAAACAACCATCAGTTCTTTTACTTCAACGAGTTAATATATATTGTACATGTACAGGTACATTGCAACAAAGTTCTTAAAACACAATAATACCTTTGGTTTTTATACTGTAGCATGTCTTTTCAGTGTCTAGTTCATGGCCATGAGGGATGGATAATTTTTACCTATTAAAGCCCCCTATTAACACTATTATTATGTGATGTAATACTTAAAGTATAACTTGAAGTATTAAGTATTGTAAATATAATTAAACTCGATTATATAGTCAAGTAACTTACACTAATAAAAAAATATAATACATGTTTTCTATCAAGTATAAAAATTGAAGACATTTTAATAGTGTATTTGGAAAAACGTTGTTAATTTTGGTCTTATTATTTAATAAGCAATTTTTTCGATTTAAGAAACAGTTTAGAAAATAAATTTTAGCTAACAGTTAAAATGTTTAGATCTGATTTTGGAATATTCTTTTAAATTATTCTACATTTGTTAAAGGTATAATTTTTTTTATAATATATGTACTTTACTGTCAGTTGTTTTAATTACAGTACAACTTTAATACGAACTCACAAATTGCAAAGCTATATCCCGGATGCTACCTCGATAATGTGAATGTTGCTTATAGAGCCTTGTTTAGCGCTCCTGCGAAACAAGATGTAGAAGTCATTGCTTTACAATTTCTTTTATTAGTAATAGGCAAGATCTGCTTAGCGTATAATTTTTTTTCAAATAACTACAAAAATAACTAAAGCGAAACATGTTACATTGGAATTAAGTGAAAATTCTAACAAAAAAAAAATAGATTTTGAACAAATTATTCAAATATAGCAGTAAAATCTAGAGTTGGAAAAGTGACCATGTAACATAAATAAAAACAGGGAAATAATTATGGAATATACCAATTTTTTAAAGGGGCTAGCGGAGGTCCTTAACGGAATGACTTTGAAAATTGATGCCAATGCCACAGTTAAAAAGGCTTTATTTACATGATTTCTTCAAGACGGGATAAAATGTTAGTATGTATACATTTTATAGTTATGTTTTATTACAGGTATGTTTCATTTATTTTCCCTCTTAAGTAATATATTTATGTGTAATAATAATACTTTTTGCAGGTACACTAACCTGGAGATATTCTATGCGAAAAAGCAAAGTCGTTTTACAAAAATATAACCCAAAAAGAGTAACAGTAGATTTGACTAGTAATGGGCATATTATGATTGACAAATATGATTTGTCAATGAAGGTAATCAATGTTATCTTTACTTCTGCGACTGAACTGTGTGGTTTAAGGTACATTTCAACTTGTAACCACCGAACTCTGAAGTATATTTCACCTATATATAAATAATAAATTAACAAAAGTATATAAATCAAACTTTTTGTATGTAAAGGGTG
This sequence comes from Rosalia funebris, assembly GCA_037954035.1. Taxonomy (NCBI): domain Eukaryota; kingdom Metazoa; phylum Arthropoda; class Insecta; order Coleoptera; family Cerambycidae; genus Rosalia; species Rosalia funebris. Next base: position 28,954,084 of record JAZFAV010000016.1, on the reverse strand, counting down.
GTCCAACCCAACCAAAACGCACGATGTTAATTGTAAATAAAACAAAAAGTTTTCAGAGAATTATCTTAATATTTTTTATTATGATAGAAGCATCTATGACAATTATGTGTGAAATAAAATATCGGCCAAATGTTCGCCACGGCTTCGGTGGCATATTTCTATCCGATGGTCCATATTTTCAATGACTGAGACATAATTGGGGTTCAATGTCGTTAATGTGCCGAATTATCTCATCCTTTAGCTCTTGAATTGTTCTTGGCTTATTGACGTACACTTTTTCTTTTAAATATCCCCCAAAGAAAGAAGTCCAACGGTGTCAAATCATATGATCGTGGCGGCCAATTAACATCGCCACGACGTGAGATAACACGGCCATTGAATTTCTCGCGCAAAAGTGCCATTGTTTCGTCGGCTGTGTGGCAAGTGGCACCATCCTGTTGGAACCACATATCGTCCAGGTCCATATCCTCAATTTCTGGCCACAATTGTTGGGCACGACAACGAGTCGAGGTTGACGGCTCTTCTGCTACACTATCGCGAACAACAGCAATGTTTTCCGCAGAACGAACTGGGCGAGCATGCACAGGTGTTTTCACATTTCCTACAGACCCGGTTTGCTGAAATTTGCGTACAATTCTTCCGATTGTGGACACATTTGGTCGATTATGCTGACCAAAAAAGTCACGAAGTGCACGAAATGCATTTTGATTTGAACGCCCATTTTCGTAAAAGGCTTCAACAATCTTAACGCGCTGCTCAATTGTATACCTCTCCATGGTTGAATTTGTCAAACACTGAAACAAAGAAATGTCAAATTAAGTTGGGCAAAAAACTTGACGTTAAGGTGTGACTCACAATTAACATCGTGCATTATGGTTGGACCACCCTTTAGAAAACATTAAAAATATTAGTAAATGTTTAGTATTATCTAAATATACTAAGGAATGATAATACACGCCATTATTGACAAATTGAATGTGCGATAATACTTTTACTCTCTGATTTTTCACTTTCTTCTTTTATAAATTAAGAAAATATATTTCAGTAGGTTAAAATAACAATAGTTATAAATAAATAATTACAAAATGATGGATAGCCTAAGTTTTATTATTTACTACAAATTGAAAGAATTATTAAAATGAAAATTATCATTGGAGATCCATATAATCAACTATAATAAATTTATAAAATATGTGATATATCTCTGAAAAGCTAAAAAGACAGCATAGGGATATCTGATTCTATATTATATACAATATAAGATATATGTAAAAGATATAGGTAATATGCAAAATAATCATGTAACTTAATGAAAATCTACAATATCCCTCTGAAGAAACTCCGAAATTTCCTGTTTTTAACTATAGTTGATTAATTTTAAGTGGTATGTGATTATATATAATTAATTTAAAAATCTCTTTGAATTTTTGTTGCAAATGGTAAAAAGTAAATTTATTCAAACAAGGATATACAAACATAATATTGCAGTAATTTAACAAAGTCAAAACAAGGGTCTCACACAGTGTTTTTCAAGTTTGTAATTTACTATGCTAATGTTATGATTTAAGGGCTATACCTATATGTCTTTTTATTACTTGACTAAAATGGATCACAAATCTTAGATATCTGTTGTATTATGTGTTTGTGTAACAGATACATTATAATTCCATGACATAAATAAATTAGATATATGTTAATATTTTAACATATTTTTCGGTTATCAAGGATTGTTTACATATACAAAATTCTCATTTTAACAGGTATAGCTTTTGTGAATATTAATTAAAAAATTATGTAATATTTAAATGATAAAATTAGGATAAGGAAAATAATTGTATTAAACTATATCAGATTGCATTATACTTTGTTAAAAAATAGAAAATATATCGTACAAACGGCCTATTTAAGCATAACAGCAACATAACATTAAGTCTTATTTGCCCTACCAAGTTCATTATGTATAAAAAAAATGATATTCACATCTCGTATAATTTGCTAGACTGTGTCTTGTGAATTTGTATATTCATATTGCTGAATAAATACAATACATTTTTTCAGCTTCTAGAACAATGAAACCCATTTGAAAATCCCTCTTTTGCTTGCTTTCTTTAAGCTTAATACAAGCTTTTTCTTATGATATTTTATTACTGCCTCGGTCTATTCTACAAGTTATATATACTTCTATTAAGTCCCTCAATAACTATACAGAGGGGAGACTTATCCAAAGAACTCACAATTATTATAAATTGAGTCACAAATAAATATTTACACGTCAGACTGAATACATTTTATATCATATTGACTAAAGAGAAAAAACTATATACCTAAATGACTTCTATTAATTCACAGGTCACCATTTAACTTTTTCAAATTACCAATTTATAATTTAGTAATAAAAATTATTTTAAAATTCAAAATTATAATTATTCTGTATTCATTATAGTAGTTATTATTGCTCGAGTTTCGCAAAATTATTTAAAAATGTAATTGTGCACTACTTTTTTTTTTAAATTAAGAATTTTTAATGTTTAATGTAGTCATTTTGTTGATTCATATTAATTACAGTAACCAAACATGGTTAGATGGGTTTATGATGAAACATGCAGCTGTTAGCTAATCAGAAGCAGTTTTCAAAAAATTGTTTCTGATGTGAGATAAATCTAAGGTATTACTTAGAATACAACTGAATATGTACAAATGTAAACAGTATCATTAAATAAACGTAGGATATAAACACATCAGTCATTTTGTATTCAAATAGTGTGCAAGAAGAGCTGCTTTATAACATCTTTTAGCAACAATTTTGTATAAAAGAAATACGTTACATGAAGTAATTTTCCATTATATGTTTAAATATCTATACATAGGTTATTTTATTTATTATATAAAATGATTCAATGCAAAAATGAGTAGTATTAATCAATGATATCAGTGATTTATTGCAAATTATGTTCCTACATATATAAAATATAACCAAAATTAAGTATATTTTTCAATAATTTTATTCTTAGCAAAAACTTACTTATTCTTACAAATAGAAAAAAATCTCTCAAAATATTGTAACTATTTGCAAAGAAATAATTAGCATAATAATACATGGAATTTCAAAGCATACAATAAAGATACTTCACTTATGGCAATATATTTAGGAAGATTAACACATATTCTTTTATACGTACATGGATGTATAATATAATAAATAAATGTTACGAATTTATGCTTTAGGTAATGTATTACAATAACATATGTCCACAATTTAACGGATATTAATTTTATCCCATAAGGAATCATTAACTCTCTCATAAATAAAAAATAAATTACACTATATAAATTTTTCATATTCCTCAAAAAATATGATCAGGAAATAAATCCATATCTTGATAAATCCACAAATAGTGCAGCTAGTATTATATTAACCTTCTTATAGTAAAAATTCAAATTAATTTCAGAGCAGCCCTAAATCTCTAACAAATTTTCAGCTAGGTTCATACTCTGGTTCATACATATATATATATATATATATATATATATATATATATATATATATATATATATATATAATATATGAATATATAATGTTTGATAAAAATTATGGATGTAATTTGAGTTTTATTAAATACTATGTTGATGACTAGCATCGGCTTCAAGAATATACATATATCAAAATCACTACCTGCTTTTTTGTAGATTTGTACTCTAGACATTTTTGGAAAAATGTTATTTTTATTATAATGTACCTATTTGCTTACACAAAAATTGCAACGTAATCACTGCAATTGTTTCCATAATATTGCCAATTTATTCTCTAAATGTAATATATAACTTCAAAATTCAATTTTACTACACATTAAAATTCCCAAATTTTCATTCATCAGGTTTTGTTAATAAAACTGATAAAATATGGCTCTTTGAGAAACTTACAATATCCCAATCAAGTTTTGAAATAAGAATTATTGAACTAAATTATATTAAGTATATTCATTGGAATAGAAAAAGGAAAGAACGCTTATATAGGATTTGTAGATTTAGAAAAAGCTTTTGATAACGTAAGATGGGAAAAAATGTTCGAGATACTAAAGAGCGCGAGAATGAAGTATGGAGATAGGAGAGTAGTACACAATCTATACAAAGAGCAAACTGCTGTTATAGAAGTAGAAGGGGAAAAAAGGGAAGTAGGTATTAGGAAAGGAGTAAGACAAGGATGTACGCTATCACCACTAATTTTTAATCTGTACATCGAAGAGGCGATTAATGTGGTAAAAGGTAGAGTGGATTTCGGGATTAAAGTACAGGGAAAGAAACTAAAAATGCTCAGATTCGCGGATGATATAGCAGTATTAGTATCTAGTAAGGAGGAATTAGAATCAGCATTGAACGAAATGGAGGCAGTGTTGACAGAGGAATACGGAATGAGGGTGAATAAAAACAAAACTAAAGTGTTAGTGTGCAGAGGGCGCGAGAGCAGAACAAAAACGAAAGTACAAATTAATAATGAAAGATTGGAGGAAGTTAAAGACTTCACTTATTTAGGAATTAAAATAAATTGGAATGGAAGAAGCGATAAAGACATAAAACAAAGAATAGCGCAGGGTCGAGTAGCTTTTAACAAAAAGAAAGCACTTTTAGCTCGGGGGTAATAAACTTAGAAACAAGGAAGAGATTTTTGAAAACATATGCATGGATCACGGCACTATACGGTTGCGAAACCTGGACGGTAGGGGGAAGCAATTAGGAAGAAATTAGAAGCTTTTGAAATATGGTGTTACCGAAGAATGATGATAATACCGTGGACTGATAGGGTTAGAAACGAAGAAGTATTAGAGAAAGTCGGCGAGAAAAGAAGTATGTGGAAACACATAAAGAGGAGAAGAGGTAGAATGGTAGGCCACTTGCTGAGACATGGGGGAATAGTCCGCGATATTTTGGAGGCAGAAATATGAGTGAAGAAAGGCAGAGGTAGGCCTAGATTAGACTACTGCTCGCAAATAGTAAGGGATGTGGGTTGTAGCACAATTAGCGAAATGCGTAGGTTAGCACAAGATAGGAGAAGCTGAAGGTTAGCGTCCAACCAGTCTTAGGACTGATGACCTCATGATGATATTCATTGGCATATATTAATAAATCCACTTTTGAAAAATATTTTACCTTTTGCCTGATTGCACTCTTTTTTTCTTAAAATTTTGTAAATTTTAATAGACATTTTTTTCGTGTCTATCTATAATCTTGTAATCTATAGTGAATATTTTAGTAACTAGATTAACTTTTTAACTAAAAATTAATTATATAACAATGGCATTTTTATGGAGATTTACGTTCTACTGCCATGTCAGAAAAATATATCACAGCCTACTTCGATACGAATTAAACGGAATACATTATTTGCAGTTCTACAAATTTACACAGAAAATTATAAGTACATACTCCATACTAAGATGTAACTATGAGCTAGAAGATTCATTAAAGGAGGGTATTTTGGATAACACATGTATTTTGGATGGGAGAGTAATTATACGTAACGATTATTGTTTACTTTTCAATGAGGATATAAAAAGTAGGAAAAGCAAACAATGCTTATTAATAAAAATTGTAGCAAACTATTCACCTTTCTACAGAAGATTCAGTCAAGCCTTTTTACAAAATATTAGTATTTTTAGTCAATAATTAAGTTTTTTTTAAAGTAAAATCAAACTACTAATATTAAAACTTTATCCATATAATCCAGTTAAAGTACATAATTATTCGTTTACATATGCAGGTTAACTTAAAGGAAAAAAACTGTTTATTTTAATATGTAAATAACATAATGTAATATTTACAATAGCAAATAAAAAACATTAAACTGTTCTTGCTATTAGGATATTCTTTCAGACAAAATTTTAATTAGGCTAATATCATATTAGTTCTTGACTAGAACCTCACATACACTGAGCCTTCTATTGATAATTATTCTTAAAAGTAATAGCTATTTATATAAACTAATCTATATCTACTTAAGTCGATTTTATTGGGAGCGATTTTTGGAGTATGGGCGTTTTGTTTTTATTTCAGGGTACTAAATTATTCAGTTTCCTTAAAATAGTAAAAAAAAATAGTGTTTCTTAATTGTTGTATGCATATATCTGTAAATCATGATAAGTTTCTCTATTGAGCTTATATAGGCCACTGTGAAAACCAATTAATAGATAATGTTGACATGAAACAACAAACGCAGAATGAAATAGAAAGAGAAACAAAAACTTTTTTTCTTGTTTTGATAATATAGTTCCTTTTATATTTATAGTTTTAACTTTTTCTTAAAATTATCTCGAATATTTAAATTCGAAATAGTTATTTGCTGTTCAAAAATTGCTGACTGTATAAAAAAGTTAATCCAATCTGGTAAAATTACGAACCTCCGATTATATATAAGCTCATTTAAGGTATTCCTGTTCATAAGAAAATTATATTAAAAAAAAAAATAGAAATTCATCACGGCAACAAAAAAATTGTGGGAGTAGTGTATACTTTAATTTTATACTAGAATTTATTACTTAACTCTATCATGTCCAGATAATCAAATGTATAAAACTTACTGATTGTTATGAATCATGTCCATAACATCAATCTCATTGGCTTAAATATGGTATTGGCAAAAAAACTTACATCTTATCTACAATATTCGTGATAGTATATTAAAAAATATTTTGCTATTATAAAATATCTGAAAATATTTTTGCTAAGAAGCAAACTTACAAAATACAGAAATTACATGTTAAAACAGCAGTGTACTAATCTAACTATAAGGTATCATAATTTGTATATAAAATAGGCACGTTATAAGTTGGGGACAATCTGGAGCCAATATTTTACATTAAATAGTGTGTATGGTATTTATGCAATCATCATTTATTGCCAATTACCTACATTTTTAGCCTAAAATATAAACATGACAGGTTTTTCTTATAAACCCATGTTTGGTATTCTTTGGATGACTTTAACGAAAATATTAGCTCTATGTTCATGAATGAAAATAAAAAGAACATATTAAACACATTAATTAGATTTGTTACAACCGTTTTTATTTATTTATTTTTTGGAAAGAAAGTTCAAGGAATGTCACAAAAATGATACATTAAAAACATCTTCCTTTATTCATCGATTTATTCACATTAAGCACAATTCAGTTATTTTTTCTCCGTTCTTTTGTGAATAAACTGATGTTTTTAATTTTTTTAGCTTCTATAAAGTCATCGTCAACTGGTTCTTGGGTTTTTGCAACTAATATGTCAAATAAAGATCAAGTGTAAGGGAATGTTATATATATTTTACCAAGATAAAACTTTTCGCCCTTGAATTTTATATAATATAATATGTAGTGTTATCGATATAAATGTAACACACTTACACTGAGATTATATTTATTTATTGCTGCTAAGAGGTACAGATGGCATTGAAAAAATAATACGTGTAAAACTTTTAGGAAGAATCGCTATTCAAAAATGGGAAATCATAATGATAAACATATATATTAATTACAGATGAGACAAGATGAACTAGTTGACTTGTTTACAAAGGGAAAAATTATCTAAAAAATTCTTCATTATCTTCTTCAACCTTCAATATTACACAGTTTATGTTATTTTTGCCAGTATAATACCGACCAACTAATGTAGAATCCATTTCAATATGTTTCTTTATCGATTACATAGATTAATTATTTATTTGTAATAAATCTGTATAGCTTCAATTTCTGATGTGATCAAATTTGTTAGTAAATCTAAGCTTATTGATGAATTATGATATAATATTTGTTACTAAGTGAATATATAGTTTTACAAATGGTTCATATTAGATAATACCAAAAAAAGAAAATAGAACTTTTGAATGAGGTGCAGGGTGATAGAGATATTACTATTAATAAATTTTATTGTGTTTTCATCACCCTAAAATATATGGGAAATTATATATGAACATAATTTAAGGAAACAAGATTAAACGATATAAATGTTTATTTTGTGTATAAGTGGTCAAGATAAATCCTAACATTAGGAACCATAATAATTATACATATTTTTTGTTAAAATATTGAGTAATCATTTTATCATCTCATTGTGATAATGAGAAGAGTACTTAATAAAGTATCTGTTGAAGGGTAATGGCGGGGTCGTCTACTGTTTCAAATAGGCAATATTTAGAAAACGCGCAGTAAAATTAAAATAGATTATGGAACAGAACTTTTCCAAATTTTTTTTTTCTGAAATTTTAATTAGGACCCACTCTACATAATTTCTTGAAAGATTATTCTAAGATGAATTTGTCCATATCAAGTTTATTGAGGTTTTTATTGTAAAATAACAAATACAGACAGTGAAGTTAATATTCGGTTCACACTTTCTCGCATTTCTGCACGATCAGACAATGTTTAAAAAAAATAAAACCTACCACGGGTAGGATCGGACATCTGTGCCGGATGGGAACCGAACGACAGGCAGCTGTTTCCAACTTATTAGTTCTCATCAGTGCCGTACATGATACGCCGATCCAGGACAAAGACAATTATTTTGTTAAAATAAAATAAACCTGGAGAATTTTTTTGGTCATATATATTACTGATATGGACAGATTGGCTGATATAAATTCACCGAATATAATTTTTGTCCTGAATTTTCGAAATATTGCCAATCTAAAAAGCTTAGATCCATCTTGCATGTACTCACTGACTAAACGTGATCTCGATTGCTTATTTAAATTCGGAGTTAAAAAATGGTGGCTTAAAAAAGTACTTCATAACAAATAGTAAACAAAAAACATTCTAATTTCACTAATTGACGTATTTTTTGTTCCCTATTGTTTATAATTATAGAAACTAAAATTTAAATGGTATTAATCTTTTATTATGATATTCGCATATATGCTAAAATACATTACCCCACATTATCTAGTAACAATATGCGAAGAAAGCTATTAATAATAGTTATATTCAACATTACGATACATGAATACAAATTAGTACATGTACCTTTAACCACAAAATATATAGGTATGTAAAGTTTATTTCATCTCTTATTTGCCAAATAAAAAATCCCAAACAGCTCTTATCTAATACCGTAGCTTGTTTTTATGACTAGACTCAGGTTCACTGTTTCGTTTATCGGCAAGATAAGAGTTTTTCATATAGTAAATAGCGATGAAATGAATAGTACATATATAATGATATTTAAGTAGTAACTAGTCAGCGATATTATAATTAAATATATCTAATCTCTGAGGTATATAGTGATAGTCGATATACTTATTGGGTAAACCATGCCCTGGGTAGTTTTTTTTTTTTTTTTTTTTTTTTTATAAAAAATCGAGGTTATTCTTGTAACGTATTGCTCACATATTACACCACAATTTAATTCAATACGAAAAGATCTTTAATATTATATTCAATAAGCATTGATTCAGTTAAAACCATTTATTAAAATAAAAGATTTTCATATATTCCACAAAAATTTAATTTAACTTTGCTTTGTTTGCATAATATTTTTTGGCAAAATTAGAATGCAGGGAATGTCGCCTTACTGATATCTCAACATATAGTTTCTTTTTACAGATTGTGGATCTCTGGAATTCTGAATCTTTCGAAGGTCAGACAATATTTGTTGAGATTGTAGATTTGTCTCTTTCAGAGACAAAATCATATTTATGAACCGGAATCAATGAACTTTTTTTATCTGGTCTTCTCACTGGTCTATTAACATTTCATTTAAAAAGTTTTAAAATAAGACATAATTGATTCTATAATATTGTATATTTTAAAATGGAAATGTTAAGCCTGTCTATTTCCAGAAAAATATGATAGTAATCTCCCTTTTGTAAATGAGATATGTTTTAACTGAACTTTTTAAAACCTAGTATTCTATTTGAAACTCCAATCCAATAAAAATCTTTCAGTGCAACACAAATTCGAATAGACTTTTTCTATTTATTAAACGGCTGTTTTCGTGTGTATATCACGAAATTTTTAGGTCAATGTACGAAATGCCTTTCGTTCGAATTTCGGCATGTTGACAAAATCAATACAGTAAATCGGCCCTTGCTAACAACGTGGTAACTTTTGTTTTTTTATCCTCTATTATTTTAAGCCTCTAGCGGCATGCTTCGGATGTGCCTTCGATATGAGCGAGGGGGGGGGGGGGGGGCGCAATATTATTGCGAGTTGCTTACTCGTCATTTCACTAAATTTGTTGTATACCTATTTAAAGTTATACAAATTTTTATTTCAAGAATTTGGTTTTTTTAAATATTTGATTATGTCCAATTTGAAGTGTAGTTCCAAAGATCAGTTAATGATATAAATAGTATAAATGTATGATACAAAGAGTTTTACTATTGTGCTTTGTGCAGTGGTTTATACATAATAAAATAAGTATAGGATAGTAGCCTAATGGTTTGCCACTTTGTAAGGTTTGATTAATGTTACAAATATGAATAAATTCACATTTGTAACACTATAATAAATTTTAGTTGTTTGAGTAATTCTTTCTCAAAGTGAAAACCTTGTACATAATTAAATCTTACGTCATCTGTTACCAAGAGCAGTATTTTTTAAATCCTTAATAGTTTCCATTGCCTCATAAATACTTCTCAATAAGCTTTACTTACTACTATTGTCAGTGACACTGATTTGATCATAGGGTAATTACCAATATCTCTGGCAGTCACTGCTTTGGCAAAGTTTAGAGGAAAAAATAAAGCGGTAAGAACATCAATAACAAATACGAAATCATTAACACATGTTAATACAAACTTACCCTTTGTTGCATTTAATACAAATCTGAATATTTGTAGTGTCATATACGTTACTACATATGTACATACCTCCCTGAGTAATGCATAAGTATTATAAATTCATTTTCTTTATATGGGAATAATTCTTCTAAGAATATCGCTATGAAAAATATTCTCTACTTTAGAAAATTACCATTTGAAGTGAACTTTCTTATTAATATTCATTCATTAAGGGCCAAGGGGTGTTGAATACATTTTTTGGCTGATAGCAATTTGTGTCCTGTCTATAGATGAATTTATATATACTTTCTTAAAATGTACCCTTAATCTGAAAATGGTAATGCTTTCTTGGTTGTCAACAAACTCTTTCTGATACAGAATTTTGGATAGATACTTACAGTTCTAGAGCAACTTGATAATTATGAAGGGTTACCGCATATCGTATACTTATTTGACTATTTAGGTACAGGGTGTATGGGCACCTGGTACAATTCAACATTTAATATTAACTTTAAATTTGTAAGTACATTTTTATTATGCATTTATAGTTGAGGTAATTTTCCACTTGCTGGAACGTTTTACCACCCAAAATTATTGTTTATTCCTTTTCCAAAGATTATTCCTCTTTCCATTTTGAGAAGGAACAAGTCCCTATCACGAATGAAAACCCCATTCAGTAGATGTATTATTAGGACCCTTAGGGCTTTTTCACACGGAGAGCCGCAAGGCTCGACCTTGCGAGCGGGAGGAAGGCGCGAAAGACTGAAATGCAAAGAATACAATGGAGCTTTCACATGTGGAGCGCGGGCCTTTAGGGCGCGCGAGTGAGAGCCGGTATGGCTCGTGCATCTCGAGCCGGACGCTTGGAAGGGGGTCGCGTCTCTTCCTCGAAATGCAAAGGGAGGACCGAGGTTGGTAATCTGTGGACTGAGGCATCCACACGAAGGACGACAATGGCTTTCGCTCCTCAGCGTTGTCAAGATGGATTTTGATGATCTTCCCGAGGAGCTCATCAAATGTGGTCAATGACATTCGAAAGTAATTGTAAGACTTGTTGCCATCCCGTCGAAGTTCCCGATAAAGCGTAGCAAAAACACCTGTTTCGTGGTGCCTTTGGTTGATAGGATAGACCTATATGTTCTGGAACGTTGGCGTTTTTGTCCGAACGTGTACGAACTATTTCAACGAGTACTTTGCGACTGACGCAATGGCAGAGCCCTAGCCGAAAGGCTCTCCATATGAAAGAGGGGAAGATAGGAGTGGAAAAAGCTCCCGCTCGCGAGCCTTGCGGCTCTTCGTGTTAAAGAGCCCTTCAGGTTGTAAATTAAGCGGAAAATGGAGTTTTTATAGCCACACGGGGGGTCATGTGCGTATGTTCAAATACTTCCAAGGTGGAAACAACAATACCAGATGTCAAACCTTCTCTAACAACTACCATTTACATAGAGATGCATGGAAATTATATACATAATATGTACACTGCATTCTCAACATAATGTCACCAATCCCTTTCTATTTTTTTAAATTTCATTTGAAATATGGGTAGAACCTAAGTTTTCCACAGTTGTTTGTAGAGTAGAGGTAGATTTTTTATTGCTTTTAAAAGGACGATTCCCTCAAGAATTAAAAACCTTACGGAATTCCTCTTTAAGGAACACTGAAAGAGTGGTTATTTTTTCAAAATGTCTTTACTATACGGCTTTTTATAACTACAATTCTTAGACCTGTTTGACTCTAATAGTCCCATGCTATTTTTCTTTTATATAATTACAAGTCAACAACCTTCGCCAGATTTTGGTCAAAATCATTAAATTGAATGTCAGGCTAGCGAAAAATCCAGATTTAGTGGAATTACGCTAAATTTAATGATGTTTAAATAATAGATAGTGTATAAAGTAGTGAATTGGTTGCAGGTGTACTCAGTTTCGTAGATTATAGGCAATGGAATGTGGCAGGTACGGGAATTACCATAATGTCAAATTATCCCAAAGATCTTGCTTCAGCTCCACACAATTTTTGTGTAAACATATTTAGTGTAAATATAAAAACGTTGTAAAGTGGAATATAAATGGCGAGCAGCAAGTTACATGCAGAACAAATATTATGTGCATCACGGGTATAGTAAAACAAAACATTGCATTGCGATTACATGTCTTTACAAAATGATTTGCGTGGTTACACAATTATTATATCAAATCTGTTATAATTATTCAATTTATGGTATTTTTCAATTGGATTTAAATGAGGTAATTTTTAGAAACATTCACAGTGTTGAACTCCAAGTGATAGTGGAGAAATGAAACAAAACAAAAACAGACTACGATAAAAATTATTTAAAATTTGGTTTATAGTTAGAAACAGACCTGCATATGGTTTGATACTTTGTCAGTGAGAGTACAATGCCATCTATATTTCTTTCCCACTTTAATATCAAACATCCAAATAAAGAAACAATTGGATTTTTTTCAAATACAATCAAAAAGTCGTCACGTGTTACAAAGTATTGGATATTAAAAAGCTGTCACATGCTGTACCCTGGAAGTTTCTGGGATAATTTAGAAGGTGTATCCTTCTAAATTGTTTATAATTATAGAGATATAGAAAACCGTTTAGGCGTATCTCAATGCCACATATTAGAATCCGAAGAATGCCTCTTCCGTAGTATCAATCAATTCATATGCAAGGCATTAAAATGCCCACCATAAATGAAAAAGCGCTATCAAAGTAAACAATAGAGTTTTCATGCAGCTGAAACAGGATGTTTTCACATTATCACCAAAAATTGTTTACCAGAATATTTACATATACAAAAAAAGCAGCAAACAAATAAAAGAGTGTACACTTTCAGGCAAAACAATGCCACATAAGTGACATTAGTTACAACAATTGTGAACCAGTAATTCATATATATTTATATCTCTACAAATTGATGAATCTATAGATACTACAAATGTGCGCAGTTGATAGCCCTAGTGCGGTTTCTGATGAATGCTTAGCAGGTGATTTTCTTTTTCGCTCTTTCAATGAATACAGATCAGTGCTTGAAAATTATTTAAAGACTTCTCGGGAGATCAATATTGATTGGGAAATATGAAAAGTGATGGAACTAAGGTAGACAAAGCAGCTCTATTGCACAACTATATTTTTTTGATAATGCCAAATGGTAATGATGATGATAATTGGATGCGTAGTTTTCTCCATGTTTTGGTTGCTCTTGCAGCCAAAACATGGTCATTTTATATTATCTAGAAGTTCTGGATAATATAAGAATTATCAATTTGATTAAAATAACACCTTACAGACATGATCGTTTTACAAAATTTGCAAAGATGTGGGTTAACTATAGCAAAATTTGTTATATAATGCGAGGTTAGGTGGTTTTCAATGGACAGTTTTAACTAAAATAGTACAGTAGAGACTAAAGTAGAGAATATGCAGAACTAATCTGTTAGCATATACTTTTATTGAAACTCGTCTACCTGCTGTTTATTAAATACTTTGAATATGGCATCAAGATTGAGATGAAAATATAATAATGTTAAAAACAAATTCTGGGATTTTGCAATCAAAATTTGTAATACTTTTTTTATTCAATCAATTATTGAATAAATTATATTTAGTTGTTAAACCTCACATTCCTGGGATGAAGATGCATCTACAAAACTTATATCAAGAATTACTAAGATAATATTCAGAACAGTCTATGAAGATGGATTTTTGCACTACCTACCTACCATGGCTAATACAGGTAGTTAGCCTTAACGCAGAAAAGAAAAACATTTTAGAACTCTGCTGATGCAATGCACAAATTAGAGTATGTCGCAGAGCCTAAATTATTTTTGGATGCAAAGAAGGACGAATATCAAGAAATTACTAGAAAAGCTTCCAAATCTTTAATTCCCTTTACTAGCTCTTCCTTTTGCGAGCTAACATTCACTCCCATGAGAAAAATTAATAATAATAAACTGCTCCATAGTTATGAAAATGCAACTTTGGTTATTCGGTGGGAACATTAGGAAGAGAAAAATTCTTATTAAGAGAGAAATCATCTCACACTTCTTATTAAACTTGTTTATCTGTCTATGTATTTGTCAACAAATACATAGTATTTGTACCTATAGCATATTCGTCGAAGGGCATCATGACCCACATTTTTTAAAAATCCTGAACTAGAGAATCAGAATGTTACTTTAAAATATAAATATAAGGATAAACTATGACACTAATATGAAGTGGTTCATCAGCAATATGTCAAAAGCAAAGTCTAGATGAGGTTATTCAATGTGCATCAGTTTTAGTATTCTGAAAACTAGGGATTAAATGTTTACATTAATTATACTAATAGTTATTAATCTCTGAATAAGAATCACAGTCACTATCATGAGACCTATTGTTACCTAGCATTGTGATAATCAAATCGATGAAAATCTCAACGCATGTGTCAAAAGCCAAGACTACTCGTTCCTGTCTGTACATGCAAAACACACTTAATCTACATTTCCGCAGTACCATGATTAATTGTTTAGTTGCGTAGTTATCTCACGTCTTTTATTTAAAAATGACATCATTTTATGTAAACTCTGTTTTTCAATTTTAACCCGACTAAAATTTGTCTACACTGATGTTGGTAATTTTTTTTGTTCATCAACTGTGATAAGGTGCATGATTCATCACAATAACTGCTCTAGGTTCTACATAAAATAATACAGAGGCAAACAGTTATAAAAAGCCTACTGTATAACGAGTAGGTTTTTTATAATTGTTACCTTAATGACAATCCCCATTTTAATTTTGTGAAAAATTATTTTAAGTCTCATTGCATACTCTGGATATTGCAATCTTGTACTTTTATCATAGCATCCCCTCCATTCAACAACGTTTCATCTGGATAATATAATTACTTATATAATTATTTTGGAATTATAACATTCTTTTTATTTTTCTAAACAAGTTCTTATCCATGCCATATTAACTACATGACATACACTAGTTACACATACTTTTGTTAATTAGATTGTATATATGAAGTTTGTCCGGAAAATACGTATAAAAAAATCGGACCGGCAGCGGGCGGAGGAACCACCGGCGGTCCGGTGGTTCCTCCGCTCTATGCAATCCCCTCAACGCTCAGTTCGAGCCAGAGCGCTCTACGAATAAGTAGGAGTCTACGCCTGCTTGTTGAAAGTGACCCTTTTTTTACTTGCCGTCGGCATGCAGCTCTCTCTGAGTGAGGAACAGCGCATCAACATCAAGTTTCTCGCAAAGCTAAGCAAGAATGGCCGTGAGATTTTTGAGTATTGTATCAAGTTTACAGAGAGAATTCTCTGAAGGAACTAACCGTAAACAAGTGGTTAAAAAAGTTTCGGGAGGGCCGAGAAGAGGTGAAAGATGACCCTCGCCCAGGAGGCCCCTCCACATCGAGTTCTGAGGGAAATGTTGAACGAATTCGGGCTTGTGTTCTTCAAGACCGTCGATTGACAGTTAGAATGATAGCTGAAGATCTGTTAATCCCCAAAACAATCGTTCACAAAATTCTGACAAAAAAACTTTAAATGAAAAAATTGTGCGCGAAAATCGTTCCGAAGCTCTTGACTCCAGAACAGAAAGCAAGGAGGGTTGCTGCTGTGAGGATTGGTTGGAAGCAGATGAAGGAGGGAACTTTCTCAATCGGGTCCTCACTGGAGACGAATCTTGGTTTTACGAATTCGAAAGTGGAGCTCAAATCTCAAAGCAGGGAGTGGAAGCAAGCATGGGACCCGAAAACAAAAAAGTCGCGAAAATCAAGGTCCAATTTGAAGACAATGTTGATTGTTTTCTTTGATTCTCGGGGCATTGTTCACCAGGAATTTGTCCCTCCCGGCCAGACAGTGAACGGAAATTTCTGTTGAAGTTTTGAGACGTCTCAGAGGTCGTGTGGCCCGAGTTTGACAGGATTTGGCACAAGGGGGCAGGTGGATCCCTCATCACAATGCGCCCGCTCACACGTCGCTCGTTGTGCTTGAGTTTTTGGCCCGAATCTCGATCACCGTGACAGAACACCCGCCTTATTCACCCGATTTAGCCCCTTGCGACTTCTTCCTGTTCCCGAAATGCAAAATGGTACTTTGGGGATGTGGAAGCCATCAACGACACGGCAACTGAAGAGCCTCACAACTGAAGACTTTCAGCGATCCTATCAACAATGGAAACGGCGTTGGCAGAAGTGCATCTTGTCTCAGGGGGAGTACTTTGAAGGGGACCATATTGAAATATCTGAATAATTGTAAAATAAAGTTTTTATTCCTTTTTTATACTTTTATATATATTTTCCGGACAAACCTCGTATTTGTGTATTTTGCACCCAAACTTCACAAACAAGTTTTTATCATCTAAAGATTTTCGTTTGTTACACCTGTCATACATTATTAAAGATAGTAGTCTTTATAATAATTGCAATATTGTTTACCCTAAAAATCGTACCTTTAACCGTCCTTCTCTGAATGCCATTGCTTATACAGTAATATGCAGAAATTATCATGTTATTACTGAGGTAGCAACATAAACAAGTTATTATGGTTTTTATTACCTTTGTCCTTGTTTTTTAAGCGGTAATCGAAGCCAGAAGTTATTCAAAGATTTCTATTTTATCAATTGGGCTGCCTATAAAGCGACATATACAATTTGTACACACCGTTTGCTTTGATACTTTACCAGTTAGAGATGCTTAAAATGTCGAATAGTGATGGTGACTTGATGTTGGGTATGACTTCATATTATTTTAGCATTGTAATGAGCATTTTTAAGAACGATGATGATGTGTAAGTTAGATAATTATAGTTGCCATTAGAATTTGAAGGTAATTATAGTTATTGCTATAAAAAAATAACACTAAAGTAATATCTAAGGGCTTATATATCAGCCTTAGTGTTTATCTGACTTACATTATTACTGTTCATTTCATCGCTATTTGCCAAATAAAAAACTCTCTTATCTTGGCGATAAACGGAAGAGTCTACCTGAGCCTAGCCATAAAAACAAGCCAAGGTTATGTTTTGAGACTTTTTATTTGACAAATAGCGATGAAATAAAATTATACTTGGATATTTATACTTGGAAGTTATGTTGAACTTAAATTAACAGTTTAAACAATATTTTCTCAAATTATTTCACACCGACATATTTCTTATGAAAATGTTTGTATTGATAATGTTAAATTTCGATAGAATTTGACAAGCGATCTTTGATTATCTACCAGATGGTTAGAAATAAGCCTTGTAGTCAAATTTACTACATTAATTATTATCTTAATACAATAGTAGAGTGTAACTGCTGTAGTTGTGTGCAAGGTCCCTCCCCCTCTCTCTCTCTCTCTCGAAAAAAACAAAGAGAGGACTGCGCATACAGAATCTCGGCTAAAAGGACAACGTAAAGGAATATGAAATGGCAGTCTATTGTCAGTGAACAGAAATCACAACTAGGTTCACTCTAAGCTCCGCCCACTAAGTTTCCGTCCTTACCCCGTCTCGTCGTTCGGTGAATATAAGCTAACTAGAACGCGATGCGTGTATAGGATCATAGGAAGTATCCCCCATATACTAGTTCGGTGCCACCGTTCAACATCTGCATGGCGGCAATGGCTTTGTAACCGAAACATAAAAGTACCGCCATAGAGTGAACCTTCTAGCTGTAATTTCTGTTCGGTGCTATCGCCAAATGATGAAGATAGCTTGGTTGTTAAAACATGTAATAACATATTTCATACATAATGTACACAATATATTTTGCGGTTCGGAATGTACACTCTAATTTTAATTTTAATTTATAAGAATTGATGCCGATGTCTTGGGTAAAACAAGTACACATAGTGATCTAATTTCATTTGACCACAATTCATAAAGTCTTTATTTTATCTATTGTGTGCACTTTTTTAAAATATATATATAAATAAATTTTTTTACAAAGCATTATAAAAAGATATGGTTTCAATAAAAAATTATGAAGCATACTCAGTATGATATTTAACAACAAACTACAAACTATATCACATATACAGAGTATTCTTTATATGAGAGTCTTTCAACACGTTAATTAATTTCTTTGAGCCTTAAAAGGTTGTATTGTCAACTTTAAGTAATCTCAAGATTGCCAGTTTTAATTTCCATGACTAATATGTTATTTAAGGTTATCTTTAAATATTAATTATGTTCCTAACTTTGTAAGTATAAGAACGGATTTATGCGCCACACATTTTCATTAACATTAAACTTTTACCAAGGAAGATATATTCGTGTATATCAATATTTCCTTTTATGCAACTTAAATTCATTTTACTTTCACTAGGCAATGGTTAATGGCCAATGATAACGTGCATGTAGGAGTATCCAAATTAAGATCTTATGCTAACTTTGATATTTCAATTTTGTAATATATAGGTATCTACACAATTCTTAACTTTTGTTGAAATTCTGAATACTTTTGGTTCCATAACTGGTTTCTCCTCATCTTTAGTGTAAAAGTTTAATGAAATCGAAAATATTGAGTGTATAAATCTGTCTTAACTGTCATGGGATATAACCTAAACATTATTTTTAGAGTAAACATTGAACAACTTTGAATAAACTTCCCAAAGGTTATAGTTAAAGATGTCTCAGATGAAACAGAATTGTCCAAATATCAATGTAAATGAAATACTCTTATGAAAAAAAAAAAACCAACTTATAAATCTATGGAAATTGTCAAATCTAAGTATATACGCTGGCAAAGCTTAATAAAAACAATAAACTAAAGGTTTTCTATGCAAAGCATATAACAGAAATAAAGTGCTGAACACTAATAATTTCATACCAATATTGCTGTATTAAATAATTTAATACATTCGTATTTTCAAAAGTATTCTTATCAGGCATTAGTCATTCTCTATAGAACTGATCAACCTTGAAAATCGTCTTTGGGTGACCCCGTACTGTGACTAGAAGCGACAACGATTTTGCGTTCTTTTTTTTTCAACACGGAAGCAAAGCAGCGAATGGAAATGTTTGGAGCGGGGTAGATTTCATCTGAGATTACCGGCAGTGGATATGGTAAATTCAGTTCATTTCGGTACTGGCGAGGGGGACCCCTGCCAGAGCTACGGTCAGGCTTTTCACATGGGTCTGCCATGTGGAACTTAACTGGAAGAATTTCACTCCAACAAATTCCACTCCATCAATGTATACTGGAACAATGTATGAGATCATGGTTATTCTAGCTTAAAAGAATAGTGAAAGTATCTGTATGTTTCAAAATTATTGCCATTTCTCTTTGAAAGCAATTACAAAAATAGGGGGGAAATAAATTCTGAAAAAAATAATCAATAATAAACCAAGCGATGCCTGGGAAATGTTTAATGGGAAAAAATTGAATTTGACGGATATACATTTCATTGTGAGTGTTTGAGTATACATATATTTTGAACACTTAATTTCTACACTTAGTAATTGATTATTGTGAAAACCATTTTTTAATATTATCAAATTATCATTCTTAACGAAGTTATTGAATTTTGAATAATCTCAAATATTTGATGGACATTTTAAGAACCTATGATTTATTGTCTCGAATTTGTTGGCTGTTTAGAAGTAAATCAGACAACTATTTATTACGAATCTCTGCTTTATAGTTTCGTGTTTTTGTTGACAAATGACCATATTCCTAATAGTTCAAATATTGACATTGTAAAAGATATTTTTATGAATTCCTTGCATTTACATACATTTTACATAATTTACAATCAAAACTCACTGTCAAGTGCACCATTTGCCAGTATGTGGTGCATATACCAAATTTAATGTGTTATGTTATACCAAATAAATACCCCACCTAGAAAGAATTAAAAAGAACTTGCACTGGACATGTTTCGGTGGCTTTCACAAGTACAACACATGTATATTTCCCTTGATATTTCTCTTAACCACAATCAATATTTTTTTTACATATGTACATGAATATTCTTTGTTAGAAGAATATGATTTTTTCAGTTTGCACTCTAATAAGAAACAACAGATCCTGCTAATAAAGATAGCATTGCTATTGAAATATGGATATTAAGATGCATTAAAATATCAGTTGTGGTTAAGCAGAATATAATAACCGTCTTAAAATCCCTACAATTATAATTTTGTACTTGTTTCTATGTTGAAAAATATGTTTTCATGTGGGATGAATTTATTTTAGCATTGTCTCCTATTATGGTTGCAGGTCCCAAGGGTGTTTTTTTTTTTTTGCAATCCGAAGAAAATAATATTGGTATATAATATAGGTTTCCAATTAGTATAAAAATGCTGGTAAAACAGACAAGATTTAATTAGGTAGGTAGGTATTGTAAACAATATCATTTTCTAGTCTGACTAATTCTGGGATAAGCCTGAAAATTAAATTATTCTATAGGAAAGAAGTTATTTTGAGCAAGAAAAAGTATTGCAGTGTTAATGTCAACCAAAACTTCTAGAGAACTGCCGAATGCTTTGGTTAACAAGACATAAATACATGTGTACTATATTCTCAGTCAATCATAATTATGTGTCAATTACAAAAATAAATCATATAATTATCGAGGTATTACAATATTCCTAAAATGTTTGTCCTACTACTATTTTATGTTGAAATACTTAATCTATTCTTATTGATATTTTAATATATGTTATTACTGAAAAAGAGAGGAGCCGACAAATGCGAGAACTTTAGAACAATTAGCCTAATATCCCACGCGTCAAAAGTCTTATACAGAATAGTGCAGAAGAGGATGGAAAATAGAGCGGAGGAAATACTAGGAGAAGACCAATTCGGGTTTAGGTGAAATAGGGGAACTCGCGAAGCTATTCCGGAGCTAAGAGTAATGTTAGAGAAAACAATAGAAAAAGGAAAGAACGCTTATATAGGATTTGTAGATTTAGAAAAAGCTTTTGATAATGTAAGATGGGAAAAAATGTTCGAGATACTAAAGAGCGCGGGAATGAAGTATAGAGATAGGAGAGTAGTACACAATCTATACAAAGGGCAAACTGCTGTTATAGAAGTAGAAGGGGAAAGAAGGGAAGTAGTTATCAGGAAAGGAGTAAGACAAGGATGTACGCTATCACCACTAATTTTTAATCTGTACATCGAAGAGGCGATTAATGTGGTAAAAGATAGAGTGGATTTCGGGATTAAAGTACAGGGACAGAAACTAAAAATGCTGAGATTCGCGGATGATATAGCAGTATTAGCATCTAGTAAGGAGGAATTAGAATCAGCGTTGAACGAAATGGAGGCAGTGTTGTTGACAGAGGAATACGGAATGAGGGTGAGTAAAAAGAAAACTAAAGTGTTAGTGTGTAGAGGGCGCGAGAGCAGAGCAAAAACGAAAGTACAAATTAAGAATGAAAGATTGGAGGAAGTTAGAAGACTTCACTTATTTAGGAAGTAAAATAAATTGGGATGGAAGAAGCGATAAAGATATATAAATAAAGGATAGTGCAGGATCGAGTAGCTTCTAAAAAAAAGAAAGCACTTTTATGCTCGGGGGTAATAAACTTAGAAACAAGGAAGAGATTTTTGAAAACGTATGTATGGAGCACGGCACTATACGGTTGCGAAACCTGGACGGTAGGGGACGCAAGTAGGAAGAAATTGGAAGGTTTTGAGATGCGGTGTTACTGAAGAATGATGAAAATACCGTGGACTGATAGAGTTAGAAACGAAGAAGTATTAGAGAAAGTAGGCGAGAAAAGAATTATGTGGAAAAACATAGAGAAGAGAAGAGATAGAATGGTAGGCCACTTGCTGAGACATGGGGGAATAGTCCGCGATATTTTGGAGGCAGAAATAGGAGTGAAGAAAGGCAGAGGTAGGCCTAGATTAAACTACTGCTCGCGAATAGTAAGGGATGTAGGTTGTAGCACAATTAGCGAAATGCATAGGTTAGCACAAGATAGGAGAAGCTGGAGGTTAGCGTCCAACCAGTCTTAGGACTGATGACCCCATGATGATGATATGTTATTAATAGAAATATTTTATTAATAGTAATAAAAACTTTACTTATTTTTGAAAAAATTCCCACATAGAGAAATATCAATTTAATAGATGGTTGAATATTTGTGTTGTGACAATTCTCTTGAAACATACAGTAGTTTTCCATTAAGGCTCCGTCAGATGAGGCTTCCTGGGTGGTGGTACCTAGGTTGCGTCACTTATTTTGTAGAGAAAGTGGCACCACCCCGTGTGAAAGCCCAATTTAAACCATCTTGATGATGGGTCGCCTGACCCAGGTGGCGCCACCCAGGAAGCCTCTTCTGAACAGGGACTTAACAGTAAAATAAAATTCTAAGGATATGTTACACAATTTTTGAGAAAGTGTGAAATTAGTACCGCAGATTAAACATTATGAAAAATAATTCGAGGGTATTGAAATGATATAAACTGTAATTATAAAACTTTTGGTTTCTTATGACGAAATAGTAAAAATATTGAGTTTTGAAATATTCATAAATTTTTATTAAATATCTTACCTTTCATAGGAGTATTATGAGAAGCACGTGCAGAGCATATCAGCCTTGAAACCCCCTCCACGTTCTGACTACGTGGTTCAACTTCTTTTTCTTTCTCCTTCTTTTTCCCCAGCCTCATAACTGTAACAATGACACAAAACTATAGATTTCTTTTACAATGAAAGGAAATTACATTCTTCAGTGTTCTTGATAATGTTCAATAATAGAAAACAAAGAAAAAACATTTATGTGGTCAGTGTCTCAATTATGCCCCTCGTGTTTCATAATAACTTAACTTATAGTAAAATTCAGTCCTTGTGTGTTAAAACTTGAGGAGAAATATTATATAGAAGTTCTACTATTCTGACCCACTAATTGTTTAAATTAAGCTGTCTTTCGTGTGCATGCCTGTAAATTGTCTCTTTTAGAAGAAGTTGTTGGACAATAAATCAAGAGATCTAGATGGTCATTTCATTGTGCCCCTAGAATTAATAAGCCGTTGAGGAAATGTTCGTTCCAAAAACTATTAGTTGTTATGTTCTATGGGACAGACAACCATATTGGCAGGGATGTGGATATATTATCTTCTATCTAACTACCTTATACATCAGTTTTTTCCAGTGAAGATTAATGTTGGGATTATTGTCCTCTTGCAAGACCCATAATATTGGATCTGGGTGATACTACTATTCTGTGGAAGGTAGCAGATATTGACGGCAAATCTTAACCAGACTTTCTGCCGTCAAATATTAAATATACACAGACAATGAAAACTGTAATTAGGATATGTATCCTCTAACATGTACTTTTAAAGGATGTTCTATAATGTGTACTGTGAGCTCACTACATACAGATTCAGCATATCTGTGGATATAGTGCAGCGAAGATGGACTCATCACTAAAAATCACAGGCTTCAATTCTAGTCAATATGAGCCCGCGACAATTACAGACGTTGCACATGTCTAAGTGTTTACAATGGCCTTTGCCATTTACATGGATAATATATATTGTATTCTTGCAATCATTGCCTAAGTTCACACGCATTTATATTCCGTGCTGTATCAGTTTAGCTTGAACGCTAGTGGGTTAGACTTGAATCTTGGTAGAATATTTAAATAATGACCCAATTGTGGCGCCTAGTCATTGAATACGTTCGATCACCCATAGGTAGTCGATCTGGGGCCCTTTCTCGCCAACGGTAACTTAATAACGTTTAATAAATGCAGACCATTTTTGCATGAGTGGCCACTACATACGATAGTTTGGCCCCTGAGAATGCGTACTGGGTTAGTCACCTAAAATTGACCCCCCCTTTATTTCTCTTAATCTCAATCGAATTGAATAATTCAAACAAGGATTTTACATGATTTTTTATAAATTTCTTGAATATTTAAACAAATTTTCAAAAACTGCAAATTGAAAGGGGGCGAACATTTTTTAATTTTTTTAAATGGAACACCCTGTATTTTTTTACTTAAAAAAGTTATCCACAGTTTTCTGATCACAATAATATATAATTGTTGTATCTTGGTAAGTATAGTTCTTGAGATATTCATACAAATATATAGTCACATCACAGGAATGAGTTTGGCATAAGACCATAAATCAAGAGAGCTATGTTATTGAGATATAACGGACACATCTTGTTTTTTAAGAATAAAAGTGTGAAAATTCTTTGATGCGGCAACACATAATAATTATAATAAACAAATAAACCTTTATTAAAATGACAACAACAAAGTTTAATGAACACAAAACATAAATAACGAAATAATGATAAAAAAAAAACAATGCGCAACAATAAATAACATAAAACCAATGAACTTGAACTTTATTAAAATTAAACATATCTATATGTTTTCCACGTATCCTCCATTTCTATCAAGGCACAGTTGGCATCTTTTAATAAATTCATTTCTAACGGTTTCAAATGAATGAACATTTTGCCGCAAATTTTCTATTTCTTGACTGATACAGTCCTTCAACTCATCCGAGTTATTATATACCGAATTTTCGTGTTTTGTATTAGTGTTCCCCACAAAAAGATGTGGGTAAATATTCCGTTACGTTCCGTACAGAGTGTGGAGGAGCACCATCCTGTTGCCAAATAACAGAATTCCTGGTTGCAAGGGGAATATTATCTAAATAGTTCTCTACTTCACCCCGAAGAATATTCAAAAACTGAACTGCATTCAAGGACCCATTAATGAATACCGGATCCACAATTGTATTTTGATGAATACCGCACCACACATTTACTGTATTATATCCTTGGGTTTTTATCTTTTTTATAATATGTGGATTTGCGATTTCCTATTAAAAAGTCCAGCCGTTGAAAAGCTACTTTCATCGGTCCAAAATAAGTTTTTTTAAAAGTTATTGTCGTTTTCTGCTCTCTCAATCATCTCTCTACAAAAAGCTCTTCTGTCAGCAAAGTTATTTTCAGTTAAAAGCTGAACTGGCAAAATACTATAAGGCTTATATTTGTGACGTTTCAATATACGTTTTATACTTGCTTGAGAAATATTAAATTCTTCTGCAGCAGCGTTAATAGATTTATTGGGGTGTTCGGTAAAAAAAGTAAAACCTCCATTTCTCCTGTTTTGGGCTTCTTTCTTTCTCGTTTCTTATCTTTTAAGGATTCGCTGTCCCCAAACTTGAGATAAATATTAGAGAAGGTGTTCTTGGAGGGAAGGCGTCTTTCAGGATATTTTCTTGCATATTCTCTTTTAGCTATATATTTGTTTTTATTGCTGGTTAAGTAAATTTCTAGTTCCTTTCGACTAATGAATATCCCATATCAATATATTAGATATATTAACAAGTGTATTAAAACTTAACTTAAAGCGTATTAACAATATAACAATCAAACATAAGTTAAACATAACATAACCGTCAAACGAAGCATTATTGTTTCTTTAAATCATTTCGGTTCATAGCTCTCCTGATTTATGGTCTTATGCTAAACTCATTCCTGTGATGTGACTATATATTTGTATGAATATCTCAAGAACTATACTTACCAAGATACAACAATTATATGTTTTTGTGATCAGAAAACTGTGGGTAACTTTTTTAAGTAAAAAAATACAGGGTGTTTCATTTAAAAAAAATAAAAAAATGTTCGCCCCCTTTCAATTTGCAGAGTTTTTGAAACTTTGTTTAAATATTCAAAAAATTTACAAAAAGTCATGTAAAATCCTTTTTTGAATTTTTCGATTCGATTGAAATTAAGAGAAATAAAGGGGGGGTCAATTTTAGGTGACTAACCCGGTACATAGAAACAGTCCTTCGAATAGGGTAATATAAAAGGCTACTCTGATAAATAAAAACATTCTGGAGTCCGAAAGTCCAGTCTTGAGAACCGACTAAATTCAATTTGCATTATATGTTAGCCAACACCCTCTGACACCTTCAAGCTTACATTTATTTCAGGCTCCTTCTATAAACAATTGTTGACAATCTGTTACTGAGCATGTGTGTTCTATATTTATACTAATTTTTTTCACATTTACTTGTCAAAATACTATCAACAAGATAGAACTTTTTATATCAAGTATTACATAAATTTTCAATTGCTTACTGGAGGTTAATCAACTATATAACTTGTGTTAAACGTTCTTCTCCGAGGTACACTAATAACTAACAAATTAAAAATTATCTATACAAAAACATGCTTTAAAGTATATGACTATAATAGAAATTAAGAAACTTACTCTTCTGTTTTTTCTCCTTATTTGCCAACAACATTGTAATATTAAGACCAGACGTTGTAGTAGGAGATGCCTGAAGTCCTCGGAAAATAGCCTTCAAAGATGTCTTTCCATCTTGTTTCGTTTTGTCAGTCTTTATTGTGCTATCGCCAAACTTTGGCATTTGCCAATAGTCTAATTGCAACTCTAAAGGTTCCCAAGGCGAGTCTCGGGCTTGCACATTTGGTGAAGACGGCGGAGTTAGAGAAGGTGCTGGGGGACTGGAACAGATTAGATCGTCCAGATCTACGGAAACGGAGAGTGCGTGATCTGCTGGGCCTACTCTAACCTCCTGAAAGGAACAACAGCATTAATCCTTCACTTGACAAAAGTTTTGATTAAATGTAGAATTTATTTTGGACAATTCCAGTTATACGTACACTGACAAATGGAATAAACAATTGACTGTTCTCGTCATAACATGTGAGCATGGCTTCTCCAACAGGTATCTGAGCAACAGGTGCCGACAGAGGCGACAGAAGGTACCTCTGTAACCTCTGAGATAGTTCATCGATTTTCAGTTCTTGATCACTGGGAAAGAGGGCCTGATATCCAGAATCTAACATGGATAAGTGACGAGCTATATTGCAATTGCCCAATGGAACTATATATACACGAGTATAGGCTAACCATTCCGATGGTTTGCTTGAAAGGAGTTCAACATATGGACGGACAAACCAACCCACTAAAGTATCTCCGCCAATTAAAAGGAGTTTGACAAATGTACCAAGTTTGGCATAACTATTACAACTGAAAATCAGACAAAAATTAACAAAAATTATAGAAATATTCAAGTGTCTTCCCTAGTTCATTCCTTTTCACAATACTGATATAAAGACATTTCTATTACTACTGCTAAGACTTTACTTTTTGTATAACTATCTTTCAACTTGAACCAATACTATTATTAGACTTTTATCCATACTACTTTACCAGTTTTTATTAAAAACAACTCTTGATTAAATCATGATTATTGAAGCAATATAAATATTACAGAATAGCAGAAGTATTATCATTAGTTACAGAGGTATTGTTATTAGTTATAGATGCAGCAGCATTTGTAATATAAAACTAGGAAAGCAATTAAAATGAATTTTTCCAAACAAGTTATATATTACATGTTTAATACAACATTGCAGAGAATTTGTGAATTTTGTGGCAAAAATTATATGAGGGAATGACTTAAAAATATTTCGTTACATTTATTTTGTACTAGCCTTCATCTAATCAAAGTTTATGAACTCATCGAATTCAGTCTGTACCAATCCACATCTAATCAAAAAATATGAACTCGCCCAATTCAAGATAAATTTATACGTTCATAAATTCATAGGAGAATATTGACAGTTTATCATCAAATGCAATAGGAGTAAATGTCTTAAGCCGGCTCTAGACATTGCGAGTTTCTCCTCGCGAATCTCAATAGCGAGTCAAGTGTGAGGTGATCCAAAATGTGATTCACGAATCTGTGAATAAAGGGTGAGTGGCCAGTTGTCTCGAGGCAGCATGATTGTCTCAGCCTTGTTTATTTGTAGTCTACACACCGCGAGTTTCGACCGTGAAACATCTTCAATGCGGGCTGTTTACCGACTAGTGGATAGGATGAGGGTGAGGCAGTCAAGCGAGGGGACACTCAGGGCGAGGAAATAGTCTAGACCATGCGAGATTTGATCCTGAGAAACTACCTCGCGAGGAAAAGTCGCAATGTCTAGAGCCGGCTTTAGATTAAAAAAAAAAAAAATAAATAAATAAATAAATAAAAATTTCAAATCAATACAGATTGTACCAATCTACGTCCAAAGTTTATAAAATCGTCCGATTCAGAATAATTTGATCCTCTCATAAGTTTACAGAAAAAAAAATATTGACGGTTTATCATCGAATGCATTATAGAAGTAAATAAGAATATTATAGAAGTAAATAAAAACTTTACAATTCTTGAAAAAAAAATTAAAATTTCAAATAGTACAGTTTGTACCAATCTACATCCAATCAAAGTTAATGAATTCATTTAATTCAGAATAATGTTATACTTTCATAAATTCACAGATGAAAATATTGACAGAATATTAAAACTTTGTCAACAGAAAAGTATGTACATATAAATTTACAGCTGCTTATGCTTTATATACATACATACTTACTTTTTTTTCTTACTGCGATGTAAGTAATAACTCATCCTTTATTTTATACCTTGATAATAATATTTTTTGTTAAATACAGTATATTAATCATGTACTCCTGATTAAGACTAATGTTCTAATTTTTGATTTGCTGTTGAATATTTGATATATTATTTCCTAATCTACACCACTTATGTAAGAAGATCCTTCATTTGATACTTTCAAAATGTTTGTTTCTATCTCTATTATATATAAATAGTTAAAAGAGGAAGAATAATTCAGTTATGGCCATTCATCCACTTAAACATATTCAGAGAAATGGATTTACAAATATTAAGTTGGTTCATAACAATATATTAAATTGAAACAATTTACAAGAAATGCGTATTTAACAAAATAACTTTCATTTTAGCCTGACATTTTAATTTTTTGGACTCAATCACAAGTAAAAAATTAATAATGAACTAACATTTAACAATATGAATAATATGATTGTACTAATAAATCTCAAAAACGATCATAGTTATTATCAAAGAAATATAGAAGTTATACTGAATGATACAGGAGAAGCGAGAGCCCGGGGCAAATGGCAAAAAAATCTAATTGAAGCGACATTCTGATGGTTAAAACAACCCAGTTGTGCTTTACAAGAAATTTTTATTCAAAGCTTTACTTTCTGTGACCGAGGATGTGTGAAGTAACATATTTCAAATAAAACTTTGTCCAGTCCAAGAAATCTGTCAGAATTCAACGCTATGCCTATATGAAATTATCTAAAGAATATAAAAAAATTATTTTATTACAATGAAACTGCAACTATTAGAGTGAAATTGAACTAGGTAAGACAGAAGTGCTTCTACTTCTATTCGCATTTGAATAAACGATTCGACAATTAAATTTGTATAGGAAATTAAAACAAAAACTTACTACTTATGAATTTTACTGAACAAGGCCGTAAGTACTGCCTTGACTTCCACTGCTGACAAAGGCTGAAATATTTTGTGTTGTGGACCAAGTTTAGAAGATAAAGGTACTGTTATGCTCTCTGGACCAGTCATTAAAATTACGCTTTCGGGCAGCATGTTGTCCTCAAGTGGGAGCAGTTTAGAAACTAATTCTAAAAATATTTTTCGAGCCTAAAAGGAGTGTCAATTAGTACATATAATTTGTATAATAAGTAAAACAAAATAACTGTACAAATATACGGAAAGCGAAAAAACACATATTAAGATATACTAACTGTAACTTCCGCAGCTGATTCTGAACTAACACTAAGGGAGTTCTTCTTTTTGGCAGACGAAGCTGCCGACCTAAACAGTTTGGCTTTTCTTTCGCTAAGCTCCTGCATGATGTTTGCAAACTCATTATCGCCAGTTTGTTTACGAAATCCAATCGATTGATCTCTTGGGGGAGAACCCGTCTGGGGGTCGCTCTGAGCTTCAGGATCGGTGAAGCATATATCGGCATTTCCATCAGACCCTAAGGTAGTAAATGTTAATTATGTTGAATTTGTATTGTATTACATTGATAAAATGATTGTTTTTTTTTTTATCTTTATAACTTTGGTCCGATCCGATAGGACTTGAACCTTGACGAAGTTCTAGTGCAAACTGGAACGGGTGGGTCGGCTTGCGCGTTTTAATGATTTAAGGAGCCGTACCATAGGTTTAACCATAGTGGGGGGGTCCTTATTGAAAAACCAGACTAAGACAAGTCCCTGAAGGAGGGCAGCAGCTCTTTCAGTAGTCATAGTGGCAGAAACCGTGGGAGTTGGTATGGTGCTATGACACACACGACTGCGATGTGGAAGGCAAGAGGAAACCACCACATTATAATCCTCAGAACAGCTAGCAGAAAGCTTATCCTAAATTAATGATGGCGTCTCCTGGGACAAAAAACTCCGGAGGTAAAATAGTCCTCCGTTCGGATCTCCGGGTGAGGACTGTTCCGGGAGACGTGATCGAGTGCAATCATAATAAGAAGTGTAGCATTTCACGAGTCGGAGCGTGGAATGTCAGAAGCATGAGACAGGCAGGGAAGCTAGAAAATCTGAAGATAGAAATGGATAGGTTAGGATTAGATATAGTAGGTATAAGTGAGATGCGCTGGCCGGAAGTAGGAGATTTTTGGAGCGGTGACTATAGGGTAATACACACAGGATCGGTAAATGGAAACGCGGGAGTAGGGATCGTTATGCGGAAGAACGCAGGACAGTGTGTAGATAGCTACCTACAATACAGCGAGAGAGTAATGATGGTTAGGTTAGATTCGAAGCCAGTGGAAACAGTAATAGTGCAAGTATACATGCCTACTTCTAACCACAGCGAGGAAGAGTTAGAAGCCGTTTATTCGGACATAGAGCAGGTAATAGGATTTGTGAAGGGTCATGAAAATTTAATAATAGTAGGAGATTTTAACGCAGTCGTAGGTGAGGGGAAAGAAGGAGAATTTGTAGGGCCTTATGGATTAGGAAACAGAAACGAGAGAGGTAGCAGACTGATAGAATTCTGTGAGAAGCACAAGATGGTAGTCGCGAACACATTGTTCAAGAATCACGTTAGGAGGCGGTACACATGGAAAATGCCAGGAGGGATAGACAGGTATCAGATAGACTACATTCTGGTTAGGAAGAGATTTAGAAATCAAGTAAAAGACTGTAAGAGTTTTCCAGGAGCAGATGTAGACAGCGATCACAACTTGGTAGTCATGAAAGCTAGATTAAAGTTCAAAAATCTGAAAACCCGGAAGGATAAGAAACGTATAAATGTAGACATATTGAGGGATCAGAATATGAAAGATAAGTTCCAGGAGAAAACAGATCAATTAATAAATAAAACGAGGAAGGACGAAATCAAGAACGCAGAAACTGAGTGGGAGGGTATCAAGAATAGTCTAGCTTCCGCGGCTACGGACGTTTTAGGACACGATAAAAGGGAAGCTAGGAAGCCCTGGATAACGGACGAAATCTTAAACTTAATGCAAAAGAGACGAGGCTACAAAAACAGACGAGACGAAGAAGGACTGAAAACGTATAAGGCAATAAAGTGGGAAATCATTAGAAAATGTAGAAAAGCGAAAGAACAATGGATAGAGGAGAAATGCAAAGAAGTAGAAGATAAGTTGCAAGTAGGTAAGACCGATGAGGCTTACAAAATAATTAAGAGGAACTTCAGGGATGTAGGAACAATAAGTAGAAATGTTAGGAGTCAATCGGGGGACATACTGATAGGAAGAGAGGAGAAAGCGGATAGATGGAAGCAGTACTTAGGAAATTTATACGAGGGTCAGGAATTAGGAGAGATATTAGAGGAAGAATCTAGCATCGATAGGGAAGATGTAGGAAAACCTATATTGAGAGAGGAATTTGAAATAGCACTAAGGGGGCTAAAGAATAATAGAGCGCCGGGTGTAGATAAAATACAGGCGGAAATTTTGAAATGTGCGGGACAGAAAGTAGTAAATAGGATGTTTGAACTGGTAAAATACATATACGAAACGGGCGAGATGCCGGAGGATTATAAGAGGAACATTATCGTTACTATACCGAAAAAGAGAGGAGCCGACAAATGCGAGAACTTTAGAACGATTAGCCTAACTTCCCATGCGTCAAAAATCTTAACTAGAATAGTGCAGAAGAGGATGGAAAATAGAGCGGAGGAAATACTAGGAGAAGACCAATTCGGGTTTAGGCGAAATAGGGGAACTCGCGAAGCTATTCTGGCGCTAAGAGTAATGTTAGAGAAAACAATAGAAAAAGGAAAGAACGCTTATATAGGATTTGTAGATTTAGAAAAAGCTTTTGATAACGTAAGATGGGAAAAAATGTTCGAAATACTAAAGAGCGCGGGAATGAAGTATAGAGATAGGAGAGTAGTACACAATCTATACATAGAGCAAACTGCTGTTATAGAAGTAGAAGGGGAAGAAAGGGAAGTAGGTATTAGGAAAGGAGTAAGACAAGGATGTACGCTATCACCACTAATTTTTAATCTGTACATCGAAGAGGCGATTAATGTGGTAAAAGATAGAGTAGATTTCGGGATTAAAGTACAGGGACAGAAACTAAAAATGCTGAGATTCGCGGATGATATAGCAGTATTAGCATCTAGTAAGGAGGAACTAGAATCAGCATTGAACGAAATGGAGGCAGTGTTGACAGAGGAATACGGAATGAGGGTGAATAAAAACAAAACTAAAGTGTTAGTGTGCAGAGGAGAAATTAGAAGCTTTTGAGATGTGGTGTTACCGAAGAATGATGAAAATACCGTGGACTGATAGGGTTAGAAACGAAGGAGTATTAGAGAAAGTCGGCGAGAAAAGAAGTATGTGGAAAAACGTAACGAGAAGAGATAGAATGGTAGGCCACTTGCTGAGACATGGGGGAATAGTCCGCGATATTTTGGAGGCAGAAATAGGAGTGAAGAAAGGCAGAGGTAGGCCTAGATTAGACTACTGCTCGCAAATAGTAAGGGATGTGGGTTGTAGCACAATTAGCGAAATGCGTAGGTTAGCACAAGATAGGAGAAGCTGGAGGTTAGCGTCCAACCAGTCTTAGGACTGATGACCTCATGATGATGAACTTTGGTAATAATAGTTTAAATAATGAATAACCTGTTTATTTATTTCTTGTTGTACACACATTTATCATGATATTCAATAGACTAGCATTCTGTTCAATGCATACTACCTTCTATATCTTTAGGTCAGTATAAAATATATCAGTTTATATTTATTGTTTTTGCGTCTTCCTGTAGAACTGTGTATGGTTGTTTGTTTTCCTATATGCCATCCTATTATTTATATTATTACCAATATTTCAGTTTTATATCTCTCAAAACTGGATATTTGTTTATTTATATTTACTTGCAAATTTTTCAGCAGAACACATCACTTTATTTAACTTTTAATTTTTTTTTCTTTCAAAAACCTGTTATTTAATGTATAATTATTTCAATTGTAAAATCCTGTACTTAAGTCCATTATGTTTCTTACTTTTCTTGTGGTCATTACATATGATAATTTAAAATAAAATAATAAGCAATAAACAAATTATAACAATAACAAGAAAGGGTATAAAACATCAAATAAACACTTACCAGAGCAAGTTTTTTCTTCTAGCTTATCAGCTTCGATATATGGGAGAGTATTAGAATCCAGAAGACTTCTACTGCTGCTGAAAAATGGACGCAAACTTGGTTTCGGTGTGCTTGATATGGACATTGTGTCTTGTTCGGCTCCAGAATCCTCATCGCAACTTAAGGACTCTAGCTCCTGGAATAATGCTTGAATATCACTTGGATTATCCAGGTCGCCTCCCCGACCACCTGAAATTACATAATAATTCACATATTTACACAGATTTTTTCAACTTAGCACTTTACAGACGTATTTATGTACAAGAAGTAAAGTTTTCAAGGTTCTTTTTAATATGCTAATTACAAGCCTTTTCCTATTACATTGTGAATGTAACTAGAGATGTTTCAAAACCTTGAGTTTTGACATTCATATGCGCAGAAACATAATTACGGCCGGTGCATCTATTCTACGTCCTAAAAACATTAGCCGAGTTGTCACCACAGTTTATCTCGAGCTGTCATTGTAAACAAATATCTGATTCAATTATGTTTCATTTTCTTTTGAGTTGTTTGTTGCATTTTAAATACGTTTTAAAGATTTTACATTACTACAGTGTTATATAACCGTCATAACTAAAAGATGTAAGTGAATTATTTTGTGAAATTTATGTATATGTATAGTATACATTATTATTATCTTAAAGTCAGGCACGGATTAATAGCAATTGTTTTATTCTATTTTAATTTTGTAATAGGTCTAATAACAAGAAAGTGTTGCGGTCAAAGACGACAGATAGTTTATATGTATGAATTTATGAAAAAAGAAAAAGCAGTGATAAATGCGATTTCTTGAATACGTCAAATGATGATGATGAAGACTTGGGTTGTTAATCTTTATAATTTTTTAATCAATTTTAAAGCTATAAAATTATTATACTTAACTATTGCCGAAACATTTTATAACTAAAAATACTTGTTCTGTAAATACAAATTACATACCATAATAAAATGCCCTTATATTTATTATTTTAATTATTATAAGGTAAAGTGGTCTCACCCGTATGACAATTTTAGGGAGAAAGAAAACTCTTAAGCTCTTTTTTCTCTCTTAAAACTCTTATTTTAATTATTTATAATAATACTAAGTAATAAATAAAGTATACAGTCAACGTTCGTCAGTTGACTTTATAGATGCCCGAACACCTTAGTCCATTCCTGGTTGTTAAACGAACCACATGGTCGAGTACTGAGCCAATGTTTTCACAATAGACTTCCATATTAGAATAATGGGGATAGTCCCGCCTTTCGCGCATTTCGCGGCTCATAAGGCTTTGAAACATCTTTAACAAATTTTCAAGACTCAGGATACATTCAACAAATTTTCAAGGTACATTCAAGTTTATTTGATGATTGTGTAGTCTGGATATACAGATTTGTTTAATTGAATTTTATTTAAACTCGATTAATCCATTGAAATATTAAATTAAAATTAAATGTTGATTTCAAGATTGTTGGTTATGCATTCACATAAATCCAATATCTTATAAAAAATTTAGAAATATTTAGTAATTATTTACTTTAATGTAAAACTATCAAATCCTCACCAAAATTTGGCTACCCACCAATTCTTGAGGGTGCTGAACAAGAATCTGGCTTTAGTTTTTAGCACATCAGATATGGTTTCCGAGAAAATGGATTTTCAACTTTTCCACACATGACACTACTTTTAGATGGCACTAATTTTAGTTAGGGCTACTAGATGCTGCAACACTTTATACACACATTACATCACTGAACATGCCTAAAGTTACGACTTCACGGATCTAATAGGAACTAATGGGAAAATAATTTATGAATATTAATGTATGCGGAAAGTATAACTAAAACCGTTCATGTTTCCGAAATATTTTCAAGTTGTTTAAAATATTTATTCCGAAGGAAGTGTTGTAGTATCAACTTACATTAATATTATGTATTAACATAATGTAAATTGAATGTTATTTCAACGTTACACGCGAAAAAGTTGAAAATAAATTTTCTCGAAAATTGTGCCCGACCGCCAAAGACTGAAATTCTTGTTGGACGGCCTCGAAAATAGGGGGTAGACAAAATTTGGTGAGGATTTGAGAGTTTTATGGGAATGTAAATAATTACCAAAAATTTCCACAAACCCACTAGTACCTAACACAGATATTCAGTATATCTAATTCTTAATTCTTATAATCACCTTCTGTTTCGGGTACACGAAAACGGCGGAGCAATGAGACGAATCGTTGTTTCAAGTTATGTCGCGCGTGTGGAAGTTTCGAACTACGTATAGGTTCACTGTCAGATAAATCAGCCACCTCCTCTTCGCCAGAACTGATCTCGTCGTCGTCATCACTGAAATCATGATCTCTAACTTTATGATCATGATCGACAGGTGTCGAACTTAGCTGTAATACTGTAAGACGTGCTACAGGACCAGAACTTTTATCTTTGCTACCACTTTCTGGCATCAATTCCAATTCGATATCCATTTGCCTTTGGAGCACCTACAATATACCAATAATGATCATAGTATGTTGTCGAAAAAATACATTATCGTCGATTTGAAAATTAATGCAATGATTTGCATATCATAAATAATATAATACAAATAAAAGTAAGGCTAAAATAAAAAAACATACACTGCAGAGTAATCAACATATGTTAAATATACAATTCAAGTTCATCAACACATGTATATATTCCATAGATGCTGGTATGTATATGTCAAATTAATATCTATAAATTTATTCGCCAATTTGTTCAGTGAAGTTAATATACTGAAGTTCTCTTCAAAAAAACAAATATTATGAACTTCAGCATTTTAAGAACAACACAAGACAGTAAATGGGATATAAGGCTAGCATCTAATGTTGTTTTCTAGATTCGCATTTTTTGATATGGGCAGCGAACAGAAATTGCAACTAGAAGGTTCACTCTAAGCTCCGCCCGCTAAGTTTCTCTCCGTACCCCGACACGTCGTCCAGCGAGAATTAGCTAACTAGCACATGCGCATATATAATATCGTACGAAGTATCTCACGTATACACAAGAAGGCCGCCGTTCAACAGCTGCATGGCGGCAATGCCTTTGTAAGCGCAAAATAAAAGTACCATTGTTGAGTGAACCTTTTAGGCTCGTTTCACATTAATCCGGCAGTCGTGTGCCCGTTTTTCTACCCCGCAACGACGCCGGAATTCTGTCTTTCACATACAAACCTCAGACGCCCGGCCTCGTTCAACCGTTTGTTTCTTCAGTATATTTCTAGGCATGGAAGGTAATCAGTTATTAGCGTGGATCATATTGTATCGGCGAATGAAGAAAAGAAGAATAAATAGAATTCAGTGGGTTCATCTAATCAATATGATAAGAAACGAGGTGGGGGCATTCTTTGTACTTTTTGAGCAACTAAGAGAAGACGGAGAAATGTTTTTCAATTATTTTCGAATGAGCATGCAAACTTTTGACGCCCTACATCTAAAAATCCAGGATTCCATGCAACGAAGTAACACACCTTTCAGAACATTTCTGGTCTGAATTCGATCTTTGTACGCTTCATCAGTCTTATCCCATAAAATTGGTCGCTCATGTATTAGCGTAATAAGGATTTCGACATCCACTACGATATCCATAATGACTTAAATATAAGTTAAAACCAAACAATTTTACAATGGCACTCAAAACACTACTGGTAGAATACATTCAACAAGTGCCGGCCAACAACGCTGTCGGGTAGATATGAAAGGTTATATTTGCTCGGTATCCCCTCAGCTCCCACAGCCCTTCAAACTCCTCCCCACAGCCGTCCAAATCGCAGGGAGCTGCCGGGCTCCCTGGACCTTTGCCCGACTGCCGGGTGTCCTGTACACGACCACGACATTTGCCGGCTTGATGTGAAATGTCTCATTTGATCTTTCACTCAACAATCGGGTACCCGGTGTCGTTTACCCGACTGCCGGGTTAATGTGAAACGAGCCTTTAGTTGTAATTTCTGTCCGGTGATATGGGTATTTTTTTTGTTATCATTGTTGGAGTTATGAAGTCATCAACAAACAGTATTTTGAAATGGCAGCACCATTATCTGATGCCATTTAAGGGAGCACATTTTTTAGGCGTTATGTCAGATGTTGTGACAGGTTACACAACAACTGGTTTGAGCATTTTTTTTACGCTGTTTCATTAAAATTTTACCTATCTACTGTGACAAGTTCTCAAAATATGGCGCGTTTATGTGAAACATAAAAAATTTAAATTTTGATGATTGGCTATAGTCAGGACCCGTATACAAGTTGAGGTTTGTGCGTTATTTAATAATAAGTATACTGAATGACCTATTACATCCTAAACCTTAAGTAAAATAGAAGCAAAATTTAGAAATATTTAAAGAGATAATTATACCAAAGGTCGTCTGGATGTTGTAGAAGACACACAGTTGGGTGTGTCAATAACTGTGAAGAACATTCTCGTCAACTAACTCGCGAAATCGCATCGGAGCTTGCAGTATGTCAGTCACATGAAATATCTGAATAAAATAAGTGGTATCCATACAAAGTGCAATTAGTGCACGAGCTTCGGGAAGAAATTTTCGACTGTTGAACAGAATTTTAATTTAGAGTTAATGATGGAGTGACATTATATCTCTAATTAACAAACCATGTTTTCTCGACGAGACCAATTATTGTTTAAATGGCTTAGTTAATAGGCATAATTGCAGGTATTTGGCCGTTGAAAACTCTCATTGGATGATAGAGGAACAGATGCATATACCCGAGAAAGTTAACATGTAGGCAAGAATTGTTGGTACATCAACTGCTCAAAAATATTTGGAATTCCTATAACAGCACATAGTTATATCTCACACTTGTATCATGCACTCAAATGATGAAAATCTCCAAATACCAGAACGTCAATATGGTACCAACATGATGGTGTGTTACCATATTATTCACGAATTGTGCGTACTTCCCTAAACACCATCTTTATCAATAAGTGGATCGGCAGAAGAGCTATTGAATGGCCAGCTAAATTTCCGGATCTAACTCCGATAGACTATTTTTGTAGGGTTACCTAAAATCCAAGGTATATCTTAAATAGACCAAATACTATTGAGACATTAAACGGAACGAAGACTAATTAACGTTGAAACGCTAAAATATTTTACAGAAATTTCAGTTTGGAGTTACATATTATCAAGAGGACTGGCAGACAATTTGACCACTTTATTTAATGGGTTTTATTTGTATTAAATATTAATTTTCATAACATTTTTATGATTAATTAGCTAAAATAGTTTTTGTTTCTCAAAATAATTGTTGTAGTTACATTTGGTATATCATACATAAAAAAATGTCCAGCGATAAGGCCATTAACAAAACTGTAAGAAAATAGTATATTATCTTATGAAGTTCTAAGTTCAAACTTAAAAGTTTTGAACAAATTAATGTATTCATTGATAATTCTTATTGATATTATCCATACTAAGAGGTTACTATGCTATAAAAACTGAAATACTTGAGTG
This sequence comes from Rosalia funebris, assembly GCA_037954035.1. NCBI lineage: Eukaryota > Metazoa > Arthropoda > Insecta > Coleoptera > Cerambycidae > Rosalia > Rosalia funebris. The sequence goes on along the minus strand of JAZFAV010000016.1, from coordinate 28,914,351 downwards.
TATTAAGTATGAAATAAAAAGTCTAATCCGTAAGCAACAAGACTATATAAATTACAATAATTACCTATAAGTGAAATAAGCCAATATAATGCTGCGTAATAAAATTTTCATGAAAATGGGCGAGTTAAGAGGATAAGCTGGTTTCTAATTAGATAGATAACAGTTTTGCAATGTCTCAAAATTATCAGCAAAGAAAAAATTTATCAGCAAACATTTCTAACAAATACATATACAATCTATTATAGTTACATATTTTTTACAACGTGAATTATCTTTAATTACCCAATCCCATGGATTAAGCAATAACTACATCAAATGGCATTTTGTGTAAATTTGCTACTTAATGATAAAGATAATTAAAACCATGCTACTGTTTTTTTGCCTTGATACAAACTGGTGAGGTAATTGAAGACTAAAACTATACTAAAGATTATAGTCATTTATATAGTACCGTTGCTAAGAAGGATTAGAAGCTTTCATTTATATGAATAGTTTTTCTAAATTATCCAGAATATATTTAATATTTATACTTACCTGTAAACATTGTAAAGTAAATAAGTATGCTAGTTAAAAATGTTATGACAAATGGCAAGTGGAATGTGACTGTTAATCTTAAAGTAATAAATCATCACCTGAACTTTAATAGAAGTAAAGAATAAAAGTAAATTTGAACGGCCAAATTATGGGTATTCTTTATTAGAGGCATGAAAAAGAAAATAGTTAAAAGTTATGCATATAAATATCATGAAAGTTAATGGTAAAATATTTTAAATCCCATAGAGTAAAATAATAACATTAACATTGAAAGATAATCTGGAAAATGGTTAAGATAGCCAATCTTATTAAAAGTAAACATTGTCAAAACAAAACAAAAAAAAATGTAGATGCAAAGTTGTTTTTTTTTTTCATCCTCAACCTTCTGAACCATTGTTTATCCCTGTTTAGTTTTCATCTCTTTCACTCTATAAAATCGATTTTATTACAACTTTCGTGACCAAATACTCCATTAAATCATTCAGTAAGTAAACAGTGCCAGTTACAATTGTAAGTGCATAATCATTTAACAGAAAATTGGGACAAATAAATTGCTATAAAGTAAATGTACAAGCATTATCGCAATAAAAAAAAAAGAAACAAAACATTAAACAAATATGAAAAATTATCCTAAAATGCTAAATAATACTGTAATATTTTATCCAAAACATTATATTAAATGGCGCACCATACCAGTGATCAATAAAATATAAGGAATTCTTTTGTATACCTTAAAATTTACTATAAACATATGGTGCTTTGTTTTGAATATTTTTATATTGTTAGGAGTTTATATAATACATATAAATTGCGTTTGGCTGCCAGAAAATTTCATAATTTTACCACATATATTTTTAACTCCAGCAGAGGTCAAAAATAACCCTATATAAATAAATTTGGCATATTTTAATATAATTGTCAGTAATGCCAGTAAATAGTACATAAATTTGCATCATCGTTTTTTAAATGAACTTGAAATAAAGTCAAAATCTACTACGAATAAGTATTGAGGTTTAGTTTATGCTTCAAGATCCAAAAGAAAATGTTTATATTATAACTCATTAAATATAGCTGTTCAATTAGGCACACTTATTAACAAACCTTTGATATTTTAAGTAGCATGTCTACTACAGCCTTTGTTGCTACACATAAAATATAATTTTAGATTTACTTTGCTTCAAAAAATATATTGTGGTTCATATAATATGTATTTACATTTGTAGTATATTTCTTCATAGTTTGAGATCAAAATTAAATTTTCATTGCATAAATTTTTAGTATATAAAATTTAATAGCCATAAAAATAATAGTGTCAGTTTTCTTTTTAAATAATATTAACATTCGTTCAGTCACTGTTCTAATCTATCTATGAAACATAGATAAAAAATATCAACATAATTACAGTTGAGAAGCATATTTTCCATCTGGCACATAAAAATATCTAACAGACTATAAAATTAAGTTGTGTTGTATTTCACTACTATAATAATGTAAATTACCTTAATATGATTGATGTTGACTGTAATACTTGTTTACTTACTATATTTTAAACAATTTATTAATGTATTAAAATTATTCTTATCTTTATCAACCATAACCAGCAACATACTACTGATAAATAATATATAATTGAAAATTACTTTTTATAAATTCTGAAATAAGAATTCATATCAATTAACAAGTTAACAAACAAGTAAAAATAAAAATTATTTAGATTAGACAAATTAATTATTTAAAAAAAGCATAATTCACTTAAATGTATTAGCCATAGGGTAATCATTTCTATTAAAACTATTTTAAACCATTATTGTAAGTTTATTATAGAGAAAAATGTAAAATGTCAAAAAAAATTGAAGGAAAAACTTTTTTCGCCTTCAAATGTTTTTTTATAGGTGTTTGTTATTTAAATTGAGGAAAAAAAACAGAAGTTCTTCATTCAATGTATTGTTAAAGGGTGATCAATTCACAATATTCTGGAGCGCATAAGGCTGCATGTATTCTGTAAACAAAATCGTAGATAAAAATAATCATGTATTACATACTGGGTACAGTGAATGTTTATCTAGCCCATTTTACTGTTGTGATATATGATCGTGTATGATATAAATGCACTACTGTAAGTACTAACTAAAGGATAGTTCTTATATGTGAAAAATAATTTATCTTGCATTATAATAATGAAAAAATTATTTAAGGATAATAGAAAGTATGCCATAAAAGGTACGAAATGTTTTGAAGATGTTAATGAAACTACTAAAATTATATGTAACGAAATGACCAGAATCAATTTATATTTTAACCAAAGTCTTATCTTAGTAGGTATAAAAGATTGGCCAGAAAGAAGAATAATTCCAAGATAGATGAAAAATGTATAAAAAAAACATATATAAAAAACGTGTAACTTTTTAATGCTATACTGCAACTACTTATTTAATTACGTATATTGTATTACATATGCATGATGTTTGTATTACCGATAAGTTTAGAAGGACTTTAAATAAGATATCTTAATATATTGATAAATTCTGCAAAATTATGGATTCATCAAATGTCTATTTTCTTAAAACATTTCTATGAAAATGGAGACTAACAACTAAAAAACAACCTATAAAAGCTATGCAAACTATACCATTTATACTCAATATAAGCCATCAATTGTGTTTGTGTATGACTATGAGGTGATAAGACATAAAAAGAACCTAATTAATATTTTGGTAGTGTGTCACACTGCATTACTAAAGAATATTCCTTGATAAAAAATTAAGCAATCTTTTGAAATACCGTTAGTTTAATTACAGTTGTAAAACGTTTATCAGTAGTAAAATCACCATTTGTCATTTTTTATTTTACTGACAATGCTTTAAGCTGTGAGTCAACCTAAAATATGTTTTCCTTTGAACATACACAAATATTTCAAGCCAGTGACATAAGCAACTTCCCACGAGTTACCTTTACTGAAAAATATTTTGTTATCTATAATATACAAAAATATATATTGATGCTTCTATCACAATTAAAAAAATAAAACTGGGAAATGGAATATTATCCCATTTTCTAAGACTGTTATTTTTTAACACAATGATTCCAAATATTTTTTTTTTTGTACGCACCCAATTATGTTTAGAAAATTTAAAATGGTTTGTGAATGTGAGGAATTCATAGTGTATTGCCTATATCTCATCACTAAATTATTAATACCATTGAATTATTAAAACTGCCTCTAATTTAACAGTTGATATCCAATTTCGTTTTACATTTATATTATATTGTAATAACGATATTGCATTACTTGGAATTTTATATATATATATATATATATATATTTTGAATATTTTCAAGATAAAGGCGTGGTCTGTCAAGATTTGTTTCTAACAAATATAACATTTTAGGGGTATTAACTAGAGCATAATTTTAAGTTTGTATCTTAGAGCATATGAGGAGTAATTCTAATATCTGGAAAGGGAGTAATCTGTGTGATTAATTCTGATATTACTTTTAATTAATACACTTGTCGCTTAAACTGGACTAAATACATTTATTATTTCCAAAATATAGCTCTATATCTTCTACTGTTTCTGCAATAGATTACATCATAATTGTATTCTTTCTGTAATTAACTACTATTGTTAATACATTCATTGTTTGCAAAAAAGTTTAAGCACTTCGACAATAGTTTAGTGTGCAACAACAAAGGTGAACATTTAATAAAAAACCTAATCGTGCAGTAAATCATATAAATAGTGTGATTTTACTCAGAACATACCAATATATTGCATTCTGTATTATTTATAGTTTATTGAAAACTATTGGACCAGATTTTAAATGCTAAGTACAGTTATAAAGAGAACTACACAATCTTTAAAACAATGTGCTTGTTGTTCCTTTGCCATTTGAAATTCTAGAGATGAATTTTATTACATCAAAATGACAAAGTTGAAAATATATATATTACTCTCATAGTAAAAGTTATGTATCCGATGATTCTCTCCAAATGCTAGGAAAAATCAGTTTTGTTTTCAGAAGGGCACCATGTGAATTATTATAAATAATAGTGGCATGCTATACAAACAAATATTTGCAGTTTTTATTAAATAGTATTTAATGTTTTGACATATAGACGTTATTACTAATACGAGTACAAATAACATTTCGAGACATTCTGGAAGATTTTTCAAATCATTGTATACTTGGAGGAATAGAATACCATGTTTATAAAGAAATTATCTATTAAATAAGGGAAACTCAGAGAACATTATATAAATTAAATATATATTTTAATTATTTAATAAACTTAAGACTAAGACGTTTATTATTTTTCTTAATATTAGTTATGATTGATGTTATTGTTCAAATTTACTTGCACTTTACTAACCACTAACCATTGTAATTTTTGTTAGATATTCTTTTATGATTAGAAACTAATTTGTTTGAATATTATTGTAAATAGTATTAATTAAGACAGTGTATATTTTGTAAACATATTTTAATAAGCTATTATAAATATTTGCACAGTAAAATGTGAAATTATGTCTATACTTATTCGTCTTGTATGTAACCGATCACAATTCCTGCCACATTTAATACTAAGATGAAATTAAAACATACCTGATCCATTCGAATAACACCCTCAGCAAGAGTTTTGAATCCCAACATTGTGCGGTTTTTATAACGTTTGCGTCTTTGCAGTAAAATGTGTAACTTATTTCCTTCCCTCTTCAGGAAATGTGGGTACTGCAGGCAAAAAGTTACATCCAGAGGTGTATCCAAGAGACCGTTAGGAGGCAAGACTAGTTCATTCGAACGTAAGGTGCGCTTGCTGGAGTGCATTTTGACAGCTATAGATATAGAGTTCAGATCAGATCCTAGAGGCTTTAATATTACAAGTCTCGTTAAAGTTAAGGAACAGAGCCTGAAATATAACAGTGACATATAATAAGAGAGATAAGATGATAATAAAGTTAATTAACGGTGTAACTCAGTAGTAGTTACAAATAGTATGAATAGGATAGAATCAAAAACTAAGAATACAGAACAATACTAGTATATAAAATACCTAAGTTTGGTAAAATTGGTAGTTTCTCACGTCTCCCCTATTTTTCTTATATCAGTTGACAGTTATATATTGTAATTATTATCGTCTACTTATAATTTGTACCTAACTATCTATTATTATATACCTAATTATGTCTAACTATTTATCATCAAAATCTGATATATTGTATGCTTGTATAATAGGTTAAGGCTGAAGCTTAGATAAAGTATTACCAAGACAATAAATGTCGGATGAATTATAAGAGATAATTAATTAACAGTTAACCCTTATCTTTATAGCTCATATATTTAAATGTATAACAATTTCTAAGTATTAAATGTGATGAGATACTGCTTGCATTTTTATAATGTTTTGTGTAAGTAAATTTATTGAATATAAATCTAAGCATTAAATTTTGGTATGGTTCATAAAAAAAGATGTAATTAATACAGAAGCTGATAAAGGGAGATATTTTAACTCTGTGATTAGAGTATAAAACTACACGATTTATATTAAATAAGTTAAGCATTTCTTTGTTTATATGTATTATGCTAAATAATACAAATGAAATTGCTATAAAGGAAGTTTAAATAATATTTACTTTTATGTATGTGTGAAAAATATAACATAATGTATAAAAATATAGATTTACATTGCTTGAATTATTTAAATGTTTACAGCAATAATAACACAGAAATATTTTTAGAAATAGAAAAATCCAACAATATTTTCTACTACACGAGGTTTATATATATAAACCTATATGTATATAAACTATTATATTAAGTAAAAAAAATTGTGTATGTAGGGGGAGCGTAGGTACGTCATTGTGGAGCTTCAAAATAAAATGCATATTTCTTACTGTCATTATTTAAAATTTGTCAATCACCATTCCAATCATTCAATCAAAATCATATTATTTGATCAAGGTTGTTTTTCAAAAATTGTGCTAGGAAGCTATTATTATCAGTTAAGTTTTGGTATTAACATTTTTGGTTGGTGTCATTCAAGTGTATTTTAAAACATCTTAAAATACTAAAAAGTTTAAATTTAAACTATAATTAAAGTCAACTAAACATCCTTAAAATATATCTAATATAAATAAAGAAATAAACTACTGAATATGAGACATAGAACTTATATTTGCTCATAACTAAAATTAAGCATATAATGTTAAATAGTAAATATTTAATTGTGTAAAAAAATACACAAATTTGGTGAAATTAATGATTGATATCCTGATATAATATACACTATATATGTTTGTTAAGAATAAACTATATGTTTGCTAACAAAGGGGTATAGTTTGTGTTGACTATAGTATCATTTCCTCATTATTATTAATTTTAAAAACAATTATTGTGGAGGTTTTTAAGGCATTTAGAAATGTTAATACAAAAACCAAATCGAATCATAATCTAGATGGGAAATCAACAAATTGGATACTTTCACTAATTGCAGTAATATTGAAGAACAAGACTTGTTAATTAAGATTAAAATGTTGTTTTCATTTGTCAGTTATCTGGTACATCCTTATAAAAGGATATAACTAATCAAAACAAAGTAGTTTAATAAACAAATAAATTACGGTCGATACTTCCTTTCATGGTTATTGTCTGATTTATTCCAAAGTATAAACAAAATCAAATGTAAAAGTGATATTTCATTGTAAAGTGTGACAGGTACAATTTCATTATTGACTCATTCTTTTCATAATCGGCACAATAAATTCTAAAAATACACATTGGGAAAGACTTTGATACATTTTTTTAAAAGCCGTTTTCATTTTGCGAGAGTATAGAAATGCTATGATTATGGATTATACTCTGATTGAACATTCCAAGTTTGTTAACGAATCACAATAAACGAATAACTAAGATTTGTTCACTAAACCCGTTACGTTTAGTTATTACTTAGCAAGTGAGATTAGGACTAAACATACAATAACTGGTCATTATAGTATTTTTTATTTTAATAACAAACATCAAGAAATAAGATGCACTAAAAAGAAATATTAAAATTTTCTTAAAATGTTTACATTTTTTTTTAGAAAATTAATTTTATATTGTTTCAAATACAGACTAGATGACATTTAATGGTAAAAAAATAGATAATTGAGGGGTAAGCACATATTTTTCAATGCACAACATTGATTAATCCAACAAAGAATTAATAAAGTATTAAATTATCATAGTAAAATATAACATTCATAAAAATGGTCACACCTTTATGTAATTGTGCATTCGTTTATAATATAAAATATATAAATGCATTAATGTTATACTTATGATTGTTAATCGTTATTATATTTGCCTAGTGTTAAAATATAATAGATAATATAAATAATGGGAATTTTAATGGTTTCTTCATCATTAAAAAAATATAAACTGCCTTAAAATAATAGGCTAAAAATAAAGTTTAAACAAAAATTACTTTATACATATCAGTTCAGAAAATCCAATTGTCATTGGCACTTGTTAATGTACATTATTTTCCCATACCAAAGAACAATACCATATTATTCACATAATATTAAAAAGAAATAGACAATGTAACCTCCAAAGATTGTATTTATGAAGTTTAAAACTCAGTAACTTCACTGTCAGGGTGAATTTTAGTGAACTACTACTGCTTAGTGAACTGCTAATGAACTACTCATACTAATACAAACAAGAATTAGTGATACTTATTTATCATATCTTATTGGAAATTTAAGAAGATATACAATAAATAATAGGCATGGATATAATAAATTTTGTGTAAAATTATATAACAGAAAAAAATGAAAATGGAGATCATTTTACCACAGATAACACCAAATTAAAATCTTACACAATTATTATATAAAACACCAGAAGTATTAGAAGGGAAACTTAAAAACTAATCGACTGAGACGACAGTTGCTAAATCCTTGAATTTCTGTAATTCTCTCAAATGACTCATTTAATTTTTTATTCACATTATTTGAGAATATATAGATTTTCCAAATACAAGATTTTTTAATATAAATAAAATAGTGTTATAATACTAGTATAGTTTATTTCATCTCTATTTGCCACATAAAAAATCCCAAATGGCTCTTATCTCATACCGTGGTTTGTTTTTATGGCTAGGCTCAGGTAGACTGTTACGTTTCTTGGCAAGATAACAAAGCTTTTTATTTGACAAATAGCGATGAAATGAATAGTACTGTTAACAACAACGGCCTCCTAAATATCATAAAAATAGAGACGCCTAGATAACTGATTTTAATATTTAGGTAAATAAACAACTTTAAACGAATTGTGAAAATTCATTAAGGATTCACAAAATATAAATTCAGAAAGGTACATTAAAAATCATTAACTTAACTTTCTTTTGGGAAACAGAACAGGGGCATAAATGTGAAATTGCATATTTAATATATTTCATGTTTTGTTTAATATTGGCCACAAAATGTAAATAAAAATAATGAAGTATGTAATTCTCACCTGGGTATGCAGTTAGAGGGTGTCCTATCAACCCATGTAGCATAAAGTCTCATTTTATTCGGAGCTGAAGCCCCCGCCCCAGAAAGGCTTTTATTTGGCTTTTCACTCATTTTCAATGTAACTACACTTTCGTTAAGCACGAGAAAAACATTATTGAGTAGGATGTTGTATCCGAGTCGTTCTCGGCAAACCAATTTCTAATAACAAACATTACTTACGAGATTACTTATCTTTATTTATTTTAAGTTTACTGCATCACAAATTACAACTGTCAAGTAGACAAAGATCTCTGAAGTTGACAATTGCACCGCAAAACCGCAAAACAAAGCACAATACAAAGTAGATATTCTGTTGACGTTTATACGGATCTGTACAGTAATCGCGCCATCTATTGTTGGCATTATATATTTTGCTTCGGTAAAGGGATCTGTTTATTCAGTTGCATTAAGCACATATGTTTAAAAAAAACAATGATCTATGGAAAATATTTAAAAAGTCATACGACAGATTTTATTATTGCATTGCTTAAAAATTCATATAAAAGTGTAATTTCCATGGATAAAATAATCTATCCAATATGTTGACGACCGCAATGAATTTATTTAATAATTACGGTTATAGCAAACTGTACTAACAGCTACATTCGTTAATAAAATCGATTATTTCGTAGCACAATAGCTCCGAACCATTTCAATGTACCAACATAAAATCATAAACGGGATATATGAGTCCGTGCATTGCTTATTTTTGGGTGACAATTATTAATTATTTATTTACTTATCTACTTAATTATTAATTATCTAAAATCTTTACATCTATTTTTTATTAATAGAACCTTGACCGTAATCTCTACTTCCTATGAACACATATGTTCTGTAAACATTAGTTCACAGGCTAGTGTAGTCCCGAATTACACCAAGGAGAGAAAAACTATTCGGTTGCATACTTCCGATGCATTAGTACAATAAGTATCTTTGCATTCGCTTTGTAAATACCATTAGTGCAACTTACCTCTACAAGGGTAGAGCGTGCGAATTACACTAGTTTTAAAATGCATACATTTGTGCATTAAATATATGGTATATTATTGTATCTCATAATATATATGAATTGGGAATTATATATAACTTTCTGAAGTTGTAGAAGTGTTTAATATCTAGAAAATTTTGGGGTCTCCGTTTATTATAAGATAAGGTAAGTTATTCACATACTTTAGAAAAATGTATGCGCGTTAAATTGCTATTATTTCATATTTTAAACGGTTAGTGCTTGATCGTAACTATTTTTGTAAATTCACTTTCAATTATGGTAATTTTAAATAAAAAATAGTTCCGTTCGTTTTAAATACACAATCAATGTTAATTCTATTAATTAGTGCTCGTTACAAACATAAACATTTGAGAGATGGCGAACATCAACAAATACAACAAAGAAGCGTATAATGTTCATGTACACTTTCCTGCTCGTGTTTTTGTCTACATTAGTGTTTTCCATATGGTGGGTCGCGACCCGTCACCGGGTCACGAAAATAAAATACCGGGTCGTAGAATTGTCAGAATTGTGTTGTTAAATTGTTCTCAGTTGAAAATAAACAGCTTCATACTTCTCACTAATAGTAGTCAACTAATATAATTACAATATAATTATTACATTATTGTTAAAAGTTAATGTTTTAATTATATCATATATTGTACTTCTACATAGACATTAAAATGTGTTTTATTTTCCCATTTATATATTAAGATAGTTAAAAGATCTTTAGTGGGTTATGAAAGGAAAGCATAAAAATAACCGCCATAACCGGGCCAGGGCAATAAAAGTTTGGGAAACGCTGATCTACAGCAACAATCAGCTGATTTCCAATGCACTGTGATTTACACTATAGACGCTATAGACCCTATACGCCACAGATCCGCTATACAGCACAGATTCTATACAGTATACACTACAACCACTCCAATATAAACGAACGACCCTAGGCCCCCTAGGCGTATGGCGTATGTTTATTTGACATTTGAATGCTGCATGTTTTTTATTTACTGTATTTGTTTACAGCACGTCCACCGAATTATTTTTATTATCCCAAATACCATACAGAGAGTGAAAATATTTAATTGTTGGGTATGGTTAACATCGTTCAGGGCATTTTTTTCATAAAAAAAACTAAATTATTCGTCTTTTTAGCCCGTAGCGAGAGTTACGAGGTTTCGCACCATGGAAGGCACACCTGAAGCTTCAGAGGCTTTGTTGCAAAATCCTGAAATTCCCATATCTACAACTCCAATTGTTAATGAAGAAAAAATACCAGATAGTTCTGAAAATAGTCAGAAGCCAAAGACACCGAAGGCTAAGAAACGAAAGAAACCTAAAGACAGCACAGCACCTAGAGTACCACTTACTGGTTGTATAATAAGTATTTAATTACTTTCTGTTTTGTAATTTATTTTGTTCTGATAGGTTATGTCAGATACTTAAATGATAGACGAGAATCAGTAAGAACAACAAATCCTAATTTTTCTTTTGCCGAAATTACGAAAATATTAGCTAGTGAGTGGAGTAATTTACCAGCTGATAAAAAACAACAATATTTAGATGCTGCAGAGCAAGATAGAGAAAGATATACCAGGGAATATAATGCATATAAACAGACAGAGGCTTATAAATTATTTACACAACAACAAAACGAAAAGAAAATTAAAGAGAATAAGGATAAAGAAGATACAGTTAAAGTGCCCACACCAGTAAGATTTTTTATGATATTTATCTTTTATACAGGTATCCCATTTCTAAATAAGCATCAACTTGGAGATGCCTTAAATTGTAAATCATCTATATTTCTATTTCTATTTTTTAAGTCTAATAGTGATTATGTTACAGCTCATCAAGAATAGGAACAAGCTTCAAAACTGCAATATCGTACCACTCATGAGGTGCACAGTAAATAGCCTGGTCTTTACTCAATCGAATATAGACCTTTGTAGAATGAATATCGATGAATATATTGAATGTACACAGAGTTCAGTCTGGCCGCGTGTCAAGTGCATCCTTTTCCCTTCGAACGCTGCCTCACTTTTTCTTCTCCATATACCTAGAAAATCTCACACTTTTTTCTATTCTTGATGAGCAATAGACTTTTGTTTATACATGAGATTTTAAAACATCATAGACTGGGATCGAGTTATTTTCAGCTTTTAACTGTCTTCAATTATTATTATTAAACTATATTAACTATAAACATGTTCATATAATTCTACCTTAATGATGGTGAAATTAGGCTGAATATTTTACATATGGTTATGACTTGGAGAGCATAATATTAACTAGATAAGAAATATGTTTAATCATGGATGTAACCACAAAATAGTAATTAGGCATATAGTTTCCTTATAAGTGAAAGTAGAGAATAGGAGTAGGAAAAATATAGGAAGTCTGAAGTATAGGACCTTGCAGGGAATCACGATATCTCAACAACTTTGCACGATATTTCGTCATTCCACCAGTATCATATCAGTGTTATTTTTTTATCACATAAAAGCTGCCAATATAATTTTTCAAAATTATGAACAAATACGTTTAATAGTTTTATGTATATAATAGCCTAATACAATGTATATATTATTTACCTATACCAGAATAATTTTATGAGTTTAAATTAATATACTTATAATAATAGAATATTATTTTAATAATTTATAGTACACTTATTTGGCACTTTTGCACTTTGAAACTAGAAATACTCTACAAATAATGTGATAATATATTCATGTATGCTTGAGAGTTCCTGGTTTGATTGTTATGTCATAGTCACTGATATTTAGTAATTAATAAAGAGCAGAATATGTGCAGATTTAACCTCCTAGTGCAGTAAAATTTAGTTAGAGATGTGTACTCCACATTAAAACATGCATTCTTTTTATTCAACAATATTGACATAACTGTATGTTGAACATTCCATTACGTAGCTTTTAGTCGGTTATGCAATATGTAATCACAGAATATGGAGAAAAACAGTTTTTGCGCTGTCAGTACTAAATAATGAAGAACATGGAGAATATCTATTCGCAGTCACCAATCTCTCATTGTCCCTGGCGATAATGATTATTAAACGAAGTTTGAATGAATGTCACTTGATTGTTTTGCCTACAGGTATCAAATAGGGCTGTACACTATTGTTAACAAACATTCTACTATATGAAGCATTATTTATAAATGGTTGGGTAAGATAAGGAAAAAAATAACTTTTTGAGAATAAAGTACAGTTAAAATCATAAGTAAAGTTGAGATCATATTGACAAAATAATCTTAACTTGTATAGCTAGCAATGGAATATGAAGAGTGCTTTATACTCCAGTTGCAGTTTTACAGGTATTTATACCTGTAAAGCTGCAACCTCGTGCTTATTCTATATATGTGATTATCAGTTGTTTTATTTCTTTTCTATGCAAACGTCCTGTACTGTAAAATGAAATTAAATCCATTTTTTTTTACAAGTTTATTGAATCATCATCATTAGGTCATCAGTCCTAAGACTGGTTGGACGCTAACCTCCAGCTTCTCCTATCTTGTGCTAACCTACGCATTTCGCTAATTGTGCTACAACCTACATCCCTTACTATTTGCGAGCAGTAGTCTAATCTAGGCCTACCTCTGCCTTTCTTCACTCCTATTTCTGCCTCCAAAATATCGCGGACTATTCCCCCATGTCTCAGCAAGTGGCCTACCATTCTATCTCTTCTCTTCTTTAAGTTTTTCCACATACTCCTTTTCTCGTCGACTTTCTCCAATACTTCTTCGTTTCTAACCCTATCAGTCCATGGTATTTTCATCATTCTTCGGTAACACCACATCTCAAAAGCTTCTAATTTCTTCCTACTTGCTTCCCCTACCGTCCAGGTTTCGCAGCCGTAAAGTGCCGTGCTCCATACATATGTTTTCAAAAATCTCTTCCTTGTTTCTAAGTTTATTACCCCCGAGCATAAAAGTGCTCTCTTTTTGTTAAAAGCTACTCGACCCTGCGCTATTCTTTGTTTTATGTCTTTATCGCTTCTTCCATCCCAATTTATTTTACTTCCTAAATAAGTGAAGTCTTTAACTTCCTCCAATCTTTCATTATTAATTTGTACTTTCGTATTTGCTCTGCTCTCGCGCCCTCTGCACACTAACACTTTAGTTTTGTTTTTATTCACCCTCATTCCGTATTCCTCTGTCAACACTGCCTCCATTTCGTTCAATGCTGATTCTAGTTCCTCCTTACTAGATGCTAATACTGCTATATCATCCGCGAATCTCAGCATTTTTAGTTTCTGTCCCTGTACTTTAATCCCGAAATCCACTCTATCTTTTACCACATTAATCGCCTCTTCGATGTACAAATTAAAAATTAGTGGTGATAGCGTACATCCTTGTCTTACTCCTTTCCTAATACCTACTTCCCTTTTTTCCCCTTCTACTTCTATAACAGCAGTTTGCTCTTTGTATAGATTGTGTACTACTCTCCTATCTCTATACTTCATTCCCGCGCTCTTTAGTATCTCGAACATTTTTTCCCATCTTACGTTATCAAAAGCTTTTTCTAAATCTACAAATCCTATATAAGCGTTCTTTCCTTTTTCTATTGTTTTCTCTAACATTACTCTTAGCGCCAGAATAGCTTCGCGAGTTCCCCTATTTCGCCTAAACCCGAATTGGTCTTCTCCTAGTATTTCCTCCGCTCTATTTTCCATCCTCTTCTGCACTATTCTAGTTAAGATTTTTGACGCATGGGAAGTTAGGCTAATCGTTCTAAAGTTCTCGCATTTGTCGGCTCCTCTCTTTTTCGGTATAGTAACGATAATGTTCCTCTTATAATCCTCCGGCATCTCGCCCGTTTCGTATATGTATTTTACCAGTTCAAACATCCTATTTACTACTTTCTGTCCCGCACATTTCAAAATTTCCGCCTGTATTTTATCTACACCCGGCGCTCTATTATTCTTTAGCCCCCTTAGTGCTATTTCAAATTCCTCTCTCAATATAGGTTTTCCTACATCTTCCCTATCGATGCTAGATTCTTCCTCTAATATCTCTCCTAATTCCTGACCCTCGTATAAATTTCCTAAGTACTGCTTGCATCTATCCGCTTTCTCTTCTCTTCCTATCAGTATGTCCCCCGATTGACTCCTAACATTTCTACTTATTGTTCCTACATCCCTGAAGTTCCTCTTAATTATTTTGTAAGCCTCATCGGTCTTACCTACTTGCAACTTATCTTCTACTTCTTTGCATTTCTCCTCTATCCATTGTTCTTTCGCTTTTCTACATTTTCTAATGATTTCCCACTTTATTGCCTTATACGTTTTCAGTCCTTCTTCGTCTCGTCTGTTTTTGTAGCCTCGTCTCTTTTGCATTAAGTTTAAGATTTCGTCCGTTATCCAGGGCTTCCTAGCTTCCCTTTTATCGTGTCCTAAAACGTCCGTAGCCGCGGAAGCTAGACTATTCTTGATACCCTCCCACTCAGTTTCTGCGTTCTTGATTTCGTCCTTACTCGTTTTATTTATTAATTGATCTGTTTTCTCCTGGAACTTATCTTTCATGTTCTGATCCCTCAATATGTCTACATTTATACGTTTCTTATCCTTCCGGGTTTTCAGATTTTTGAACTTTAATCTAGCTTTCATGACTACCAAGTTGTGATCGCTGTCTACATCTGCTCCTGGATAACTCTTACAGTCTTTTACTTGATTTCTAAATCTCTTCCTAACCAGAATGTAGTCTATCTGATACCTGTCTATCCCTCCTGGCATTTTCCATGTGTACCGCCTCCTAACGTGATTCTTGAACAATGTGTTCGCGACTACCATCTTGTGCTTCTCACAGAATTCTATCAGTCTGCTACCTCTCTCGTTTCTGTTTCCTAATCCATAAGGCCCTACAAATTCTCCTTCTTTCCCCTCACCTACGACTGCGTTAAAATCTCCTACTATTATTAAATTTTCATGACCCTTCACAAATCCTATTACCTGCTCTATGTCCGAATAAACGGCTTCTAACTCTTCCTCGCTGTGGTTAGAAGTAGGCATGTATACTTGCACTATTACTGTTTCCACTGGCTTCGAATCTAACCTAACCATCATTACTCTCTCGCTGTATTGTAGGTAGCTATCTACCCACTGTCCTGCGTTCTTCCGCATAACGATCCCTACTCCCGCGTTTCCATTTACCGATCCTGTGTGTATTACCCTATAGTCACCGCTCCAAAAATCTCCTACTTCCGGCCAGCGCATCTCACTTATACCTACTATATCTTTATTGAATATATAATATATATTAATAATAATAACAGGAGGCATAGAGATGTAAAACGAGCAACACATTTTATACATAGGAAGAAGACGTGACAATAAACATGAAAGCCATATATTAATTAATAATTTACATGCACACTTAAGTCAAACGCCGGCCCCAACCATATTAGAATTTACTAATCTCCGGTGATGTTCTGCAACTGTAATACAGTAGTATATACGTCCATTATAGCAGCAGATAAATCTATATCTAAAAGATATAGATTTTGTCAAGCATGATAAAGTTATTTATTATAAATTGCAGCCGTTGTCATAGAATATCGGATGACAATACCCTTGCGAAAGCAAGACTACTGTATGGTAAAAAAAAAAACAAGAAAAATAAGGTTAAACTACTACATAGAAAACTACACGGAGAATTTGAATATTTAGGTAGATTATATATTCAAATTCTTCAATATTCTGAGCATCATCTTGTTACCAATAAGACAAAGACATTATAATACAGAACAGTCTATATTGATTCACTCAGAAAAAGGCTTTTAAAAATTATATGCCTAATGAAAAGATTTATAAAGTTATCCATGTATGAATTGGCAAATTCTATGAAACGTAATACTCTACCAAATTTAGTACAATAAACTTTCTAATTACCTATTGAAAAAGTTAAGTACGGACCTAAACAGCTCCATCCAATCTTGAAAAAGTTCAATTCGTTTTGTTACTTGTGGTATAATTAACTTTTCACACTATATCGTTCATGTAATATTATGTACTCAGTGGTGGGACATTGTTTTAGTGGTTTAACATATTCCAAGTCTATGTGCATAAATTTTGGATATTTTTCCTTGTGAGATATTGGGAAATCAGGACTTATGATTAAGAACATTAGAAATAGAAATTTCCACATGAACTTTTTTTACTGTTTGTAGTCACCTAGACTATTGTTATTGGAGGACTAAAAGTTTTTATAACAACATGGGTAATAATCATCTTAGAATCTGTCTATTGCTATACTTAAATAGCATGATGAGCGTTGTAGAAAATTCATCTTGGCTTTAAGAATCAACCAGTTTTGTATTTTCATATAAATTTAATGCCTTATTTATTAAATTAAACCATACCAAGTGTTATACGTCGTTGAAAGTAGATTATGAAGGCTATAATATGAAAATATACAGGGTGTTCCCTTGTAAAAACCATCTCTTGTACTGTACTTACATGAAACAGCCTGTATATTTTAAATTTCATTCAAACAATGTATCTTTTAGAATAAAAATAGATGTACCCCAATGTCATAATAAGTCTAATTTATTGTCATAATTCTAACATGTAGTTTTTTTATTAGGTAATAACTCATTCTCAACCTGTCTTAAATAAAGATTCTCAGGATATGGATTTTGGGAACTTTGATATTCCTATATTTACCGAGGAATTTCTGGATCACAATAAGACAAGGGATGCTGAATTAAGGCAACTAAGGAAGGTCAATACCGACTACGAACAACAAAATGCAATTTTGAGTAAACATATTGAGAATATGAAAGCAGCTATCACAAAATTGGAATCCGAGATCTTACAACAAGAAAAGAATAATGCCTCTCTCCAACAGCATTTGAATCATCTGCGTAATACACTGACAAATGGTTTTGGGGGAGTAAAATTACCAGGTAATACAAAAGATCGGCAGTGCAATTGTTTTACTGTAGCTTTCTACAAAGTAGCAATTGACAATGATTCTCAAATTAATTTCAGGTATAAAAGAAGTGGCCACATTACAGAACATAGATAATTATATGACTAATTTGCATTCCATTTTATTGGAAAATAGCAGTCACGATACAAACTTACTGCAAACTGTACGTGACATTGTAGGCAAGCTTGAATTTAATGGATGACAAGGAAGCAGACAATCAAAAAGGAAAAGAAAAATTAAGAAGTTCTTTTAAACTTTCACGATTATGAATGAAAATGTTACATAAATATTTATGGTTATAATTTTAATTTTGTGACATACTAGTTTTCAGCGTTCTGTGAACTGTGTGTGATATTTTTTTTTACATTAGATAATGTAATTATAAAATTTGATGTAGTGTTTCATATAAAATTTTTAAAAAATAACTTTATTATTCACCTTAAATTGTTTACCTCAAATTTGAGGGATCAAAGACCTTTACTGAGGTAAACAATTCTATTTTCACCTCGCTGTCAAAAATTGGATATTTTGTTAGTATCATCTTGCAACAATATTCCTTACAACCAGGGGCGGCTGGTGTATAGGTGCTGCAGAGCTGCAGAACTGCCAAAACAATTAGATATTTGTATATTTTCGCGACATAATAATTACTAAAATTTATTAATAAAATAATTTGGTTAGTTGGTGCAGCTAACCAAATTATTGCGTTAAAGTCGCATTCTGCCTGCCGTCCTCTATTGAGTAGTAGACCAGATGAATTATCTGGGTCTCTACACGAGCGCGTCGCGGTACATTGAACTGGGCCACACGAGGTAGTTCTCAGCACGGCTCGGCACACCCGTCCTCCCCCTCAACTCCCGCGACAATCCACACTTGGCGCTCGTAAATGCGCGAATTTACACGGTCAGTGAGCTGTATTTTTTCCAGCTAAGGCAACATCAGTGAATGTTTACTCCTTCCTACTCCTCGGGCGGGCGTAAATCGTACCTATTTCGTATTTCGTGTTAATTTGAAATTTTAAATACTGTTTTGTGAATTTGTGTAGTGATTTATTGTACTAATTATTAACATTTATATACTGTGATAGTGACAATGGATTTAGTTTATAATTTAGTTCATGTGAAGCGATTTTTTAAATACTCTTATGAAGAAAAAATTGATTTAAAAAACAATGGTAGGCTATTGCCCGATATTGTTATTGAGACTGCAGGTGTTAGCCGCGGAAAAGCATATAAACGTCAATTTAATAGAGACATTTATTCGAAGAACAATTAGATTTGTGGGTGCAACAAAAAAAAGCGTTATTTTGTTTTCCTTGTTTACTTTTTGGCGGTGATAAAGCATGGATGGAGGTAGGGGTGACAGATTTGGTTCACTTAACTGAAAAAATAAAAAAGCACGACAACTCCAAAAGCCATCTACATAATACAATGGAATTAGCTTTATTAGGGACAACTAATATTAAAGCGCAGCTAGATTCAGCTTATTGGATAAATGTGCAAAAGCATAATGATAATGTGACAAAAAAGAGATACGTTTTGTCAAAAATTATAAACTGCATAAAGTTTTGTGGGGCCTTTGAACTGAAGCTGCGAGGACATGACGAAGCTGAAACCTCTCAAAACCCGGGGATATTTCGTGGTTTGATAAATTTTTCTGCTGAGCTTGATGTAACTTTAAGCGAGCATCTACAAAATGCTTCAGTATTTAAACGAACCTCTAAAGAAATACAAAATGGATCTTTTAGACTATATTAAAAGTATGTCATGAAGAAATAATTAAAGAAATTAACAAACCTTCATTTTTGGCAGTTATGGCAGACAAAACAACTGATGTATCTGCAAAAACTCAGTGGTAGTTTTAAGATATATTCTCGATGATGAACCAATTGAACGTTTTTGGCCATACCTGAAACCTACAAAATGTGACGCTGAAATTCTTTCGGAAAATATTTATAGACCCTCTAGTAGAAAATTCATCTTACAAGCCTTTTCTCTTAATCAAAGAATATGACGGCAAACATGAATGTTCTTCAAAAAGGTATTAAATTCCAAAAATTTTTCTTGTGAAAGTCTATATTTTTGTATAAACGGATTTTACATAAAAATTCTGAAATATCAGGAAAACGCGTGACCTTGAAAATTTTCGCCTGCGGCCCCTACAGCGCCAGTAGTTTGGATACATTTGAAATTTGCACGCGGACGGCCAATACCCTAGGATCGGCCCTGTGTAGAACACCCGTTTCATTTCATCACGAGCCGCCACTGCTTACAACCTCTATTTCAAAATTCATAAAGATACCGGCATTGTAGAGATCTTGGAGGAGATGAATGCCGTCAATTTTATGTGCTGATAAAAAAAATCCTACATAATTTTTTATTTTACATTTATTATGCAATATGTCTATAACTACAAATAGTAAACAATGAGCATATATATTGATGTGAATTAAATGTCACGATAGAGAATTATTCCAGTGAATAAAACTCACAGCAGTTTTTATCACAAATTTCTTATTTTGAATTATAACTGATATGGATTTAGTTTTCAAATGGTAAGTCCAGTGGCGTCCTGCGTTTGAGTCTTCTTGTTTGTGCACTATTGTCCAAAAGATTTAATGTGAGGGTATTTGAGTGACAATTTAAACGTTTTATGTATTTGTCACTACTTGCAACAATTGTTTCTCTTGGTATAGGCTTCTCTAGGTCACAATAGATATCCTTATTTGTAACAAAATATGGAGCATCAACTATGGAGCATAAAACTTTTGCTTCAAATCTCCATTCAAATAGCAGCCGTTCCTCAAATCTATATTCTGTAAGTCCAAACGGGTTTTAAGATGACATTATAAACTAGGAGCTTGTTTTGAAGTGAAGGTTGTGATTTTCTTCCCATCAAGTAATAGTGCTTACGAAATTTGGTGTCTAATTGTTTTCTCTTCATCCATATATGTTCCTTCTATGTGACTTTATTATCTAGATGTAAGCCCCTAAATCTTTAATGCAGTTTGTAGCAGTAATGGTTTTATTGTTAATCTAATACTATATATTGTGATCTATCTTCATTAATTTTAATACGCCATGTCTTAGCCCAATCATCTATTTGTTCTAATTTTTTTTTGTAGATTCATTGCTGCCATTCTTGGATCTTGGTTTTCAGCTAGAATTGCTATTTAGTATTTGTTGGGTAGAAAGACAAAACTCATATATTGATATAATAATTATTTATGTAGGTTAAAGATTTCTTATTTAAGTCATGTTTTATATATCTTTATTGTATTAACTATTATTTTTAAAATTCATACCTAAACAAGCTAGTATAGCAAAGACTTACATATACTTTTAATTATAAATAAACTAACAAAATATAGAATTGTTAAATAACATTTGTTATTAAATTGTTAAAATTTAATTAGTGCTAATTAAGTTGTTAAAATATTTATGAAACTTTTAACTCCTAAATATATTTTTTCCTCAATATAATATAAACAGTTAATTAAACAATAAGCCTCATGAATTTATGTAAACCTAAATGAACATTGAGTCTGATTATTTACATGATTTCAAAATAACTTATTGTATCCATTTATGTTTTTAAAAGTGAACTATTATGCCAGTTACATTTTTGAATGAACTATATTATTTAGTTATAGCTAAGTCTTGGGGCATTTATATAGAAGAATTTTGTTTTCAACTATCTAGCAATGATAAGGATAATCTTGCTTGTTAATTTGAAAAAAGGTTATTCGAAGCTACAAGCATATTGAAAACCATTAGTTTATCTGAATAATTTTGTTCCAGGAAAAGGTGTTTTAAGGTAGTAAAAGTCTAATTAATTTAATTTCTGTTTATTATGTTAAATTTCAACAATTTAGAGAACCTCTATCTTCATAGCTAATATTTTTTTTGTTACGCTAATTTAATTTTTCATTTTTCCTATCTTTAGTGAACAAATTTAGTGGCCAGATTTCTTTTGTACGTGTCTTATAACTTACATTAATTTTCAGGTTCTTCAGATTAATTCCAATTTTTTTATATTCTATAGCAATTAATAGAAGATGAATTGAAGATAATGCAAGGTATTTTCTACTCAAGTACCTACATTATATATCTCACGATTGAAATAAGTTTCAACAAAAACATTGTTTCATTCAACCAGGTTGCACAAGCTATTAAACGTTAAATGAAGCAGGGCATATAAAATACACAAAAGTACCTTGTTAAAAAATACCTTAATTTAATTCATTTAACTTATTACACCAAAAAATGGAAGTTTAAGTTGTATATCACATGTGCTATCAAGAAAGAACATAATAAAGACATTTTTGAAATATTCCCATGAAATAATAAATTTCTGGATATAATATAATTTTGGTCTTAAAATGGCCAGGTTCTGTATTGACCAAAACACCTACTGTGTGTGAAAATTTTATGACAAATCATAACAAAATAAGTTAATTTTTAGTGAACTTACGGAATATTTCTTTCTCCACTCTTTTCTAGAGCTTTAATTTTGAAAATACTCGATGTTGAAATATTCGTTTCTTAATTTTCATTTTTGTCCTTGTAAGATACTAGATTTTTAATTTATATTTGAAGTAGATAGATTCGTATATCCCTAAGATGCAACTATGTTTACCTTTTTAATCCTTAGAATTAGGTATATTAGGGTATTTTCTCAAACTCCATGAGGCCGAGTAAAGGTGGTCTTGAGGTAAAAAATTAAAAAAACCTTATCCTGAACTTACATTATATTAGAAAATACATTATTCAAAAATTATGAAAACAATTTAGTACAAATTTTTATTTTACACTAATTTTACTGACATTTTCTATAATAACAATATATTGGAAAAATATTTGTTAACAGCATATTCGTTTTGTTACTTACCTGTCTTTATATAACATTAAAAAATTAACGTTGAAGATAGTTATGTCCTTAATTAAATCAACTTTGTGGCAGAGTTCATCCTCTCGAAGCGCTGTTATCAATTGCAGTGTAATTAAAGACTAATTAATTTAATCTTTATATTTGGAAGGGACATTTACTAATGAGCTACTAATTAGCTATTAATTAGCAAAAATAGCTATTACAACTAACGTGTAACGATTCTAGGATTGGGCGAGGATCCTTAACAAAAACAGGTGGCCTGTTTTCCACAACACAGTCAAACGTAGTATACTCTATGCAAGTTTCGCAAACCAAGTTAGCATTTTTATTAGATGATCAGAACTCACATCTTTAAGTACTTACTAGGGAAACTTTTTAATATTTTCCATATCTATATCATCATTTCACAAATGACACACACCACATAACACCACATTAAAAATAAATTTCTCTCATTGTTAAACTTATATTATATAATTATGTTAATTACTTGATAATCAAAGGTAATTTCAGCATATAATTACAATATGCTAAAAAGCATTGTAATATAAATAGGTATAGTTCAGAAACAATACTATTTATTTTGAAAAAATAAAGAAAATGTTATATACCTTCAACTGGGGTTACTTTACCCACCGGGATAACTTTACCTATTAAAAAAAAAAGTTTGAGCGCCAAACATTAATGAATTGAGTGGTCGCTGGATGCGCAGCAAATAATCAAGGGTACTAGTTGTGATGTTGACAAGGGTGGCTCTTAAGGTTTTCCATGTGGTGATAGTTTATCAGTGTGATACTGTGAGCTGTGTAAGGCGACTCCAAGACAGATATTGGAGTACCTAAGCAACTTTCATCAGAGCAGCCAATAACGAAAGTTGGTAAGTTTTTTTTTAATTATTTCTATTTGTGTCGCATATAATAACGATTACAGTAATATGATAGGGGAATTCTTATACCTTCATTTTCATATGTTTGTTTTGATAGACAATGTTACCCCATGATCTGTAGGTAAATTCGAGTTATCTTGCCCACATCTCAATGAGCTGAGTATGGACAAACTATGAATATTTTTAAGTAGGTTACCACAGTGTTTTCAGCCACATA
Source organism: Rosalia funebris (assembly GCA_037954035.1). Lineage (NCBI taxonomy): Eukaryota > Metazoa > Arthropoda > Insecta > Coleoptera > Cerambycidae > Rosalia > Rosalia funebris. Next base: position 28,890,343 of record JAZFAV010000016.1, on the reverse strand, counting down.
GTTTTCATTCGTAGTGCGCACTGTATAGTTGGGTAGTACTAGTATACCTTCCTCCCACCCTGTATCAGTATGCGGGGTTATTGAGGGGAGGTGCAAAACACAGCACACAGTACAAAGTTGCTAAACCTACCTAAATTTTGATACCTACCTACCTCAAGATTGATACATACCTAACTTTTTATTTCAGAATAATGTCACGAACACACCGAAGATGGGGCGCCGTCAGTACAAGGATTATCCTCAACAGGATCTTGAAGAAGCTCTGAATGCTGTTGCCAATGGAGAGATGTCAATGAGGCAAGATGCATCAAAGTTCAACATCCCAAGAAAGACCATTGGCAATAAATTCACAGGAAAGCACACAAAGTCTGTTGGTCACCCAACTGCACTTTCTCCAGCTGAAGAGTCTAAAATTCTCCACCAAATCCTTGTATGTGCTGACTGGGGGATGCTTTAGGTGTTTTGGAAGTGATGCTAATCGTGAGAGACTACTTGGCGAGATGTGGTCGGAGTGTTAGGAATTTTAAAGGCGGTAACCTGCCAGGAAAATATTAGTACAGCTCATTCATTCAACGCCACAGAGACGAGTTATCAGTCAGAAAATGTCAAAATGTATCTCGAGAACGAGCCATTGTACGTGAACTACGACGAAACTAATCTCATGAAGTTTATTACTTCAGAGGTGGCAAAATAAATTTTGAATCAACTATTCTTATGTTTGTCTTGGCTTATTTTACCCCCTAAAAGGGTAATATTGCCCAGAAGACACTTTAAAGGCAGTTTTCAATAGAAATCCAAAGTTGCCTCTCTTGTGGGCAAAGTTACCCCTCTTGTCCAGGTAAGTTTACCCACCAGGTTTTTAAATTTTTACAGAAAGAGAAAGCAATGGAAATATATTTTAACATGATGAATCAAATCTACAAGTCCTTCCCCGATCCTAGAAAATTTTCCCCCTCTCCAACCGATAGAGAAGTACACGAATTTTTTATAGGCAATATAGGGATAAGAAAAATGGCAAAAAAATGTAGATTCTTTATGGTTCAGCAAAAAAAAAACCTAATCAAGAGGTGAATACAAAAATCTTTTTTTTCTTTATCCTTTTCAAAATGTTATTACGATGTTATGAGATTTTAAAATATGAGAAATAGAAAATCTTTACCAAATAAAACTCAGACTTTGATGACTCAGATGAATTTTGGAAAAAGTAATGGGAAAAGCGATATTGACATAAATTGTGAAGAAGTTATGTCAAATATTTGTAAAATAGTTTCTGAGATTCTTTTTGAGAAACTTAAAGCTTCGTACTGAAATAATCAGTAGCAATAATCCATTATTTTTTAAAAATTGTGAAAATTCTTGGGCAGCATTGATTTTAATTATTTAGCGTTTTACCAAGTTCAGTCACTAATAACAAAAGCAAATTAATTTTTTAAACAGATTTACGTTTCTTCGTATTTTTTCTGATTCTCATTTCGGTCAGCGGTTTTGTAGTGGTGATATTTGCATTTCATGGTAAATGCTACAGATAGATGAACATTGGATTCCAACTTTTTAGCATCCACATATCTCTCCACAACGAGCAGTAGGTACAGCGGTAGAATATGGTATTTATTGCACAGTTATTTACATTTTATTTTGGTCTGCGTACTTTCTATCGTCTTATTATATAAGTTAAAATGATTAAAGAAAGCCAAATTTAAGGGTACGAACACAAAAATAATAGAAAATTCAGAAATAATCTTCTAAATAGAGCGCCAAATATCAAAATACTGCATTCTGTAGACAAACCTGCGTTCATCAGAATCGCAGTCAGTTGATAATGGCTTTCTCTCGACATTTAATGAGTACGCTGGGGTCCATATAGTTTAATACAGAATTAATCTACAATCCTAATTTATGACGCATGGAGAAATAATGCAATTTAGATGATATTGAAGCAAATCGTCCAATTAACCATAAGGGAAACAAACATATCTCACTGGCGCATCCGCCAAATATTTAACTCATTCAAACATTTATTTACAATTATTTAATAGTTCTTTATTATTTAAAAATAGTTTTAAATAATAAAGAACTATTAACAGTTACATAATTGTAATGAATATTAAACTCTCTCAAAATCTTAAGTGAGGAGGTTATCAACAAACGTTAAAAAAAAGTCTTAACAATTATAAATAAAACTATTACAATAATACAAAATTATTTTCTACATATCGTATATTTTAGTCGTTAGCCATATCACTTGCAATAAGAATATTGCTGTTATCTTTCTCACGATACGTACTAATTATACTTTTTTGCAAATAGTTCTGAACGTCACTTCGCAAATTTAGAATGAGGTATTACAGGATGTATCTTCATAGTTTTTATGTTGATATTGATAATGAATTAAAAACATACCCTACAGCTGTTGTTTTTAAACTTAAAACCCGACTTTTCCAAGGAGTTTCTTTAAAAAACGTTCATTTTAATTCGATTAATGTAATTCCAAATTTTAGTAATAATATTTGATTAGGATAATAGGGAGTATTGTTTAATCTGTTCAATGATTATTTACTCTACAGTGGTCCTTTAACTGCCCGTCTATATTAATTTAAAGAAAATAATGAACAAAAGTAATTTTTATGTTCACATTAAATTTTACCCTCATTTCTATAGATAATTAAGGCATATAATAATAATATATACACTAAATATAATATATACACTAAATAATGGGAATGAAATAATTTTAGCTGAGCTAATGCTCACGTCGGTGTACAATTATAAGGTAAACATTTATTAATTATACTGTAGGCAAATTATTTACAGAAGAAAAGACCTACGGAGGAAATATAGACGTTCTTGATCTAACTTTGTTTATTTTGCCTTTGTAAATCCAGAAATGTAGTCTGGGGAAAATTAAGTAAGAAATAAAGAACGGAAGTGTAGAAAAAAATTCAGTTTGCCAGCACAATTTTGAAGACAATCATAGAATAAACTCTTTTAACTTAAATCTGGTTAAAAGTGTAATAAATAACAGACTGTTGGATGCTTTTGATAGTATTAAGATAGTTAAATGTGATTAATTATGAATAAGGACAAATGCTATACCTAACAGTCTGACGTTTTGGTTGATATGGTGAACAACATTAATGGATCAGTGAATTGGCTATTTACTTCATTCTGGTTTATTGACGATGAACAAAAGTTACGGTAATAGATTTTACTAGTGAACAGTTTAACAGTGAACAATAATAACATATTTTCTTCGGTATTCGAATTCCCCATCGTTCAATGGTGCACCGTTGGAGCACGTTCCATGATAAATGCCAAAGATAGATGAACAATGGTGCATTGAACAATTACCCCTCCACAATTAGCAGGACAACGGCAGAATATGGTATTTATTACACAATTATTTACATTTTATATTGATCGGCGTATATTCTATCGTATAATTATATACATTGAGATGATTACAGAAAGCCAAATTCAAAGGAATTTGGCTTTCTGTAATTTTTCTCTTTCTGAAATTTTTCTTTCGTTTACATAATACTGAATAATAAATCATCTTAACTAGGAAGTTTATCCTCAAGTTTTAAAAAAATTGCTTGAAAATTATTTTGTCTTGTTTATTCTGTCTTTGTAAGTCTAGACAAGCAGGCTGAGAAAAATTAAGTAAGAAATAAAGTATTGAAATTTATAAAACATTTACCATCACAGTTTGGAAAGTAATCATAGAGCAAACTCTGGTAATTTAAAGTTGGTTAAACTATAATTAATAGCAGACTGTTGGACACCTCTGAAAGTATCGAAATAGCTTAATGTGATAATACTACGAATAAAGACATGGATACTATACCGAACAGTCTGATATTTCGGTTGAGATGGTGAATTACAACATTAATGGATCAGTGAACTGAATATTTACTTCATTCTGGTTTATTGACCGTAAACAGAACTAGTTACGGTGAATGAGTTTATTAGTGAACAGTGAACAAAATCGAAAGAAATGTTCGCGATGAGTTTTTGAACATGAAGAAAATATTTATTAGTCCAGTCAATGAAGGAAAAATAGATTCATTAAATCGTCTAGTTCTGGATTTTTACCCCTGAACAACTTGCAATAAAGTCCCAACGATTGGAGATAGTATGAAAGAGAATATTTGTTTTCAGTTTTTGGCAAATATCTCGAAAAGTATTAGTTCTACTGAAAAATTGCCCATATACAAAATTAATTTACATAAAAATAGTAATATGCATTGTTTTAGTAGGATCAATGCTTCAAATTATCTTTTGTAATTGATCCCACTAAAACATTGAAAGAGAAGGGAAAAATGAGTATTTAGCAAAATTTCCGTTTTATTAAGTTTATTAATGAGAAAGACTTATTTACTGATTATAAAAAGAATTTCCTGCTAAAATAATACTTTGGTTTTAAACCAGTAATTTCAGTAATATTACTAACAAGTAATATAACTAAAAAGAAACATTAATTAACGCTGTGAAACACATAGCAAAATAATTGTAAATGTTAACAAAGCGTACATATAACTAAAAGAGTAGGTATTACATAAGTAGATATAATCTAAAACATTTACGAGGATAATAACACCTTTTCTTCAGTGCCATAGTTATATTCCCCATCTTATAATGGTGCAAAATTAGAGCACATTCCATGGCAAACGCCACAGATAGATAAACATTGGATTCCAGCTTTTTGACATCCACATGTCCTTCCATAACCAGCAGTACAATGGCAGAATATGGTATTTATTGCCATAATTATTTACATTTAATTTTGATCTGCGTGTTTCGTAGTGTTTTATAATTTATATTAAAATGATTACAGAAAGTCAAATTCATAGGTACAAGTATAAAAATAACATAGAATACAGAAGCAATCTGCTAATAGAGCGCTGAATATCAAAATACTCCATTCTGTAGACAAACCTGCATTCATCAGAATCGCATTCAGTTGGTAATGGCTTTCTTTTAACATTTAATGATGACCCTGGGGCCTAGATAATTTAATTAATAACTAATTTACAATTATAATTTATGACGCATGAAGAAATAATGCAATTCAGGCGATATTAAAGTACGTTCTCCAAATAAGCATAAGAGAAACAAACATATCACTGGCGCATCCGCCAAATACTTAAATAAACAATTTTTTCCCTTTTTAAATTATAAGCAAATAATAATAGGTACATAATAATACTGAATAATAAATCATCTTAAGTGGGAAGGTTATTATTAAGTTAAACAAAATTTCTGAAAATTATAAAACTCATTTTCTACATATCGTATTTTTTACTCGTTGGCGGGCGGTATTGCCACTTGCAAGAAAACTATTGCTGTCACCTCTGTCACGGAATTTCTGATTTGTACTTTTTCACATACAATTCTGAACGCCACTTCGTGAATTTAAAACGATGTATCACACTGAATATCTGGATAGTAATTTTCTTATGTTGATATTGTTAATAAATTAAAAACATACCAAATAGACTGTGTTGCTTTAAAAATTAGAAACCCTCGTATCGGAGAAGTTCCTCCAAAAAACGTTAATTTTAATTCGATGCATATAATTCCAAATTTTAGGGACTTTAAAATGTACTTTAAAATACATTATACTGATAATAATATTTTATTAGGATAATAGGGAATACGGTTTATTCTGTTCAATGATTATTTACTCTACGGTGGTCCTTTAATTACCGATCTATGTTAAACTAAAAAGAACAAAGAACAAAAGTAACTTTAGCGTACACAATAATTTTAATGTACGCATTAAATTTTACCCCCATTTATATAAATAATTAAGGCGTACAATTAAAATAAACATTTATTAATTATACTGTAGGCAAACTTAAAAAGAAAATGTCTACGGAGGGTGGGGTCAAAGAAAATACATGCCGTCTTTTTCCAATATCTTGTCTTTTTAACTTTGTAAATATAGACAGGCAGGCTGATAAAGATTAAGTAAGAAATAAAGTATCGAAGTTTATAAAACATATCTGTTGCCATAACGATTTCGAAAACAGTCAGGATAAAATCAGGTAATTTAAAGTTGGTTAAAACATAATTGATAACAGACTGTTGGATGCATCTGAAAGTACCAAGACTGCTTAATGTGATAATACTATGAATAAAGGTAAGAATCCTATACCTAGTAGTCTGATGTTCTGGTTGAGATGGTAAGCGACAACATTGATGGATCAGTGAACTGAATATTTACTGCATTCTGGTTTATTGACCGTGAACAAATTAGTGAACAGTGTACAAAATCGAGTTCAAATTCGTAATGAGTTCTTTTCGTGAACGTGAACGAAATATTTATTAGTCCAGTCAATGAAGGAAAAATAGATCGATTACATCATGTAGTTCCAATTTTTTCTTATATGGGTAGGGGGTGGGGGGTGCCCTGAACAACCTGCAATAAAGCCCCAAATGATTGGTAGTATCAACGAGGATCTGCTATGGCAAATGCCATAGATAGATGAATATTGGATTCCAGCTTTTTGGCGTCCAAATATCCTTCCACTACTACCAATGCAACGGCAGAATATGGTATTTATTGCCATAATTATTAACCATTCAAGTTAAAATGATTACAGAAAGCCGATATTCAAAGGTACTAATATAAAAATAACAGAGAGTTCAGAAATAACCTCCTAAGTAAAGCGCGGAATATCGAAATATTCCATTCTGTAGACAAACATGCATTCATCAGAATCGCATTCAGTTGGAAATTACTTTCTTTCGACATTTAATGATGACGCTGGGATCCAGATAATTTAATTGAGAACTAATTTACAATCTTAATTTATGGCACATGGAAAAATAATGCAAATTATGCAATTAAGGCAAATTTCCTAAATAAACTTGAGAGAAACAAACAAATATCACTGGCGCATCCGCCAAATATTTAAATCATTGTAACTATTTTCATTCTTTTAAATAATAAGCCACTATTAACAGTTATACAATAATACCTAATGATAAATCATCTTCAGTAGGAAGGCTATCATCAAGCTTTAAAAAAAGCCTTGAAAACAACATGTTATATATACCGTATTTTTTACTCGTTGACCGTATTGCCACATGTAAGAGAACTATTTGCTGTCACCTCTGTTATGGCACTTATGATTTTCTACTTCTCTACATATGATTCTGAACACCATCTCGAAAATTTTAAATTAAGTAGATATACAGAGTATCTTCATAGTTAATTTGTTTATGTTGATTAATTGATTAATTATTTAGTATCAATATCACCATAAAAAATAACTATGAAGATATTCCGTGTGATACCTCGTTTTAAATTTTCGAAGTGGTATCCAGAATAATATGTAAAAAAGTACAAATAATCAGTGCCGTTACAAAGGTGACAGCAATAGTTTTCTTGCGAGTGATATGGCCAACGAGTAAAAAATACCATATATAGACAATGGCTTTTATAATTGTCAAGGAATTTTTTTAAAGCTTGATGGTAACCTCCCCATTTAAGGTGGTTTATTATTCAGTATTACTATGTAACTGTCAATAGTTATTCATCATTTAAAACAAAGGAAAATGTTGGACTGAATTAAATATATGGCGAATGCGCCAGTGACCTATGTTTATTTCCGCTATTATGATTTGGCCAACTTGGTTTAATATCATTTAAATTATATTGTCTTTCCATGCGCTATAAATTAGAATTGTACAGTAATTCTGGGCTAAACTATCTAGATCACAGCATCTGTATTAAATGTTGAGAGAAAGTCATTACCAACTGAATGCAATTCTGATGAGTATTTCGAATCGAAGTCCGATTTTCTCCACATAATGGAGTATTTTGATGTTGCGCCCTTTATTTAGGAGATTCTTTCTGAATTATCTGTTGTTTTTGTATTCATAGCTTTGAATCTGGCTTCCAGTAATCATTTCACATTAAATGATAAAATGCTACAAAGTATACAGATCAAAGTAAAATGTAAATGATTGTTGTAGTGAATATAAATCACATTTTATCTTGCCATCAGAACTTAGCGAAATATTGTAGTTTCTTTACGTGTTGCATAGAACATACACTACAGATGTTGTTTTGAAAATTAAAAACCGTTGTGTTCGAGGAGTATCTCCGAAAAACATTTTCTATTCATTTCTCATTTTAATTCTAAATTCAGTGATATTATTAATGAAATGACAAGATATCTCGCTACTTGTTGCCTTAGGAAAATTTCGAGAGTATTCAAAAACCATGTTAACTAGTTATTATAACTAACTAGTTACAATAACTTGTAATTATTTGATTAATGGTATCTACACAGATTAATATTAGAGTTTTATATTTACTATTTATTAAGTTGATTATCGAAAATTAATATTAATGATATTGTATGAACTGACTTCATGGAACCATGATCCGTATCGTGGTAATGAATATTTAAATAAGCTTCTGATCCTAAAATGTAAGGATTTTGTGTGAGGCATTGAATATAAAAGGTGGTCCAACCAAAACGCACGATGTTAATTGTAAATAAAACAAAAAGTTTTCAGAGAATTATTTTAATATCTTTTATTATGATATTATATAATGTCATCAATTTCCACCATATCATCTTCTACCTCTATGCGATGAATTTTATATTATATCTAGTCGGTGTGATACTCTAAAATTATGGAATATATCAATTAAGTTTTCACCTTTTTCTACAATGATATTTAAATGTGGTCTTAGAATATCTAATGATTTATTTGTGTACATAAGGTAAAAGGATAATTCGTTGTTATAAAGTAATGGTTTTAATAGATAAATTGTTCTGTTCTTAATTTTTTTGATTAATTTTAGGCTAGTGTTCATCTAAGGAATTTTCCATCAAATAATCTATTAAATCCATGGTGTTATATTTTTTCATTTGTCTTATATTAAACGTTATATTTGTTATAATGAACATAGGACTTTGTTCCTTTAACACAGCATGATTTAGTACCGAAATACTTAACTGACGATTAATATAATATTCAGATAATATGATTTTTTCACCAATTTTAATGTTTTATGGGTTAATTCAGCTAAATGGTCAACGGACATTTTCTGCTTTATATTAGTGTATCCCAGTTTCAATAATTAAGAAGAATTAATTAATATAAAATAGTTCACATGTACAATTTTGTCGTGGTAGTCATTTATCACCCTCCTGGCTTTCCATATTTCGTGCACTCCAGTTGTCCTTATTCTACGATGTCTTCATTGTAGAATATAGACATGTATAGAAATTATAAGAGAAAGTCATACAATAATAGCTAAGATTCAACTTCACAGTACTACCTACTTTGTGCATGCTTTAGACTCAGTGATGGCTATTTTGTATCTGAAACTAGCAAGTCTATAATCGAAAACTGCTCCCTACGAAGCAGAAAAATTGTGATATATGACAAAATTAAAATATTTTATATGTTGCTAGTAAACTTTTAAACCATCTTTATTTTTAAACACAAAAACAATAAATAAGTCACAATAAACCTTCTTAATAAAAGATTTAAACAGAAATTAATACAAGCTAAATCTAAGTTAATAAAATATTAATAATTTATTCTCTATACAGTTATACTGATTTTACAATAAAATTGTAAATATCGTCTCAATTTTCAGTGTATTTGAAGGAGTACTATGCCTCTTCAATTCAAGACTTCTGGCTGCTTCCTAATTGTGTTGGTGTGGAAAAATAAGTTGTGGTAAGGAATTTTCTATCAAATAAGCCATTAAATCCATGGTGTTATATTTTTTGATTTGTTTTATACTAAACATTAGGTTCATTATAATGAACATATATTTAATACCAGAATACTTAATTGACGATTAATATATTTTGCAGATAATGTTTTCTTCATCAATTTTCAATGTTTTGTGGGTTAGTTCAGCCAAATGGCCAACGGACATTTTCTGCTTTATATTAGTATATCCCAGTTCCTCTACACCAATAATTGGTGTAGATTTGTTTTAGCTTTTCCTTGAAAAAATATTTCTATTTTCTTGAAACTTTTCCTGATACAGTTTGTTGTTTATTCTGTTTAACGAAGCACACACCTTAAGACCACCAAAGTTTAGTATTTCTTTGGTAACGTTAGAAACAATCACTTTTATATTTAACAGGAGACAACACGTTTTAAAAACTTCAAATAAACGGTTATTAGTTTAATAAACGGAATTTCAGATAATGATACCATCAGGAAGTAAAGAACTTTAACAGTAAAATTAATATTTAACATTTTTTGATTGGCTAAAAAGTATTTGCTATATTTAAAGCATGAGTAAGTCATTTTGTTTTCTATTTGTTCAGATACTGACTCCTCCGAATATAATTCGATGGTTTAGTCACGAAAATATTATCGCATTGCACATAGCATTTCTTTCCATACTGTTTTCGAAGAATATTTCTCTGATATTACGGTGACATGAAATTTATTATGTCCATTAATTTATTTTGAATATCTGTAAGAGGAACTGACGGTTAAAAATCTCCAGATACGATTTCTTGTAAATAGATTTTTATATCAATTTTATGTAATTTAATCGCGTTATTCATTGGATCTGCCCACTTTAAAAAAAGATTATTAATAATTTTCTGTGCTATTTCGTGGTTTCCTCCCGAACAGTGTATTATTTCAAGATCAACTTGGGGTTTAACTGATTTGTATAAAAATAAAACTTATTTAAAATGACAACATTGTATTGACCAATCTTATTTATAAGTTTCAATATATTTGTTGTATCGGTGTAGACTGAAATGCTGTATTTTTGCCCTCTATATGTTTTGTAATTGAGCAGTTACTATTAAGGATAAAATATATTTCATCAGAAATACCATTGCTGTTAAAAAATAATTTATTATTATTAATTTTAGTAAAAGCCTTTTGATATTCTTCTAAACTCAAATTCAGATCCACATTGTCATCTAATTTGTCTGCAACTATAGGCTTATTTTCTTTTAATCTGTGCTTGATTTGTATCAAGAACATTTTTTTATTTTTTATGAACAATATTGAGACGATATTTCTATGGTAAAATCGTTTAAACTGACATCAATAAATCTCTTCGGTGCGACAGTTTCATGTATGTTAATGTATATGCGGTTTCTATAAGAATAGATAAAAAAATAAATAAATTATGTAAGTTCCCTATATAGTTTAATAATTGCCTTAACTAGTGTATCCCAAGATTTTTAGTAACGCTCATCCACTACAAATCCATTCATCCATAACGTCCAACCATTACTGTCCTTCGTGAATATCAGTACCCTCTTTACTCGTTTCAACTGTGCTACCAAAATAAGTGTCTATTTTCACCAATCCATTATGGAGGCTTCCTATGTTAATATTCCGGTCATCGCCATCACAAACAGATTCTCCCCTGAGGTTTGTAGATATCGATATCCCTGAAAACAACAAGGCCCCTCACAGCATCGGTGTAATGTGGTGGTCTTTGGCATGTGATGTCCTGCGTTTTCATGGAATATCCCCTTTGACACCAAATGGGACGTAGTTGTGGACTTGTTCTTCTTCCACGAACCCGAGGAATCCAAGAAGGAAGAACAAGCGGCCAAAGAAGCCATCGTCAGTCCGCCTGATTGAAGCGGTGTCACAGTTTTATGTATGGTTGGCAATATGCAATTTTTTTATAAGTGGCTAAAGTAAATTAGCTACTCTTTCACTCTTCACTTTGTTTGGTAATTTTCTAATTAATTTTTTAATCATTATTTTTCCATTTTTTCTAGTAGAGCAAGTTCTCTAGACTGTTTGAGTATTGATTTAACTCATTCATCAACTGCCTCATTCATCGCTGGGTTATCCCTAAGGTGCATTATGCAGTACCACAGCTGAATTGAGTAAGCTGTGGCAGTACATATCCTGATCTCATATATAAAAGGTGGTCCAACCAAAACGCACGATGTTAATTGTAAATAAAACAAAAAGTTTTCAGAGAATTATCTTAATATTTTTTATTATGATAGAAGGATCTATGACAATTATGTGTGAAACAAAATATCGGCCAAATGCTCGCCACGGCTTCGGTGGCATACCTCTATCCGATGGTCCATATTTTCAATAACTGAGACATAATTGAGGTTCAATGTCGTTAATGTGCTGAATTATCTCATCCTTTAGCTCTTGAATTGTTCTTGGCTTATTGACGTACACTTTTTCTTTTAAATATCCCCAAAGAAAGAAGTCCAACGGTGTCAAATCACATGATCGTGGCGGCCAATTAACATCGCCACGACGTGAGATAACACGGCCATTGAATTTCTCGCGCAAAAGTGTCATTGTTTCGTTGGCTGTGTAGCAAGTGACACCATCCTGTTGGAACCACATATCGTCCAGGTCCATATCCTCAATTTCTGGCCACAAGAAGTCCGTTATCATCTCGCGATAGCGAACACCATTCACGGTAACTGCTTGGCCGACCTCATTTTCGAAGAAGTACGGCCCGATGACGCCGCCAGCCCATAAACCGCACCAAACAGTCACTCTTTGTGGATGCATCGGCTTTTCAACAATCACTCGTGGATTCTCATTTACCCAAATGCGGCAATTCTGCTTGTTAACGAATCCACTGAAGTGAAAGTGTGCCTCGTCGCTGAAGATGATTTTCTTTCTAAAGTCACCATTCACTTCTGTCTGTTCAACCAACCATTCGGCGTATTGACGACGCTTGAAATGGTCAGTAGGCTTCAGCTCTTGAGTCAATTGAACCTTGTAAGCGTGTAAATTCAAATCTTTATTCAAAATTCGCATCAATGATGTTCGTGAGATGTCCAATTGTTGGGCACGACGACGAGTCGAGGTTGACGGCTCTTCTGCTACACTATCGCGAACAACAGCAATGTTTTCCGCAGAACGAACTGGGCGAGCATGCACAGGTGTTTTCACATCTCCTACAGACCCGGTTTGCTGAAATTTCCGCACAATTCTCCCGATTGTGGACACATTTGGTCAATTATGCTGACCAAAAAAGGCACGAAGTGCACGAAATACATTTTGATTTGAACGCCCATTTTCGTAAAAGGCTTCAACAATCTTAACGCGCTGCTCAATTGTGTACCTCTCCGTGGTTGAATTTGTTAAACACTGAAACAAAGAAATGTCAAATTAAGTTGGGCAAAAAACTTGACGATAAGGTGTGACTCACAATTAACATCGTGCATTATGGTTGGACCACCCTTTACGTTCTTTACCCGTATCAATTGTGTCATCAAAACAATCGATAAAATTATTCTAGCAAGCAGTGGCGGCTCGTGGTGATTTGTCATGGGTGGGCAACAACTAACTATTAGTAGGTTATATAGTGCAAAATAATGAAGCAAAATGTAGTAAAAAACTTTGACTCATCACTCTATGTTAGTCACTGTACAAGTATATGTTAAGATTTAAAATTCTTTCAGCTTTCAAGTTGAAAATGCATAGCACTAAAATTGCATAAAACTAGTACAGACTCTTATGAATGCTACATAATTTTTATATTTACACATTTTCTAATACATTAATAACCAAAATAATATTACTTAATAATATAACAAATACTGTTATAGAGAAATTCTCTCATGTTCGCCATGGTATAAATACTAAATAAATACAATACTAAAAAAACACAAATGTAAAGTACCAACTTCCACAGACAGACCGCCGCGCCGCACTAATTTATTGTAATTATTGTTAAAGAACCGTTAAAATTTTGAAAATCCTAACCTACAGAGTACAGACCTCGCTGAGATACAACGTTCTACAATGTCTCTGAAAACTGAACTCGGAGATCGGAGATTCTCGATTCATTCCCCGCTATGCCGAAGGCTTCTTCAGCAGGGTGGTGTAGCCCACCTGTGTCAGCTTACTCGAGACTCGAGTAAGCTGTGTTCGTGTCTCAAATAGTTTCATGTAGTTTACACGTATATAATTTTGTTTTTGTCTTCAAATCATTCGTAATTCTATTAATTAATTAATTCTATTCATGTGTTTACTGTTTATTTAATTTTATATTCCAGATTCCCATGTTTCTATATTATTGTGAAATAATATAAACTTTCAAGGGATGTTGAAAGTATACCTATGTCAATAATATCAATATTAATTTTAAAACTAATCTTGGTAGATACTTATTTACTTGTATTTATTTATTAAAGCAATAAGTATAATTATTTATTTGTGCGAGGCGCTGTCTCGTATGTATTTACAAAGCCAGGAAGGCAAAAGGCGTGGCTGCGCACCCGGTGCGGCACCCACCACGCTAGGCAACCACGGTAATTATTCCACGGTTAGAAGAGTGAATTGCTGCACTTGTACTGCAATTTTCCACCACGGTTGCGCTGTTAGTATTAGTACGAGTATATGTATATAATCAGAACTTTTCATTGTATTATTGTTGTTATGTAATATATAGTGTATTTAATTACATATTACATAATTACATCTTCACTAATTTCTATAAACGATAAATAACGACCTTTGGAACTGTGTGTTCCTCTTCTTTTAGGAAACAGCTGGGTGGGCACTGCCCTCTCTGCCACCCCTGACCAGCCGCCACTGCTAGCAAACGATTCAATACAGTTTTAGAATTGTCTTTACTGCTTCATTATTAGGTTTATTGTAATGTTCACCCATTATCTTCTATTTGAATTATATTTTTGGTCAATTTATTCGCAGGTACCCTCTTTTGTCATTTAAACTGTTACACCAAAAGAGTTATTTTGGTGCCACATATTAGCTATTCTTTTAAAGAGGCATTTGAGAAAGATCGAATTAGAAATTTCCTTTCATAAATTTTGTCATGTATTCCTGATTCCCATATTTTTGGACATTTTATTCACAGTTACCCTCTTTTGTCGTTTAAACTGTGGTACCAATAGAGTTACTTCGGTGCTACACATTGCCAAAAATTGCATATTGCCAACCATACACAAAACTGTGACATCGCTTCGATCAGGCGGTTTTATGACTGCAGCGACGGCTTCTTTGGCCGCTTGTTCTTCCTTCTCAGTCTCCTCAGGTTCGCGGAAGATGAACAAGTCCACGACTACATCCCACTTGGTGTCACGGGGGATAATAAGAAATATATTTTATCCTTTATAACAACTGCTCAGTTACAGAACATATAGAGGCCAAAAATACAGCATTTCAGTCTACACCGTTGGCCGAATATTTAGAATTTATCGATAGCTCATCCGATACAACGAATATATTGAAACTTATAAATAAGACTGGCCAATAAAATGAAATTTTATTTTTATACAAATCAGTTAAACGAACCCTAAGTTAATTTAATTTAAAAGCTTCAAATTAAATGTATTAGAATTGTTATGTTTAACAAATAGAAAATGAAAGTCTAACCAACGAATGTTTTAATTTTGTATAAATATGGATTTTCATCAAGTAGTGGTTCAATAAATTCAGAAGGAAGTATATTTTTAAGATCATCAATTTGGCATAAGAATAGTTTTACTAATATACTTTTGCAGTGTTAAATCGCCATTTATTTGTATTGAACGGCACCCAATCATCATTTCTTGCATTTTTTCTACCATAAATAAGTTAGTACTATTCATTTTATTGCTATTTGCCAAATAAAAAACTCTTATCTTGCCGATAAACTGAACAGTCTATCTGAGCCTAGCCATAAAAACAAGCCACGATATGAGACCCGTTTGGAATTTTTTATTTGGCAAATAGAGATGAAATAAACTATAACTACTTCTAAGCAAAATATGTGTTGCTGTAGCAATGCCACAACCTATTTGGAGTTTATTTAATGCAGACAAATTTTTGAGGTTAGATTTTTACTTATGGTTAATATAAATTTTAAATAAGGTTGGAAATTGGTGCAGGGAGAGGGGACTCTCGGTCAATCCCTCTAAAACTGAGGTGATGGTGTTCACCAAGAAATATAAGTGGAACAAAACATGTCCGCTGAAACTTGGTGGCCAAGAACTAAGCTATAATAGCGAAGTGAAATACTTAGGAGTAATCCTGGACGGTAAACTGTCATGGGGAAAACATCTAAGTCACATATGTTCCAAGATCACAGCAACACTTTGGCAACTGAGAAGAGCCATTGGTAGTAGCTGGGGCTTGAAACCGGAAACCATGAAATGGATGTATGAGGCAATTCTCAAACCCAGACTGATGTATGCAGCACTGGTCTGGTGGGAGAGAGCCTGTTTAAAGTCGGAAGCCAACCGACTTAACAAGTTAAGAGGATTGATTCTTAGAAGTATAACCGGAGCCCCAAGATCAACACCGATCGAGGCGATGGGGATACTGACGGGGATACCACCTCTTGATGTCATCCTGAAAGCGGAAGCCGCAAAGGCAATGCACAGGGTGGGAAACATGAATAGGAAGGTGAGGGACCTGAATAGACTCTCAAGAGAGCTAGCTGAGGAGGGACTCCTATGGATGCCCTCTGACAGTACGGGTGTCCACTTCCTGTTTGACAAGAAATATAAGATCACCCTCACCAGTAAGACCGACTGGATGGAGGGTCGAGCTGGACTGCCGCTCAATGGAGACATCTGGTACACGGATGGAGCCAAGAGTGGGAACAGAGCGGGTGCGGGGGTGTATAGGCGACGCGACGGGATAGGTAAAACCTTCCCCTTGGGCAAATACACTACCGCACTCCAGGCCGAGCTAGTTGGAATTACATACGGTATTCTGGGGGCGAACCAAAATCGGACCCAGGAGAAGGTATGTATCTGCTCGGATAGCAGGGCGGCGTTGGCAGCCCTGAATTCAGCAACGACAAAGTCGAAGCTGGTCTATAATTGCTATGAAGCATTGAACCACTTGGCAGGGAAGGGACCGGTGGAACTCTTATGGATACCTGGGCATAATGGCATTAAGGGAAATCTAATTGCAGATGACCTTGCCAGACTAGGGACCAGGGAAAACCTCTATGGACCAGAACCTGCAGTGGGAATAAGTCGGAATCTGATCAGAGACCGCATCAATGGCTGGGCAAGAGACCAGCACAATAAAAGATGGAGAGGAGTAACGGGTTGTCGAATAACCAAACTCTTCATCGAATACTCAGAGATTGAGAAATGGGCCCAAGAATTCATTAAATTGAACAGGCACAAAGCCAGAACTTTGGTGGGAATCATAACGGGCCACCATAGTAGCCTGAATGCATATAAGCACAAGCTGAGGCTGACTGATAGCCCGGCCTACAGATACTGTAAAGAAGACGAGGAAACCTTGATTCATCTTCTTTACACCTGCCCCGCACTGGAGGAGAAGAGGTATCTTATATTAGGGACCCCTGTTATCCTAGAGGAGGCGAGGCTTAAGGCGGGGGACGTGCCTAAATTGCTCCTTTTATGGGATAGCATTTTTGGATAATGACCCGGATAAGAGGGGATCGCCAAGGGACTACCCATGCGATCAGTGGCTGATGAGGCCCAAACCTATATAGTATAATAATAATAATAATATAAATTCCTCTCTGCGTGAAAATAAGTTTAGTTCTTATAAAAAATAACCAAAATTCCGTTTTCAATATGGAGACAAAGAGCAATATACATCTTGGTGATGAAGTTTTCATAATTTTGTTATTTCATAAAGTTTTTATGTTTTGTAATGGATATTTTGGAAAAAATTGGAATATGTCAACCTTTATTTTTAGAATGGCATTGACTGAGTAAAAATTTTATATTTTCAGATTGTGTATTTGAGCTGCGAAATTATCATAGTATTGTTTAAACGATAACCCTCTCAATTTGAACTAAAATGAATTACCGATTGTAGTTTTCCGAATATATATTGTAAATATTTAACAATTTTAAAATATCTGCAAAAATAGTCGTATTTATAATTATACATAAAATAGATATAATTAAAGACTAAAATTAAAGGAATCTAGGCTAAGATTCAATTACTGATGCTTTAAGGTAAAACCGACTGAATCCGATATCAAACACTACGCCATTGGCATGTATTTAATTGGCTACTTCTATAATGTGATGACAAAAAAAAAAAAAAAACTAAAGTTAGCAGTAATGTTATGTTATGACTAATATGCATAAAAATATGAAATAGTATTATACCCCACCAATATATATTAATAGAGGACAGTACGCCACTGGATAAAAAGTTACTACATAATAATTGCAATAAGAATGGACAATATAAATTAATTACATATATGTATAATAATAGTAATATAAAAAATATTAAAAGTGTAAGTAATATCAGTAAGTTCAGACAGCGTTGCTTCTATCACGGTGGCATAAGCTTAAACGCATTTAAATAACCAATTATAAGCAGTATCAAAGGAACATTATAAAAATAGACATAAAACAAACATTAAGCGCTGTCTTGTACCTTAGAGAATAAAAAATTCTATTAGTTATTATTACTCTCATTTTTAGAGAACTTAATTATTACTCTCTTATTGAATAAAATAATTCTATTAATTGTAGATGGATTTAGAATAGATAAATAAAGTTTCACTTTTAGAAACTACAAAAGTGGTGAAACTAAAAGAATTACCTGAAAATATCCCACAGCCTATATATGGAGCACAACTAGTAAACACAAAATACGGGGAAACTGTTTTATTAGAATTAGAGAAAAATAGTATATTTTTACCAAAAAGGATAGTACCGGCAGTCAAAGAGAATCTGGAGGAATTTAAAAGCAGAAAATACAGTATAATTTATGAGGGCTCAAAGAATGTAAATAAACCATCTATGGGTGTGTTATTCAAGTTTATCGAAAGTAAGTAACACATAATTTTTTTAAATATTAAATTTATTTGTAATTTCTTTTTTAGCTGAGAACAAGGAATATATTCACTTACCTCTGGAACTTTTCAGATGAATAAACGTATATTGAGAGCAGCCAGCTATGAACTCTGAAGAAATCAAGCATATGAGTAATGAAATTATTAGAAAGTTCAAAGAAGTGGAAACACTTTTAGTGCATGGTGGTGTCCCGCAGGAGAGAGGGATATGTAAAAGATGTTATTTTTAACGCTTTATTAGAATTTTCAGAATCAGGTAGTGGGTGGGCTTTAAGCGAAATTATTAGTTTAGAAGTTAATATAAATAAATATGAAGTTGGGAACGGTTCTTCCTACATTAAACTACCGGAAAAAATTGCAAAAAATGGGCTTGCATTAATGTTAAGAACAAATATGATGAGACCTGTTTCGCATGGGCCACTGTCAGTGCTCTTCACCCGTTGAAAAAGACTCGGATAGAACATAATCATATCCTCATTACACAACAGTACTAAATGTAAAAGATTGAATTTCCTATTACGTTACCGCAAATTTTCAAATTTGAAAAAAATAATACAATCTCTGTTAATGTTTGTTTGGGAATGGATTCAAAATCAAATTTTTCTGTTGTACCCCACCGTATAACCAAACAAAAATTAGTAACAAACATGTAAATTTATTAATTGTTCAAGATAAATATTTTCCAAAAATAAATGAATTTGAACCGACAATGTCAGATAACAAACAGCAAATAGAAATTAAATACCATTATTGTTATATTAAAGATTTTTCTAGACTTTTAAATTGTCAGCTCTCAAAAAATTATCAAAAAAATTTGTTATAATAGATGTCTACATTATTTTACATCTAAGCGATCATGTAGATTGCAAAAAACGTAACGATTGCAAAATTGAATTTTCCAGAGAACGGTACATTAAATTTAAAAATTTTGTTTACAATTAAATGGTTCCGTTTATTATATATGCAGATTTCGAATCCTTGCTTAAACCATTTGTTGATGATGATAGTCATTGTTGATATCAGAAAACGAGTAGATATCAGAAACACATAACATACAGTGCTGGATATTATTTAAAATGTAGTTATAACAATTACTGGTCATATTATAAAAGTGTTCGGTGATTAGACTGTATGTCTTGATTAGCAGAGGAATTATGCAATGTTGCACAATTTGTCTCCTCGAAATTAAAGCACGTGAAGCCCATGAATACTGAAGTTAGTTTATGGGAAGCCAGTAAAATTTTTCATGTTTTCGAAGAGGAATTTAACGAAACAGATAAAATTGTTAGGGATTAGTGTCACCTCACCGGAAACTTCAGAGGTTTTATTCACAATAAATGTAATTTAAATTATAGAAATTCCTTTCTTGTTCCTGTGGTCTTCCATAACCTCAGAGATTACGATGCCCATTTCAGAATAAAGTTCTTAGATCAACAAAATTATATTTATTGCCTGAGAATAAGGAAAAATACATTAGTTTCACAGTTCACGATAATGAAACTAAACTAAGATTTAGATATATAGACTCTTTCAGATTCATGGGTTGTTCTCTAGAAGAACTAGCTTCCACACTGAACGATGAAAATTTTGCAAATCTTAAACGTGAATTTTCAGATCTAGACGATGAAAAATTTCAATTATTAACACGAAAAGGTGTATTCTTTTATGACTATTTACACAATATAGAAAAACTAGATGAAGCAGAATTACCAGATATAAAACACTTTTACAATAAGTTAAACGACAAGAACATAGGAGAGACGGATTATGCACATGCTTAAATTGTTTGAGAAAAATTCGGTATGAGAATTCTAGGCGACTACAATGATCTCTATATGAAAACAGATATCATGTTGTTAACTTGCGTTTTTGAAACCTTTCGTAGTACTTACTACAAGACATATAACCTCCTAGTCATTATTTTTCGATTCCAGGATATACGTTTGACTGCATGCTTAAATATAGAACGTGTAGGCTAAAAACTATTCAAGATGTGGATATTTTAATGTTTATTGAGCGTGGTATTTGAGGTGGTGTGAGATGTTATAATAGATTTTCAAAGGATAATAACAGGTATTTAGATAACTTACGTTGACAGCAAATCATCCACATACATATATTCTTTATTTTGATGTAAACACTCTATATGGATGGGCTATGAGACAATTTATAGCATATGGGGAATTCCAGTGGATCGATTGCAACATAGACATCACCAGCATGCCTGATGATTCTGAAATTGGTTATATTTTAGAGGTCGATCTCGAATACCTAGAAAATTTAAACGATTTACATAAAGATTTGCCATTCTGTCCGGAACATAGAACTCCACCAAATTCAAAATTCCCTAAATGAATGACTACCTGTTACAGTAAGCAAAAGTACGTTATTCGCTATAGAAATCTTAAGCAGGCCCTACAGCATAGAATAAAATTAACGCGTATCTAAAGAGTTCTACAGTTCAAACAGTCTCCATGGCTAAAGCCCTACATTGACTTAAACCCATCACTGAGGATTCAAGCAAAGTCAAATTTTGAAAAGAACAACTATAAATTAATGAATAACGCTACCTTTGGTAAAACAACTGAGAATGTTCGAAAACACAGAATCGTTAAGCTAGTGAATAAATGGGAAGGGAGGTACGGAGCTAAGAATTTGATTGCAAGTCCTAATTTCCAAAGCAGATCCATTTTCAGTGATAATCTTATGGCCATTGAAATGAAAAAATCTCGCATTATATTCAATAATCCTCTGTATATCGGAATGTCTATCTTGGACATTTCTAAAATTTGCGTATATGACTTTCACTATCGATATATGTTAACGAAATTCCCTGTGGAAAAATTTAAACTTTTGTATACAGACACAGACAGTCTCTTGTACGAAATTCAGTGTAATGATGTACATGAAGAGGTTATCAAACGAGACATTCATAGATGATACTAGTGATTACCTCCAAGATAATCGCTGGAATATTCGTCTAGTAAATAAAAAAATCCCTGGTTTAATGAAGGATGAAAACAATGGGAAAATAATGACTCATTTCATAGGTCTACGTTCTAAACAGTATACCTATAAAGTCGAATCACGCAAAATAATTAAAAAAGCAAATGGCGTAAAGTCTAATGTTGTGAAAAATAAAATTACTTTTGAAGATTACCTCAACTGCTTGGAGAAATTTTCAAACAAAAAGCCCCAGGAAGAGTGTTTACTAAATAAAATTCAGCGCTGTATACAATCAAAATTACATGAGGTATACAACATTGAACAAACTTGCTCTTAATCCCTTTGATAATAAGAGGTACACTCTTCCTGAGGTTCACAATACTCTCCCTTGGGACCACTACATAATGAACACCTAGTAATTTCATTGTTAATATTCTTTTTTGCTTCATATCAACTTTAAATCTCTCTGTTATATTTAATATTTTTTATTATTATGTAACCAATTTTTATGATAATAAATATGTATTTATAAAAAAATTATCATGATTTTAATTTCAAAACCTAACCTAAAAAAAAAACAAATTATATTAATATTTTTTTTATTTAAGCACTTGTTTTCAGTAGATACATTTTTCTATCTAAGTCATTAAGAATCGTATCTTTATTATGAAATAAACATTCACGTATACAGTATGATTGAACATTACATGGATATAAGTCATATAAATTTAATATAACAGTATATGGTGACAATTCATAATTAGATTCACTTAGAATATTGGTAATGTTAAGAATAATAATAAACCGAGAAAGAGTTCGTACAATTTATTCCCTGAATTCACCAGTACACGTTTTACGCTCTGTCCGTTTACAAAAATCCTCCCGGTCTAACTCTCGGACATCCAAGTCCCGTCATTGTTTATACTTGGAGACGACCGAGAGTCGGGCCTTAACATAAACAGCTCGTGTATCGTTACACCGAATTAATACAGGCAATAATAAAAATTTTATTTCATAGAACATGTTCTCTCACAATCGGCCGTCCTGACCTTGGCACGTCCTCGGGCCATCCTCATGACCTGTGAACAAAATAAAATCAACCAGAAACGGTGTCCTTTTCTTTTAAATAAATAAAAAAATCTGACGAGTAACCAGTATGCATCAGGAGGGATTTCTTTCAAGCTCTAAACCATCGAAAAGGCCAATGCACTACTGATCTGTTCCCACTCATTAACACATCAATTCAGCTAAGCCATCAAGACCAATGTACTACTGATTTGCCAACATTCATTAACTCATCAATTCAGTAAACATCAAGAGAGATTTCTTTCAATCTCTAAGCCATCAAGACCAATGTACTACTGATTTGCAAACATTCATTAACACATCAATTCAGTAAACATCAAGAGAGATTTCTTTCAATCTCTAAGCCATCAAGACCAATGTACTACTGACTTGCCAACATTCATTAACTCATCAATTCAGTAAACATCAAGAGATATTTCTTTCAATCTCTAAGCCATCAAGACCAATGTACTACTGATTTGCCAAAAATGAAAGCAAGTAATCTTAGTCAAAAGCAAACATATCCAAATTCTGTATCATTCAACTCACCCTTAATGATCCTTCTGCATCTTAAACAATTTTAGACGATCACTGGCTACCACCCCTCTTGTCCTTGGATAGAGATACTACTCGGTACCGATCATTCCCCAGCACATGGGTGATCCGAACAGGACCAGTGAACTTCTGGACGAGCTTGCCACTGGAAAGCCCCTTAACCATGGGAGTTCGCTCCACTAAAACAATGTCCCCAACCTGGTATTGGATAGGCTCCAAATGCTTCGCATCAAAACGCTTCTTCATACGCTTTGCTTGCCTCTCAATATTGCACGCCGCTTGTCGACGCGAACGTTCTAAGTTACCCTGTCTATCTGCCTGACTATCAACACTCGTATCATATCTTAACCGCGGGCGAAACCCATACAATAGTTCCGAGGGTGATTTACCCGTAGTCATATTGATCGTACCATTTATACCCCACTGCAGCTCTGGAATTTTACTTTCCCAAGAGTCATAACTTTCTCCCACGGCTGCAGTCATAGCACGGAGTATTGTCGAGTTAAAGCGTTCAACTTGCCCGTTAGCTCTAGGACAGGCAATCGCAGTTTGCACATGTTTTATATTATGACGTTTACAGAACTCCATCATATTCTTACTCGTGAATCCTTTCCCACGGTCCGTTATTATTCTCTCTGGTATGCCGAAAAATTTCATTAACAGTTCCAAAGTTGTAATGATATATTGAGTAACTGATATGAGTTTTCTTGATTAGCTGTCCAGTTCCATTCCTTATTCTTCTTGGTTAGCATTGTTAGTGGTTTTGCTTTTATTGCGAAGTCCTTAATGTATTTTCTAAAATACGAGGCTAAGCCAAGAAATCTTCTAACTTCATGGACGTTGCTGGGTTTTGGAAATTCTAACACAGCTTTTACTTTCTCTAGCGATGGTCTTATTTCTCCATTTCAGATGATGGATCCCAAATATTCTACTTCATTTTGTAGAAATGAACACTTCTTTTTGTTAAGCGTCAGCCCTGCTGTACTGAACACACTTAGTACCTTTTCGAGTCCATCAAATGCTTCATCAAGTGTTTTGGCCATGATAAGAATATCATCAAGATATACGAGGGTAAACGAAAAGCGGAAGGGGCCCAAAATGTTATTAATCGCCCTCTGGAAAAATGATGGTGCACAAGATAATCCAAAAGGAACCCTCTTATATTGATAATGTCCGTATGGTGTCACAAAGGCGGTAACACACAGGAACTGTGCTCGTGAGTCTTATCTGCATCTCCACATTTGTGTTTCCTAATTCCGAGTTATTTGCAGCAAAACACCTTTTGTACTTTTCGAACAAGGTAGTTAGACGCTCTTGTATGTTCTCAGTTTCAGACGATGGTATTGCAGGTACTTCAGTCTCTAAAGACTGCTCCGAAGAGATTCCCCGCGCCACACATTGCCCTTGTTTAAATGACGTGGTTACCTTGCTGACATTGTAGACCGTCAGAATTCCTAGTCCGAGTACTATATCAATTTGCTTTGCTGGAATTATAACAATGTTTTCATTTAAATTCCATTCGGAGCGCGCCGGTGTTAAGGAGCCTTGTACTAGTTCACATACGACTTGAATTTTATTGATTCCAGGAATTATTGTTACTTCTTCATTGGTACGCAAGGAATACTTGATAGTGTCTTCGACCGTTTCGGTAGGTAAGCTGTAATCATTTTCATCATAAAAGCACAAACTGTTTTCCTTTTTGATAACACATACTCTTGGCAACTCGGTAAATGACCATCCTATCAACAAGTCCATGCTTTGAGAACCATCCACTACCACTACGATTGGGACTTTTCTTTCCACGTCATACAGCTTTATTTTTGCTTCTGTCTCCCCTAAAGACGTTACAATTGCACCACCATATCCTTGCATTAATGTTTGCTTATTTTTATTTATAAAAAGTCCAAGCGCCTTTGCTCTAGTCTTTCTCAAAATCGTGCATGCGCTCCCGAAATCAACGTATGCTTTCACTACTTCGTTATTAATTTTTGCATCCACATGGTATTTCCGATCATCTTAAGTAATGTGATTTATCTTGACAGCTTCATTATTTGATTTCAGTTTGAAACATGTTTCTCTTGTATGACCCATTCTTTTACAATAACTGCAGGTGTGGTTGTTTATTTTACTCGTTGTGTCTGTGTTGTTAGATGTCTTATTTTTAAAACAATTATTAGCTTTATGACCTATTTTACCACAAGTATAACAACCACGCGTTTTGCTGGGGCTGCTCAAATTTTGTTTATTTCCTTGGTCAGATTTACGGGCTGTGATATTCGAGAAATCTGACTCAACAATAAATTTTAATAATTGTTCGGTATTTTTACAACCCGCGGCCTGAGCACTCGCTTTAAGTAAATTATTATTGATTGTAGAAATTATGACGTCTGTAATGACATGGTCGGATAGGTCGCAATGTTTACCTAAACGCAGTTTGTTATAGTAAAATGACACAACGTCTTCATTATGCTGTCTTTCCGTGTTTACAAATTCTTTCAATTTCAACGCTATACTTCGGACAGACGGAAAGGCTAGAGCTACGAGCAAAACTTTGCTCGTAGGGCTAGAGTTAGTTTTTGTTTCCACTGCCGCCAATCACTATCAACTTCCGTTTGACAATCATACCATGCTTTGGCATTACCTTCAAGATGACTTATCATAGCAAATATTTTTGCACGATCGTCCCATTCATAAAGTTCGCCTAGTGAATCAATTTTATTTATCCACTGGTTTATGGTAATGCTTTTGGTTAATGCATCAAATTTTGGGATCAATTCCATCCGCCCCACGTAACGTTGCATTACCGAATCACGTGAGTGTGATTTTGATTTATTGCTGGTATTAGTTTCCGTCGTAGAAGGTCGTTCAGTCGATTGACGCGTCGGACTACCGGGTGGGGTATGGGATCCTGACCGCGAACGACGCGTCTCCGGCGATACCCTACCTTGCCGGCCAGAGGAATTATTAAATGTCTGGTAAATTAGATCCTCTAATTTTTAAAATCAGTTTTCAAATTGCGTTTCTAATCGTTGTAAACGATCACGATTACGCGACCGAGAACGCTGACGCCGTTCTTTCCTGGCCCGACTATGACTTCGACTACGTCGGTGTCGATCCATTAATATAAGGAAAATATTAGCTCGAGCGACACAAAATGCAAGTTCTCAAAATACAAATGCGCGAATTAGTCAGACAAGCAGGCAACTTAGACGATAAAACAAAAGTCAAGGACTCGCCACTGTTCTACCAAGCATTTGTTGCAGCACGGCACAATCACCTGTTGCACAGAACGGCCCAAACACCTGATCACATCACCTGTGGTGTGGAGTTATTATCGCACTTCTGATATGTTAAGAATAATAATAAACCGAGAAAGAGTTCGTACAATTTATTCCCTGAATTCACCAGTACACGTTTTACGCTCTGTCCGTTTACAAAAATCCTCCCGGTCTAACTCTCGGACATCCAAGTCCCGTCATTGTTTATACTTGGAGACGACCGAGAGTCGGGCCTTAACATAAACAGCTCGTGTATCGTTACACCGAATTAATACAGGCAATAATAAAAATTTTATTTCATAGAACATGTTCTCTCACAGTAAATACATTTATAAAGTTATTATAGAAATGTTCAAAACTTAAACTATTTAGTAAGTCCATATGAGATGATATAATTTTATTGGTGTAGATGAGCTCAGGAACAAATTTGTCAGATAAATAAAATGTGCAGAAACTGTTACTCATTTTCAACAATTTGATTCCAATAATTTGTGATGATAGAGCATAATGTGAAAATTTCACTTCTATTTCTTCAGGTTGTTCACGTCGAAGTAACCCACAGTAAATGGTTGAAGGTAAGTAATAAAATCATCCCAATCTTCGCTTAGGTATAGGGACGGTTGGGCCTGAGAAAATTTCTGAGGTCGTGGGAAAATTGAAACTTACGTTTTTACCTAATTCACAGAAATTTGAGGCGTCGGTGTCTTTGTCGGCAAACATCAAAGGGTTGCCCTTCGCAGGTGTTAATTGGATACTGACCGGTGTAGTCGTCGGCATAACTCAAAATCCCATTTTCTTATGGAAGTCCACTGTGATCATTTTTGAACCGATCGACGCCGAGAGCCCCCACTACGACGACGATCCAGCTGGCGGTTCAGCAGAAGTTATATGGCGTTGATGGTAGATTCTAAGTGTTGGAATGTAATCCAAGGGCATCTCCAGCCATCCTTATGGGAGTGACAGCCTATGGTGTACTATCCTGGTTATTCTATTTTCTGCTCAAATCTGTCTACGAACCGATCTCTGGGAAATCTGTACTTTTCTAGGAACAGCGAAAGAGACCCTGTCTCGTCAACAGGTATGGGCAATGGGTATTTTTAATTACTTTACGACGATTTTATAATACTACCGGTCCTTCCCGCGCCTTCCCTGCAAGACTTCCTGTGCCATGTTTTTAAAAAATGGTTTGCAAAGTTTGAATTACTTTTTCGATTTTCAAACTATTTTTTGTATTCGTTGCATCTGATATTAAATGCTCTTTCCGCTTGATCAATATAACAGCTGTTGCATTCCTCACATGAGAACTTATAAACTCCAGATTATTTTATTTTTATTTTTTTATACTATAATAAATATTTGATATTTTTTTGGTTAGATCTGAAGGCTATTTATATTAGCTTTGATAATACGTATGAAATTTTTACGTATGAGGGCCAAAATGTGTTAAAGCTGCAATTCTTTTGTGATTTCTTCTTTTATATGCGCATAGATTTTATGGATTATAAACTGCATATGTTTGTGTCTTATTAATTTATCTATTATGTCTACTGAGAAACCGTTATTAGTTGCTACTTACTTTATGAATGGTATAGTAAATGCTCTGTTTGTCATACATCAATATGAAGGGATATTTTGTGAGGAAGGATGACAAAAGTCTGATATGTTGTCTAATTTGGTGAAATCTCGATTCACATTCAGTAAAATTCTTACAGCAGGAACATATCCTCTTGCAGCACTAAATCCCGTAGTTACTTTATATACAGAATATTTTGTCAGTATTGTATTCTGAAAGATACCAACCCTTGCTTTGCGCAGCTCCTTCATATTGTCAAAGTTTACAGAATAACTAAATAATAAAAATAACTAATAAAAAAGTGGCACGTGGCGTGGCATTAACACATTGACTGCCATTTCGGTCTATAGGACCGAGAATGTTTTTGTTTTTGATGCCAACTCGGTCTATAAGACCGAGGATTTTATTTGCCACGGGCGCCATCTCGGACTATAAGACCGAGTTAGGTTTTCTCAATTGTGGAGCCACCAACGCGGTCTAATACGAGTTTGCCTATATGAACAGACCGAGGCCGCGGTGTAAGCCATCTGCAACATACCAGTTTAAGGAAAAAATATTTAAGCTTTGAAAATTCGTAGTATGGGAACTTGTAATGAAAACTCAAACTGCAAGTTGTTTTTTTACATATTATATATTAAGTTAAAACAGTGAAAACTTACAAATATGGAAACAGATTTGTTCTTAATCAGTTCTATAACGGTGCCGCTTGTTGAAGCATTGAAGACATAGAAATGGCTCATTCTCGCACCTTCGGCAATATGTGCGGATTTTCTTGGTATTTCTTGATACCCTCCAGCCTTTAGTTTTTTTGTCATCTTCATAACAACTAATACATGGTGATTTTGTCCCTATTTCATGTCTTTAGCGACTTCATCGCGCAATTGGTACTTCTAGAGAAGACGGTCCGGGTGATTTTGCACTGCACAGTTCATATGCAATAGCCTTCCGGAAGTCTAGAATTTTTATAGGGTCTCTTACTTGTTTGAACATAATCCGCGAATTAACAACCGCAGTGTTTAGAATTATCTCGAAGCCCAATTTTTTGTACCATTTTATCGTCTTTCTTAGTGGGGTTTGGTACGAAGTCATCTGATCCGATTGATCAACAGATGATTTTCCGTCATTATAATCGATGACCATTTTAGGTTTTAAAATTGATTGTCCTCTTTTTGTTATTTCTACCATATTGTCGGAATGCTTAGTTGAAAGCATAAGCACATACCTTTTATCCCTCCAGGAAAGTACTACTTTCCTGGAGGGATACTAAAGGAAAATGAAGTTTCATCTTCATTTTCCCTTGCTATAATATCGCCTTTTCTTAGCTTCTGACCTTCTGTTACTCCTTTTGGAACACCCACCCTATTTTTTCGTAAAGTGCCAATCAAGTGTGTCTGTTTCTCTACCAGTTGTTTCGCCAGTTCTACACTGGTGTATCAGTTGTCGGTTACCAAAGTTCGTCCACAATTCAAGAGAGATTGACATAGCTTCATAACTATGGTAATTGGAGTAGTTCGCTGTTGATCCAGATTTTTTCCAGCATAAATCTGCATATTGTACGTGTATCCGCCACTACAACATAATTTGAAAATATTGATTCCATATTTGTGCCGCTTTCTTTATATGTATTGGCGCATTATTAGTCTATCTCTAAAAGAAATCAAAGATTCGTCAATGCAAACAGTTTCAGGTGGTTCAAACTCAGTTTGAAAGTTATGGAGAATCTTATCTAATAGACCTTGGATCTTATGGAGTCTGTCGTTATGTACATTTTCTTCATTATCAGAAAAATGAATCATTTTTAGCAACAGCTGAAATCTGTTCTGGCACATAATATCTGCAGCAAATGGTTTTTGAACATTGGTTCATGACTCTAATAATCGGATATATTTGGCATGCGCACTACATCCATATAAAGGGTGGTCCAACCACCCTTTAATTAAATTAGTTAATTGTAAATAAAACAAAAAGTTTTCAGAGAATTATCTTAATATTTTTTATTATGATAGAAGGATCCTATGACAATTATGTGTGAAACAAAATATCGGCCAAATGCTCGCCACGGCTTCGGTGGCATACCTCTATCCGATGGTCCATATTTTCAATGACTCTGAGACGTAATTGAGGTTCAATGTCGTTAATGTGCCAAATTATCTCATCCTTTAGCTCTTGGATTGTTCTTGGCTCATTGGCGTACACTTTTTCTTTTAAATATCCCCAAAGAAAGAAGTCCAACGGTGTCAAATCACATGATCGTAGCGGCTAATTAACATCGCCACGACGTGAGAAAACACGGCCATTGAATTTCTCGCGCAAAAGTGCCATTGTTTCGTTGGCTGTGTGGCAAGTAGCACCATCCTGTTGGAACCACATATCGTCCAGGTCCATATCCTCAATTTCTGGCCATAAGAAGTCCGTTATCATCTCGCGATAGCCATTCACGGTAACTGCTTGGCCGACCTCATTTTCGAAGAAGTACGGCCCGATGATGCCGCCAGCCCATAAACCGCACCAAACAGTCACTCTTTGTGGATGCATCGGCTTTTCAACAATCACTCGTGGATTCTCATTTGCCCAAATGCGGCAATTCTGCTTGTTAACGAATCCACTGAGGTGAAAGTGTGCCTCGTCGCTGAAGATGATTTTCTTTGTAAAGTCACCATTCACTTCTGTCTGTTCAACCAACCATTCGGCGTATTGACGACGCTTGAAATGGTCAGTAGGCTTCAGCTCTTGAGTCAATTGAACCTTGTAAGCGTGTAAATTCAAATCTTTATTCAAAATTCGCATCAGTGATGTTTGTGAGATGTTCAATTGTTGGGCACGACGACGAGTCGAGGTTGACAGCTATTCTGCTACACTATCGCGAACAACAGCAATGTTTTCCGCAGAACGAACTGGGCGAGCATGCACAGGTGTTTTCACATTTCCTACAGACCCGATTTGCTGAAATTTGCGCACAATTCTCCCGATTGTGGACACATTTGGTCGATTATGCTGACCAAAAAAGTCACGAAGTGCACGAAATGCATTTTGATTTGAACGCCCATTTTCGTAAAAGACTTCAACAATCTCAATGCGCTGCTCAATTGTGTACCTCTCCATGGTTGAATTTGTCAAACACTCAAACAAAGAAATGTCAAATTAAGTTGGGCAAAAACTTGACGTTAAGGTGTGACTCACAATTAACATCGTGCATTATGGTTGGACCACCCCTTATATACTTAACCAAAAAACCGCTTGATTTCATATGTACCCATCCATGGATTCTAGCTGAACGAGTTGTGTCTTCGGCATTTGTAACACATTGGGTGACAAATAAATTAGTTTGATCAGTTTGATTTGAGATTACTTTGATTGAATTAGTAAATCATCTACGAGGGATAAGAAAAAGTCAATTGGCGCCTTATCTTGTAATAATTCGGCTAAATGAACATCAATGCCACATTGTTTTGTAAATGAAGGAAATACAGGTTGGTTACCAGACGGAATTTTCCATTTGGAGCCTCGATAGTTAGGTTCAGCAGATATTGCAACGGGCTCCTGGTCTATAATGTCGTGTTCTGGTTCTTCTTCGTTTTCAGAAGTACTACTATCTACATTGCTTGCATTACAATTTTCATCACGACTGCCATCTACCGATAAATAAGAGATACCATAAAAAATCTTGAGGAAGCACTTACCACTTTTATGAAATGGATCATCCTTTTCACTCGACATACCATTAAAAATATCGTAAAGTTTTTCATCAAACTCTTACCATAAGACATAGAATTTTCCGTATAATACGCATGTGTTGTAAACAGCAGTACTTTCTAAGTAGCAATGTTTATATTACTTAACACATTCGCCACAATGTTTTGTCTCAGTACTCGTTCACTACATATTATATAAGCATATATATGGCCTAATTATGAACATCGCACATGTATTATTTAACTGTTAATCCGTTGTCTCTTCTAGACTTACAGAGGCGGACTGCTTTATTACTTTTTTTTTTACTGCTGATCATATAACTATATTAAGCACTCTTGGTATACAAATTTTGAGTAAGACCAATGCTTGGTATAGTTTTGAGTAGTGCACATTCTTTCCAAAAATGAAAGTGTGGATGGTTCCATTGAAAAGATAAACTAAATAATATATGAACAGATAAGATTGGGAAATGTGATGACTATTTAGTTAGTTTGGTGGTTGATTTAATCTCCCTGGACTTCTTCTTGTGGGGTTAAGTAATATCAGGTCTATTTTAATAGGTCAAATAATTGAAAGGATCTGAAGCAAATAATTCGAATCAAAATCGAAAATATCAGCCTGGAAATTATTGAACGTTCAATTCAAAGTGTTAACACGCGCATTGGCTAATGTCATTGAGACGGTTAATGGAGAACATTTTGTCAACCTACTGTCAAAATTAAAGTTTTATTTCTATTTTTTTCAAAACATACAAATAGAGAACGCATAATCGATATGGGGTACTCGTATATTCGCAAAATTTAAAAAAATTAATTTTTGTTAAAAAAGCGTAATTTAAAAATACTATATGTCGTCACAACTTAAACACAAAATCTGACCAACTAAAATTTCAAATACGCACGTCAGTAATTGTTAAAAAATTAGATTCACGTATTTCATAAAAAATAATAACAAAATTATAAATATTGTTCGAGCATTTATCACCATACTGCATGCACTTCCGTATGGAACTAAATCTATTTCAATACTCTTTTTGTAAAGAATATATACCAACACAGATTTAATATCGATTTATTTTAAAAGACGAATAAGAAACACATTTATATAATTATATATTTTTTTATTTAGCAGCATATTCTAAATTATATATATGATAGTATCACTAGAGCTTCCCACTCGAAAGCCTGATCAGTGACGGTGCCATTTATAAACAACTGGATACAAGTTATAATAATTTATATAATATATGTAATATAATATATATGTCGTTATCAAACACTCCGGCAATGTTAAACTAACTGATTTGTTTATACTTTCATCGATTTAAATATCTTAACTCCAAGCGACGGCATCCCAGTTGTGGCGAAGTTATCTGAGTGTAACACCATCCCACTGAGTGATGCAGTACTCACGGTGGGCAGCTTTATACATCAGAATAGTGTAATACAGATTATACCATATAAAAACATGTGCAACGAAAAAACTAACGCTAAGATACCATAAAAAAATTCTGTAAAACCTAAACACAAACAAATTAATTCTAAAAATAACCTATACCTATTATCATGTTTCCTATGCGAATAATACTTCAGTGATAATTAATAGGTTACTTTCTCCAATTAATTAAATAATAATATGCAACTAGACGTTGCGATTGTAAATTTTTTTTATTAATTTGAAAAATAGATCGTGCGGTAACCCTTTCGACACCTGTTGAACATGAGTGCGACTTATATTAAGGCTTTCCTCTTCGTAAACGGCGAAAGTTGCCGGGAGGTTCAGTTCCTCGTACAAGTTTCGAATTATTTGAACGGACTCTTCTTCAGGTCTTCCGTAATGTTCTTCCATAAGCTTTCGTTGCTGCGGCGTGGCTCTCTGAAGGGCAACTACGGCTAACCAAGAGCACTTGCCATCTTTAATATCGGTGCCGATCTTGCCTATCTCTGCTGGATCGCCGAAACAGTCCAAGAAATCGTCCTGTAAATGAATAATAAATACGTGTACAGTAATAAACATAAATATGTATATTATTTATGCTGCGAAATCAATAACGAGATTACATTTACCGACGAAAATAAATCTTATGTAAGAGAAAGAAATGGTTAATGAATAATATTCAATCCATTTTTGTAACACCATTGAACACAGGAAAAGCAATATATACGCGGGGGTATCCAAAAGAAACCGTACTGATGTGGTGGGCTTGATTGTTGCTTCAACTTCAAGTCTTCCACTGGCTTGATTTGAGTTGGACTCGAACATTTCAGTTTTCCCAATAACATCTTCCTTGTAGGCCATTCTTAACATTTCAAGAGTTTCTGTGCTAGTTTTTCCGAGCAAGAAGCAAAACTTTACGGCCGCCCGCTGTTCATGATAATCAGCTATTGCAAAAACGACGAGCATATAAAACAACTCTCACTAAAAAAAAATCACACAAGCCGAACGGAACTTTCTTTTAGTGATGATGCTTGGGTTGTTGACTCGGGAATGGTAGCTCTATACGCTCCTAGCGGCGGAACGCGGTACTACAGAAACTCCGCCTACCACAACATCAGTTCGCTTTCTTTTGCATACCCCCTCGTATAGAGGAAAAAGAATAGGTAATATAGTGGGGTGGGTAGGAAAAAATGTTCGGGCACGATTTTGTTTTTTATGTGATTTTTTTGGTATACGTATATTTGTTTGTTATCTGATGATGCCATTAAAAAGAATATATTTTTTAGGTTACGTACACCTGTTTCTTGTCGTTTTTGGTATTATTTTTACGTTATTTATTTGAGACTCTTTATATCTTTTTAAGATTATAAAGAGCGGAGAAAATTTAGTACTGTGAAAGACAATTATACCAAAGGTCATACTGCCACACAGCAGATTAAACGAATCAAAGTCAGGTACATGGACGAAAAATTAAAAGCTTTTTTTTCAAGCCGTTAAGTTCTTATCTTAGCATTGTTCTATAAGCTTTTGGGCATAAGATAATGCGAGGACATTTCAGAAACATGAACTACTAACGCCGTGTTTGCGGCAAACGTACCTATAATCGACAACGCGACACTGGAATTTGTATTCCCCTTTTTGATAATGTTGTCTCATTTGTTGCTACTAATGAGGTCTATTTGAACTGAGAAAAATACGAGTATGATTCAAATAATAATAATAATAAAAAATATTATATTGGATTGTAATACTTGATATTTAGTAACTCTGGGTATTTTTCGTACATTTTGACGTATTACAAAAATGTTCCGAGTTGTTCCGAAAAATGGACTTCACAAGGAATTAAGTAAATTACTGAAAGAAATATGAAATAACTATATTCGACTACTCCTGCAAATCACGTTTATACATTGACCCTGGTCTCCAGGGTCAATGTATAACCATTTGCAGTATTTGATGCCTGTGTTCTTAATTTTGCTTTTATCGTTTGTTTCATTCCGTTTTCAGTCCTGACCAGTTTTTCGATTATTTTTACAATGTTCGAGACAAGTCCAAAATTGTTCGATTTATTAAAACATCTTAGCGATTCACAAAATTATTTAACTCTAAGAGAGAAAATTTTGCCCAAAATCCCTCCTACTAAATATTTCACGAGAGATGAACATTTTAGTGCTTGAAAATAAACTTAAATAATTTTGCGGGCATTTAAAAAGAAAGTGGGTAGATTGTGATTATAGAAAAGACTTATTTCTTAAAATAAATGTAGGTTGGTTTAATAGAGTTTTTCAGTATCCTCAGGGATTTATTCGGCCTCCTGAAGAAATCAATGTTACGTTCAATCCTTTCGGTGAACTGTCCGAGAAGCACTATAAAATAGGTAAGGTCGAAGAGTTGAGGGCAAGGAGGAATTACTTTTTACCACGAAATTGAATTTGAGGCAAGAAGGTCATAGTATTAAGGCCAAAATTGTTACCAAAGTACTGAACTATTCAGACGAGTGAGAGGAATTGAAAAAAAAAATGTAAGGCTGGTGAGCCATATTCAGTGAATCGCCCACTTCACTTCGTCCCACTGTGTGTCAGTCTGGAAGATACACACTTAGATGTGTCAGTAGTTATTCAGGACAATTCTCTTCAACCAACTCGCGAAATCGCATCGAAGCTAGCAACATGTCGGGCATCTGTTTTGAAATACTTGAAAAGGAATAAGTAGCACCCATACGCCAAATTGGTTTACGAGTTTCGGAAAGATGATTTCGATCGCAGACTACAATTTTTTGAGCTAATAATAATCTTCAATTCTCATACGAGGTTGTTTCCTCTGAGGAAGCCTCTTTTTGTCTGTGGCTCAATGAATATGTAGAATTGCAGATATTAGATTCTTGGAAACCCTCATTAGATGATAGAGATAGTGAGAAAAATACCTAGCCATTTCAAACACATGGGTAAACATTATTGAGACCCCAATCGTAGCACCATTTTTATTGACTATAACAGCAACGTTCTCTTACTTGTGCCACTATATCCACATAATGAAAGTATCCAAATACAACAGTTAATATAATAACAACATAATGGTGCGCCACCATATTATTCATGAATTTATCACAACATGACCTAATTCCACTGGACTTTTTTCTTTGGGGTATTAATTTAAATTCAAGTATCTTAATAATAAGTATTATTGAGGCATTAAATATAGAACGAAGCCCCAATACACCAATAAAATACCAGAAAATTTGAACACTTAATTTAATGTTTTTTAACTATTAAAAAAATGGTCAATTTGCTAAAATATTTTTTAAATAATTTGCTGCAAAATGACCGATGAATATCCAAAAGCTTCAGAAATAGGATGATTGGATCGGCATTTTTTTTATTATAACTCCTATATTATATGCAATTTGTCTAATAAATACTAAGACATTAAGCATTGTCTATGATTAAGAAGACAGCAATATGAGTTTTGTAGAAAATTCCAATTAATGCTCCACTTAAATGATTAACTGCGATTTGTATAATTTAATTTACTAAACTCTAGTCACTTATTATTAAATACATCTTTCTAGAAAGTCACTAGGTTTGAAGCGCTTAAATTGTCTGGGTTTATTATTATTCATAAATAACCTCTGAGCTATTATGTTTGTGTGATTAATCAGTTGATCCTTGTATTCGACACAAAACCGTTTAATTTCTTCCTTCATAGATAGTATTCTGAGGTCATCATGCAGTATTTAATTGTTTAATTGGGCACATAGAAGGGTGTATCAACCACATTACGCAATACTTTGTTTTGAAATCTTTGAAGAATTTCGAGATTGGAGTTTACTGCTGTTCCTACAAACCTACTCCATAAGGCTATAGTGGTTTCGATATGGACTTATATACCAGTATTTTATTTTCAACTGTTAACTGTGATTTTCTACCCACCATCCAGTACATTTGAAATGCTTTACCCCTAGTTGTTTTTTTTTCATGAACATACATATGTTTGCACCAGGTGAGACGCCGCCGTCGGCTAGATGCATACCTAGATATTTTGTATCATCGGTTTATGGTAGTCGTTAGTCATTCAATATGACCGGTGGACACGTTCCTTTTCCTGTAGTGAATGTGACATGTAGATTTACATTTACTTTGATTCTCCACTTCTTGAGCCATTCTTGAACTTAATTTAAATGCATTTGTAATTCTCTTGAAGCTACTGAGGGGTAGGTATCGGATGCAAGAATAGCAGTATCATCTGCGAAGGTAGTGGTTGTAGTGGAGTTAGTAGTTGGAAGATCTGTTGTATATACTAAGTAGGTGCAGGACCCAGAACGTTGCCCTGAGAAACACTAGCTTGAATAGGTTATAAATCCGTATAGTCGTTTGACGAAGTAGTATCTATTGTTGAGGTATGATTTGATTATTTGGTAGTACTTGTGAGGTTTATTCAACTTTAGCTTGTAAAATTGGCCTTCATATTAGACCTTATCAAATGCTTGGCTAACGTCTAAGGCGGCAGAGCAATAGTTTCTACATTCGAAGTCTATATTGATTATAGAATCTATATAAGAGTAACTCGTTAGTTTCTGAAGCCAAATTGGTGAATAGGAAGGACATTATTTTCTTGTAATACCTTAATAGGAACATAGTGGTAACAGGCTGATTGGCTTATAAGATGAAGGTAAGTTTAGAATTTTTTCATGCTTTGGTATTAATATTACCTGAGCAATTTTTTATTGTTTAAGAAAATATTCAATGCCAAGAATGGCATTGAATATGTGTGTAATTTTCACTAAGTACTTTTTTATATCTTTACAGAATTTTACCGTTTATCAAGTCATACCTCTGAGCCCTTTTGATGTTGATTTTGTTGTTAATGATGTACTTTAGTTCAGCAATTTTAAAATTTTCGATTGGTAAATTGGAGGGGAGCGTCGAGGTAGTCAAAAGTAAATTTCTCATGGAGGATTCCAGTTGATAAGTGAAGTTGAAAAAAATTCTTCAAGTGGTTTACAAATGCCACTTCTTTCCCTTTGCTGCTTCATTCCCAAGTGACATTCACATTCCTAATGGATGAGATTAGTTGTTGGGGTATTTTACATTTTTTGGTAGCTTTCCATAAAGAATAGTCATTAGCTTATGTGGGAGATAAATTTCTGAAGTATTCTTGAGTTTCCTGGCTTCTTCCCTAAGCAGTTCCTTAAGTTCTTTAGTGGCTTTGTTCAATTTACTATTATCTTCCACAGATCTTGTTTTCTGCCATTTTGCGTTTTCCTACAATTTCATGGGACATTCTTCTCTTATATTGGCTTTGAATCTAGTTATCTGTAGTTTGCCATGCAGCGTTTTGAATGACTTTTGTCATATTTTCTACAGCTGTATCTATATCGGCTTCTGTTTTCAGTGGAATATCAGTTCAGCAATTGACCTACCAAGTTTTTATTTTTCATATAGTATTAAAATAAATACTAATTAATATCAGTAAATCGAATCGAAATATCTGAATGGAAAACTTGATAAACCAAAAGCTAGTAGTACTTCTTTATTTAGTATTTAGTATTAAGTTTACTTTTAAATAATACAGATAAAAGGCATCGGAGGGACATACTAATCGTAATTTGCATTTGCATTTGCATTTTAAGTGTAAAATGGATATCGTATATTGAATTAAAACCATCGTAAATTATAAAATATTTGTAATTTAAAGAAAATATACTAACTCGGATTTGGAAAAATTCTCCTAATTCCAACAAGATTGTTGTGGCTTGGCGGTGTTGTTCTTCATCATACATATCGGCCAAATACATCGCCGAAGAAACAGGTAGTTGGAAACTATAATATCCCGTCTTGTATTTTACTATCGTCTTGTACCTTTTCATGGTAAATAAATCTAGCGCCGGTTTGCCGTCCCTAAGGCAAAGAGCATCGAGGCATTGTCCCATCGCAGTCTTCAGGGTAATGTCGCGATGCAACTCGAGGAGGGGTATGTAACATTCGCGCGATGAAAAATATCTTTTTAATATGGCATATATACTATTTTCAATGAGGATACCATCGTTAATAGCTTGGAAACCGACATCTTTGTTCCTATACCAGCATGGATTACCACGACGTATTTCGGAGTTGTCCATTATGTCATCGACGATCAGGAAGTGGGCCTGCATCTAAAATAAAAATAGGAATTACAAGAAACTGAAATATTAGTTATTTGATTAATATTTTATGCTACTTCAATTAAAAAAATTAGTTTAGATAAAAAGTTTTGCTCAGTATTTTTACTTCAGAAAAGGGTATAGCCGAATAAGGAGGAGGGTAACTAAGATGCCACAGCGACTATATAAGCGAACTTCAGGTAGAAGGTTGTATAGTTTATTTCATCGCTATTTGCCAAATAAAAAAGTCAAAACATAACCTTGGCTTGTTTTTATGGCTAGGCTCAGGTAGACTCTTCCGTTTATCGGCAAGATAAGAGTTTTTTATTTGGCAAATAGCGATGAAACGAATAGCATCTTAAGATATACAGCCATGAACAAAATTATAGACGCATTGTTTATTTAATAAATTGGAAAAGAGCTTAACATTTATAAGAAAATAAATAAAACTACTTTTGTGTTTATTAACACTACTCCCTCCAAGAACATACAAACTGATATTCTGTTGGTCTGTCCTTATTTCGGATAACTTTTCCTATTAATTTAGGTGAGCTACTAATGATGTTGGTATTTGTTTCCATTTTTCTAAAACAGTTTCTTCTAAAAAATTTTTCTTCTTTAACTCAGACGTTGATTTATAGTTTTGAGTATGGATTAGACTCTTCACAAGACCTCATATATGCTCAATTGGGTTGAAGTATGGGCTCTGCGGTGGTCAGTTAGCAGTTTTATTTAATTCTACTGAAACCATTCAATGGTCTTCTGTGTTGTATAACAAGGTGCAATATCTTATTGAACATGTTTCAATAAGATAAGGCATTTTGCATAAGACGGTAATGTAAGTACTATGCCCCAACGTATTTTTAAACGTCTCTAAACTTATACGACCGAAACAAATAAACGGTGTTCATAACCCATTTATTATGTCGAGAAAAAAATAAATATGTCGAGAATTGTCATCCGCCTCTTTATATTCAAGATGGATCTGCACTACTTTCTAGATATACATGTACGAGTATGTATATGCCATTTTTGATGCGGCTTTCTACCAGAATATCAGTCCATTGAAGAGGAGAAATTTTACCCTATTCTTATGTGGATACACCTTTTATCAAACATAAAACTAGTCTCTATTCATTAAAAATATTTTCAGATCGAACGATCGCACTTCTAATTAGAAATCATGGTCAGCTTCTTTATTATAAATGAAGTAGTTTAACTTTTGATTTCGCTTCTAATATTAAGTTTTTGATTTTTCTTATTGATTTATGTCATTCTTTTCGGCTCTTCTTTTGTTGTAAGTCAATATGTGTAAGTATAAGAAATAATAAATAAGTAGATGTAAGTATATCTGTTATGTAAAATTTTATTTTACATAGGATATGTAAAATAATCTTATATCAACGGATATCATACTTACATTAAAATTATCTCCGTATAATAAACAAACTGCTACCAAAGTTCTGGGATAGTGTTAACAACATAATATAGCTAATAATTATTAGATACCATATAATGAAGTATAGAATATATTATACCATCAGTACAAATTTAATGTGATAGTTCTGATCACCGACCTTGAGGATAAAAGTTGTACTTTTTAAAATGTACAATACCAGACAGAGGACAATAATTGTTTGCAGCTTCTTTGGCTAGCTATTTTATAGAAATTGTTATCATCAGTAGTGTGAAAGGCCTTCGAGTAATCGCTACATACTACATCTACTTGTTTCAGTACCTATATTGCTTCAACTATTTTCTGATTATCAGAAGACAAGTTAATTATCATCGATTTGTCTTCCATAAAGCCGAGTTAATCGGAAGATAGCGAAGTTTTACTTAATGAATGTACACTGTTATAACAGAGATCCTAAAAACCTGTGCAAAATTGGGTAACTTTGTTATAAGGCAGTGATTTACTATATTAGCCTGATCACAATTCTTTTAGTACAGGATACACTCTGGATAATCAATTTACAACAATCTGGAAACTTTGCTGCGTGTAATGATAGATTAATTTAAATATGTTGTAACGTGTTTATGGCATTCTACGTAATTCCTATGGATAGTTTTTAAATCTGTTTACACTTTTACTTCCACATTTCAAAATACTCAATATCTTGAAATACTATCGGATACGTTCTCTAATGACAGCTAATGATTCTTTAGTTTCAAACGTAAATCGAAAACTTTTTTTTTAATTTTGCTAATTAATGAAACCCTACCTCTAAGCATGTACTCCATCCATGTAAAAATAGGCTACGGGGGTTGCGGAATATCAGAAAACTGTATTGTGTAACTCAGTACGTTTGGGAGATTTGAGAACACTACTTTGGTGTGGGCTATTAATACATTTACTTTTGGATAACACTTTCTAATCATTATTGCTGTAAGATATACCGCATGAAGTATACACGTAATATGTATTACAGCTTAGCAAGAATAGGAAAAAGTGTAAGATTTTCTCTGTATGCGTAGAAGAAAGAGTGAAGAAACATTCGGAGGGAAAAGGACGCACATTATGCGCGGCCAGATCGAACTCTGTGTCAATATTCATTGATAGTCACTCTACGAAGGTCTCAATGCCACTGAGTAAAGAACAGGCTCTATTTACTACCTCATAGGCGGTCCGATATCGCAGTTTTGATTCGTATTCTTGCTAAGCTATTCATTATGACATGCGTTTTTAAGGCAGCGGCTCGTAGAAAGCATAATTGCGGTACCATATATAGGTTAACTGTGATTAGTGTGATTTAATGGATAATATATTAGTTAATGTACGAGTATACCATGAACATGAATTTTTGAGTTCCTATATCTATGGGTATACAATATAATTTCTCAAGACGGTTTAGAATATACTTTATCTACCTTTGTGATAGAAAATATTAGGACCCTGTAGTACATTAATTGTGTAGTTAAATCGGCCGAATATAGTAAAGCAACCCTCAAACCTTATGATCTTCACAAAGCAGATCCAAATGTAAATTCACTGAAGAAAATAGGTCAAGCAGTGTACAAAACGCTCCGGATCAGTTGCGTCCCGGATGCGTAAATACATTGTTTACCATGGTACAGCGGACTGTCTTTCTGTATCGTAGTAAACAATGCAATTGGATAAATGGGATGTACACAAATTCATAGTTTACTGCGGTGCAGCATCAACGCGCCATTCTTAAGGTCTATAAGGGATGATAAGAGAGATATTGCTAAAATTGCACTT
The DNA here is from genome assembly GCA_037954035.1 of Rosalia funebris. Taxonomy (NCBI): domain Eukaryota; kingdom Metazoa; phylum Arthropoda; class Insecta; order Coleoptera; family Cerambycidae; genus Rosalia; species Rosalia funebris. The sequence continues at coordinate 28,847,665 of JAZFAV010000016.1, read as the reverse complement.
GGAGAAAATATTTCGACATTTTTTAATAGTATGGATACGAATAATGACTTGAATGAAAATACTGAACATGTAGTATCAGATACAACCGACTATGTAAAAAGCAATATTCATGTTTCAAAGATGACCAATCTACCTGAAACTGAGAATATCCTAGAAGACGATGAGCACTCGCTGGCAGTTTCTGAAATGTCTCAAGAGTTTAGACGAATAGAGAATATTGTCATGAGCTGCAGTTCGGTTGATATGACTAATACCGTACTAAAATTAACAAAAGCTTTAAAAAACGTAGACACGCCGGCTTTAAGAAGAGGAACTAAAATAGGTGTTCAACCTACTTCAATTTCTAGGAGAAAACTTAGACCTGGTCTAACTTTAGGAGCCAGCAGGCTTGGATGCAAGCAGGAAGACCTTCACAACAAGAAGTGGTATTGAAAAGTAGAGAAAAAAGCCGAGATGTTTGCAAGCAAATATAAATATAAACAAGCCGAACACTAAATCATATTAATTAGTGTTAATTGTAAAAGGTAGTGAGAGTAAAACAATAGACTTTTAACGTTTTTACGATATTTCTCTTTTTAAGATTCTTTTTTCTCAAATATTTGTAATACTTATTGTAATAAATTTATTACAAGTTAAAACGTTATTATTTAATTATGAATGAATCACGTAGTAGAATAAATTTTATATAGTAGAGTGTGTAGAAGTAGTAGAGTCCGCTATACCGTAGTAAACTATGAAATTATTGAACGAGCGTTTTTCAATTGCATTGTTTACTGCGATACAGAAGGACAGTCCGCTGTACTATGGTAAACAATGTATTTACGCGTCCTGGATTCAAAGCCGGGACAGATACGAATTGGTCGGGGTTTTTTGGAAATCTACGTGACTGTCGATTCGAACCCCGATTGACATGGGTATTAACAGGTATGACTTGATCTTCTGATATTTCGCAATTCTGATACTTCGTAGATTGCAATGATGTTTAGAGCTGATCTAGATTACCGGCTCTGAATAATACAAATGTAGATTTGATTCCCACATTAGGCGGCTGGGTGTGTGTGTCTGTGTCCATGCTCAGGGGTTAAGTGAAAACATAATTTTGAGCAAATAAGTCATATGTATCTTGTAGGTCCAGGATAGTCCTACCAGGTGTATGATATTCTATAATTTCTAGACAATTATAGGCAAATCAATTGTTGTTTGTTATCTCACAGTTCAATCAATTTAGAACAAGGTGTCACTAGTTGAATTTAGAACCCTTCTGAGCGCCAAAGGTGTATTTTTTGAAAGGAATTGTTAGATCACTTTTAAAATAATCACACTGTAGATCTGATATAAACTTTTAATTATAGTAAAATAAAGAATAAGAAAATAAAGGAAAATATATATGTATGCCAACGCGTATCTTATTCCGTTCTAATCTAGTCCGGGCAACAGTGCCCGTATATAGTATATCTATATATTTTATTCATAAACAATATGGTTGGCCGCTGATCGCTGATTCAGCTTATTTGAGGGCACGAGGAGACCCACGGCCTCGCTCTGGACTCCCAAGGCCGCTGACTCCGCTGAATCCCGCTTCAACCCGAATTATACGCTAACAGTTCGGCCATGCTACCGGGTTCTGCGTCCTCGCAGAACATGGTTTCTAGTTCCTGTCGAAACTCCTGTAACATAAAACAAAAGATTTTGCCATTACGTCAATGGCATAATGTTTGCCAACCAACTTCTGGTAGCTTCGCCCTTTGCCAACCAACTTCTGGTGGCTTTGCCATTATACGTTAACGGCATTAAACAAGAGCATAACTTCTATGCTTTCACTTGTACATCGTATTCATCATCATCACTCTCATCGTCGAGAGCATCTATATTATACGGTTTCATTCTATCAACCGCATAAACACCCTTATAAAACTTAGGTGCACGTTTTGCACCAGACATGTCCTCGCTATAATATCGATCGTGTTGCAACACTTTCTTTACTACAAAGGGTCCTTCACACTTTGGAAGCAACTTTTTGCTTCGCCCATCATTTGACCCCACGTTTTTAAGGATCAACACTTGTTATCCTTCCTCATATTTAGGAGCAATTTTACGTTTTACGTCAAAACGAACTTTAGCCTTCGCTTGCTCTTCTACAATTTTCGTACTTGTTTCGTCATGAATTTTTGTAACTCTTTCCGATGTTCCCGCCGTTTGTGTATCAACGTCTACTTCATTGCGTAAAAATGCATCGTACTTACTACATGGCACATACACATAATAACAGTTCATAGGGACTTTTCCCAGTTGTTTTATTTATTGTTGCATTATAACCAAATTGAACTTTATTTATACATTGGTTCCACTTCTCCTCGTATGCTCCTAGAGTAGCAGCAAGAGAGGGTAAAACTGTACGATTCATCCTCTCTACCTGCCCGTTTGATCTAGGTGTCGCAGTCGCATTTAGAACTGCCTTAATGCCGTAAGTATGACATAATTCAACAAATCCCTTACTTGTAAAGCACGACCCTGTCGGTTATTATTCGTCTAGGTAGGTACACCATATATATCAATAATAGTCACCAAAAAAATTTATCACAGGCCCCACTTTGGTGCTCTGAATCGCTCTCATAAAAATAAATTTTGTGAAAGCATCTGTTATTACTAACAAATAACTGTTTTTCTTAGTACTAAGTACCAACGGCCCTAAATAATCAATATGTATGGTATCTAGTGGAGTTGAAATTTTAGGTATCGGGTGTAATAGTCCTGGTTTCTTACCGGATGGCTTTTTGTTGTATAAACAATCTAAACAATTTGAAATGTATTTTTGAGTATAACGACGCATTAAAACCAGTAAGTTTTACTAATGGCATTTAACGTTTTATCTAGTGCAAAGTGACCTAATTCGTCGTGATAGTAATGTAAAATTTGTCTGTGTGCAAATTTCGGTACGACCCACTTTGGACCATTTTCTGTTCGAAGATAAACGCAGTGTTGGCGTAATTCATATTGTTTATGTATGTCGCGTTCTTCAGTGTCAGCCGGCGTTCGACCTCATACTTCATATAAATATTTACATCTATCGTCATTCAACTGGGCTGATAATATCCAGCCTTCCTCAACAATATTTGCCGTATAAACCGGAACTTCTTCTAAATTGTGAATATTATCGGGAAACACAGGATTACGGCTCAAAGCATCTGCATGTGGCATGCTCGACGCTCGTACCTGGCCTATATTCAACTGTAAAATCAAATTCGCTGAGCTGTAGTCACCACCGGCCAGTTCTAGGTACCAAATCGCGTTTAGTCAGTGCTGTGCGTAAGGCATTGCAATCTGTTATGACTTTAAACGATATGCCTATTAAATAAATTCGAAAATGTATCAATGAACTAACTACAGCAAGGGTCTCTAATTTGAAACTATGATACCGCTGTTCTTCTTTGCTAGTCTGTCGACTAAAATATAATACAGGTTTCAAAGAATTATTATGTTTTTGTAGTAATATTCCCCCTACTCCGAATTTTGCAGCGTCTGTATGGACTTCAGTTTCGGCTTTCGGATCGTAAATAGCCAGGATCGGTTTACTTGTTAATTTAGTTTTGAGTGTATTAAACGCAATTTCCTGTTCTTTCTGCCACACAAAAGGAACATCCTTTTTTGTTAACCGGGTTAGAGGCAAGGCTATTGTTGCAAAATTTTCTACGTACTTTCGAAAATAACTAGCAAGACCGATGAATTGGCGAACTTCGTGTACATTTGTTGGTTGTGGGAATTTCTCTATGACAATAGTTTTACAATTTCCCGGCCGCACACCCTGAGCAGTAATTATATAGCCCAAGTACTCAATTTCTGTTTGGAAAAATGAACATTTTGTTAACTTTAGACTAAGATTTGCTTGCCTGAGTACCTCTAAAATTTGTTTAAGATACATTAAGTTATCTTCTACATTCGCCGACGGAATCAAAATATCATCCATATAGGCCATCGCTATAGAGAAACGTAAAGGGCCTAAAACTTGATTTATCATTCGCTGAAAAACAGCTGGGGCATTAATTAACAAGACCGAAGGGCATCCGCAAATATTCATAATGGCCGTCTGGTGTTATAAATCCTGTTTTACCAATTAAATATTTTGCCATAGGTATTTGGTAATAACCCGAAGCTAAGTCGAGACAAGTGAAATATTCGCACCCGTTCAATCTATCTAAATGTTCATCGATACGAGGTAATGGAAATTTTCTTCAACAAAAACTTATCCCTTATGTTGCTAGTTGTTCGTCACCGGGATGAAGCCCACATGTCCTGGCGAAACCTCCACGTCCTTCTCAGCCACCAGGACGACTTTTTGAACCTGATTGATGTCCAACCCCGACAGAGCATCCTTCTCGTCCTCTAAGATGTGAATTTTGTCCTTACGAACCACCAAAATCTTATTCTTCTTTAAAAATTCTTGTCCGATCAAAACTGTAACAAAAACCGTGGTATGTAACTGAATTTTTCCGAATAACCTAGCATATTTCCCCTTTGTTCCAGTAGAACATTTTGTATTTGCAGCTCGTCCACTAAACGCTCCAAATTGCCAATGCGATCATCAGATGTGCTTGCGGAGGCTCTGCTGGAACGTTCTCGAAATGCACTCATAGAACTCCCTCGAGGCGGCGGCGTCAAAGACTCGTTGTCCGGTCGCCTGTCCCCTTGTCGTTCACCATTGCGATTCACTCATTTTAGTGGGTAAAGTTTTGTCTTTGGTTAAAACACACACTTTCGGTTGACACTGAGATCAGGTATCTATCCCACCGCTGCTCTGTTAGATCACTTTTAAAATAATCACACTGTAGATCTGATATAAACTTTTAATTATAGTAAAATAAAGAATAAGAAAATAAAGGAAAATATATATGTATGCCAACGCGTATCTTATTCCGTTCTAATCTAGTCCGGGCAACAGTGCCCGTATATAGTATATCTATATATTTTATTCATAAACAATATGGTTGGCCGCTGATCGCTGATTCAGCTTATTTGAGGGCACGAGGAGACCCACGGCCTCGCTCTGGACTCCCAAGGCCGCTGACTCCGCTGAATCCCGCTTCAACCCGAATTATACGCTAACAGAATATTGTAAAATATTCCTTTGGGAGTTTTTATCCTTTACTCATAAAGGGATACTCTTAAAGGAATTTAATCTTTTAATTTTTGTTCGTAGACTACGTTTTAATTCTTCATTTTCCTACCTTCGCGAAAACTTACAGTATAGACACAATTTACATAATGCGAATTTAAGATAGGCGCCCAAATTGTATTTACCAGCCCGTAAAACAGCTATATATCGAAGAAGTTTTAATAGCAATGTCATTGCTACACAAATGAACGAAAAAGATAAAAGTCCGTATATTAATTGTCTTTGCAATAAATGGGTCACTTAGGCAAGGACTCAATTTACTTGTCGTAAGTCATAAGTTTAATTCATTTGAAAGTTTATATATTTATTTGTAAATACCGTAGGTGTCATATTTTAATTTAGATTTTATAGATATAGATAATGTTATATAATATTTAGTCTGTAATATCAGGCAATGAATTCCAATTATTTGTCTTTAAGTTTAATTTATGTCAAAGTTTATACAGTTATCTATTTACTAATATAATAACGTAAGTGTCATATTTCTATTAAAATTTTAAGTACGCAATGTAATATTTAGTCTGTAATATCAAGTTGAATAGCCTTGAGATAGATTTCGCCTGACATCAAAGACGTTTATTATTATTATTAATTTTAAATTATTAGTCTATCTTCATGGCTACTGTCGACAGTAATGTTCTATAATAATTGCTTGGTAGTTGTGTAACCAAACCTGTGAATGTTATGAGAAGAGAAATTAAGATTACCAATTAAAATTGTTTTAAATTTCGTTCGCACGAGAAGGGAATATGTACTGCTCATCAAGAATAGGAAAACGTGTGAAATTCTCTAGGTATGCGTAGAACAAAGAGTGAGGCAGCATTCGGAGGGAAAAGGATGCACTTTACGCGCCGCCAGATCGAACTTTGTGTACATTCACATGCAATATATATTCATCGATATTCACTCTGCAAAGGTCTCAATGCGACTGAGGAAAGACCAGGCTATGTACGGCGCACCTCGTGGGCGGTCCGATATCGCAAATTTGAGACTCGTTCCTATTGTTGATAAGCTGTACATTTGTGAGAAGTGAGTGTGAATATTGCAAATACATACTAGATGTATTTTAATAAAAAAATCACTGTACCTTTTGGTGTGGAATGGCAGCCAGGAGATGATTGGATAGCAATTCCAATCGTCCGGAATATCAGTCTATTTGACATTCTTAAAATCTACAATTGTTATATAGAAGAATTACTACACGACAGAGATCTTATGATGATCTTGATCATTTATAAATAAATCTAGTAACATTGTAATGTTAATAAATAGATGATTCTAAATTTAGTATTTCCAAAACGAAATGAATCCAATTTTACTTTTACAGTTTTAAACATTGCAATATTTTTACTTTTAGTTGTTATCTTTTTTTCTAGTCATATTAATTTGACTTTTCAAACATCAGTCATTATTCTGTATACCACCTTTTGAGTTTGAAAGAATAGTAATCTAGTAATGAATAAATGACGAATATTATCTTTCTTCTCGTTGGTATTACGCTGCTACTGTCATCCATTCTTTCCATAAAAAAAACTTTTGACATTGGATTTAAGTACCCCTTAGAGTCTCTGCTCTATCCAATTCATAACAATGATCAATAATTATGTATCTATATCAATGACTTATGAATATATTTATTTCCCAAGACTTACAATATTGATTTTTTTTATAGAATTCCTAAATACAATATCCTACTGTCATGACTAGGTGTGAATATTAAAAAATATGACAGTTATGTGGTATTTACATACTGCTGAAGATGATATTGAACGGCTTTCAGTTGATCGAGTCTGGAATGCGTTAAGCTTGCTTATACGATTTCGCACATCCTGAATCTTTGTTTGGCTAATTCGTATTCTACTCGTATTGCTTCTATTCGTATTCTTTGTTCAGTTATACATTTTGTATACGTACATGTATAATGTAGATATACTTACAACTAAGGTGGTCTTCAGTAATTTGTAGGAAGTCTATTCGTTGGCACTATTATTGCACTGTGTGTTCTTTTATATATTTCTCAGTTTATCGTCCACTAATTCCTAATTATTGCGCAAATTTTTGCGTATTATGTATGAATACTGCATATTGAATATTCATGGACAGAACTACTATAAATATTCTGACGAACTGTCCCTTTGTAAAATTTGAGAGCATCAATTATTAGGCGAGATCCATGCACATTTCACATTAACAGTTCAAGTTAAAAGACGACACAACTTTTATGTTGTATTTCTGTATCTCTGGTTCTCGTGTTCATGGTTCCCTTCTCTTAGAATCAGTTTTATTCTTTCTTATATTTTCTACTTGATCTTTTAATAACCTCATTACTATTCACATATGGCTGTCTGACGATATTTTATTAAAAAAAAATCAACACGGTGCTTTGAATATTAATTGAGATACCGACATATATAGGCTATTGGTAGATTATAGTTTTAGACTAGGTTTCCAATTTTTTTAATTTTTCATAAGTCAAAAAATATTTATCACGGCTAGTGCCGTAACTGGCAATTATATACATTCATCATTGGATTTTAAGATCAAAAAAAGATTCCTAAGGTAAAATAAGTCTAGACAATTAGGACCCTTGTAGAAGCATTATTTTATATGGCATAAATTCAATTTCATAGTTGGATATTATTTAGTTAGAGAGATATTTAGTGTTTTTTCGTTTTCCAGTCATGTATAATATATTGGTTCAGATACCTTCTTATAAAGAAAGTATGTTTTTTAATCCTCAAGCTTGAGCCATATTTCTTTTTCTAGTGGGGGTAGATTTAGAATAAGTGATTAAGAATCACTGAAGTATTATATTTCATTGTGCCTTCATATTTATTTCATTTCCTATTTTCAAAACTAAAAATGTTCTGTGAAAATTTACAGCAAATGGAGTGTTAAAATTATTTATGGGAAGTAAATACAAGTGTACAATGGCACCTCAAACATCTCAATCGCTATCTAGAAGACATTTTTAAGAAAAAATTTCAATCTTTATGGGACCCTTAATAAGTTGAGACCAAAAATTTGAACAATGAAAATGCTGTTATAAATGATATCATGATTGTAGCAAAATTCTGCAGTTTTAAGTTTGCTACTGAATTTGAAACCTCAAGACGTCAACTTTTGAATATATTGAAGAAAAAAATATAGACCTTACACTGTATTGTAAAGAAACAATCCCTTAAAATCCATCGATTTTGTAAATCGTATTTTAAAGTTTAGTAAAATCATATTGCAATTACAGGAAAATTTTGGTTTGAACATTTAAAGTGATCTGTGTATATATATATATATATATATATATATATATATATATATATATATATATATATATATATACATATATATATATATATATATATATATATATATATATATATATATATAAAGGGTGGTCCAACCGTAATGCACGATGTTAATTGTGAGTCACACATTAACGTCAAGTTTTTTGCCCAACTTAATTTGACATTTCAGTGTTTGACAAATTCAACCATGGAGAGGTACACAATTGAGCAGCGCGTTAAGATTGTTGAAGCCTTTTACGAAAATGGGCGTTCAAATCAAAATGAATTTCGTGCACTTCGTGACTTTTTTGGTCAGCATAATCGACCAAATGTGTCCACAATCGGGAGAACTGTGCGCAAATTTCAGCAAACCGGGTCGGTAGGAAATGTGAAAACACCTGTGCATGCTCGCCCAGTTCGTTCTGCGGAAAACATTGCTGTTGTTCGCGATAGTGTAGCAGAAGAGCCGTCAACCTCGACTCGTCGTCGTGCCCAACAATTGAACATCTCACGAACATCACTGATGCGAATTTTGGATAAAGATTTGAATTTACACGCTTACAAAGTTCAATTGACTCAAGAGCTGAAGCCTACTGACCATTTCAAGCGTCGTCAATACGCCGAATGGTTGGTTGAACAGACAGAAGTGAATGGTGACTTTATAAAGAAAATCATCTTCAGCGACGAGGCACACTTTCACCTCAGTGGATTCGTTAACAAGCAGAATTGCCGCATTTGGGCAAATGAGAATCGACGAGTGATTGTTGAAAAGCCGATGCATCCACAAAGAGTGACTGTTTGGTGCGGTTTATGGGCTGGAGGCGTCATCGGGCCGTACTTCTTCGAAAATGAGGTCGGCCAAGCAGTTACCGTGAATGGTGTTCGCTATCGCGAGATGATAACGGACTTCTTGTGGCCAGAAATTGAGGATATGGACCTGGACGATATGTGGTTCCAACAAGATCGTGCCACTTGCCACACAGCCAACGAAACAATGGCACTTTTGCGCGAGAAATTCAATGCACGTGTTATCTCACGTCATGGCGGTGTTAATTGGCCGCCACGATCATGTGATTTGACACCATTGGAGTTCTTTCTTTGGGGATATTTAAAAGAAAAAGTGTACGTCAATAAGCCAAGAACAATTCAAGAGTTAAAGGATGAGATAATTCGGCACATTAACGACATTGAACATCAATTATGTCTCAGAGTCATTGAATATATGGACCATCGGATAAAGGTATGCCACCGAACCGTGGCGAGCATTTGGCCGATATTTTGTTTCACACATAACTGTCATAGATCCTTCTATCATAATAAAAAATATTAAGACAATTCTCTGAAAACTTTTTGTTTTATTTACAATTAACATCGTGCGTTTTGGTTGGACCACCTTTATATATATATATATATATATATATATATATATATATATATATATATATATATATATGTATATATATATGTATATATATATATGTATATATATATATGTATATATATATATATATATATATATATATATATATATATATATATATATATATATATATATATATATATATATATATATATATATATATTTGAAGATAATCTTACTAAACAAATTTTAAGCCATCATATTATCGATGAATTCTTGGACAATTTACTATTAATTGTGATAAATAATATATTCTTTCAACAAGCCAAGATAGTGTTATAGTTTCAGAATGTTAAATACTAATTTTTAAAATACTTGAATAGGAAAGAACGGATCAGTGAGATGGCCACCAAGATTACTAGATTTGACCTTATCCGATTTCTTCTTTTGGAGAACAGTTTATATATGAAAATCTGTAATATTGATAAACTCAGACAAAGTTTTATAGAGTGTGTAAATTCTCTCTTCATGTCTATATTTGCCTTTGTAACCAGTTAGTATGTGTCGAGTGTCCATAAAAACATCCAAATATAGGGTCTCTGTTAGAACTGTGGGATTTGAATTACGCGCCATTTATGTTCTGTCAAAGATAGGACGTACATATTTAACCATTGTCAACAAATAGTTTGTGTACAACTGTTTTATGAAAGTGCAACACATGCAAGAAAAATTCGCATAAAATTAGAACAAAATGAAGCGCTTAGAGTTAACAGTTCATAACTTAGTCAAGAAATTTAAAGATAATGGTTCTGTTATAATGCAACACTAATACGTCCTCGTCATGGTCGGTCAGATAAAAATATTGCTGCAGTGAGAGAAAGTGTACGGGAGTATCCAAACATATTAATTCGTCCTTGTGCACAACAATTGTCGATCTGCATCTGTCAGCATCCAAAATTCAGGTGACACACCTGAAAAAGAAGTACATCCACAGAGATGCGTAGCTTAATTCGAATTTTGGAGTAGTGGAGTAATTGGACTTATTTAAAAATGAAGTTAGTAATGCTATTACAGTAAATGAGGAACACTATCGTCACATGTTAAGTAATTTATTTTTCCACTAAATTCATGATTTCGATTTTAACAAATAGTTTCAGTAAGACAGGGCAATGTATGATATAGCACGTTCAACCGTAACTCTCTTGCATTTTGCATCTCCTGCAAGATCATGTGATTTAACCACTGGACTTTTTTCTTTGGGGTTAGTCAAGGGAAAATTGTTCGCCACCCAGCAGCCAGCAACAGTCAATGACCTTAAAGCGAAATAGGGCAAAATTTTGCTAAACGAATGACATCATGCCAGATGAGTCGATGAGGTCATGTGAATGATACTCTTTTTCATTTGTAACCGTATTGTTTCGATTTTATCTTGAAGAATATAAAACGTCAGTTTGTCAAATATTAGTTTTATTCACAGATTACATCCTATAGTTCCAAGTGAGATACCCTTTACATTACAAAATACTTTTTCCAATTAAACCATACAAAAATACAAGTACAATTTACCAACTTATTCAAAATTTGTGAAAGCCGTTGAACTCTACTGAATAAAGTGCTAGAAGATCACAAAATAATAAGATTTTTTCATCTCTTAATTTATCATGACCATGACCCTCTATAAAAACATCCAAATTTACCCATCTCCTACTTTTATATGGCAAACTTATTGAATACAATTTATTTATCAACCCACTGGAGAGATAACTCATACTCTAATATGACATTTATTAATTTCCTATATTCATTTATTGCAGGAACTCAACTGTGAAATCTGGAATGGTACTTTCTACATGTCTCTTGTGTTATAAAAAAGCGAATTGCTGAAGCAAGATTTGAACAGGAAATAGTGGTGCCTTAAATAAAACTCATATATTACAATACATTTTATTGTAAACAATAAGAACACTTATGTACGTACAAAAATGGTAAGAAAATTTACCAATACGTGTATAAAACACCTAGCTTTACTTACATGTTAATCATTATTGCTACGGACGTAGTTAAGGATAGTAAAGCTAAATTACATATTAATATAATATTCTTATAACTACTTTGCCCACTCGTTTTGCACAAACCAGCGGGTATAAATATATCACACTTAACAAGTTCTTTTCTGTTACGCCTGATCGAACTGATAGGGAAGTTAACAAATAAAAACTATATTTCCAATACTTGGACGACATATTAATTATATTCATGTATCCTATATAATTTCTCAATGAGCGTAAAGAACAACTCATGGGGTAACCCCTTTGAAATTTGTTGAATATGAGTGTGGATAATATTAAAGCTCTCTTCCTCGTACGCCGCGTACGTGGTTGGAAGACTAAGTTGGAGATATAATTTCTTAATTATATCAACGGATTCTGGTTCCGCTCTTCCATAGTACTCTTCCATGATTTTGCGCTGAGCAGAATTTGCCCTTTGAAGAGCCACCACAGCCAACCAGGAGCATCTACCCTGTTGAATGTCTGTACCAACTTTACCCGTTACAGATGGATCCCCGAAGCAATTCAGGAAGTCTTTCTGTAAAAAATAATCCCGATTTAGCTGAGCTTGCAACACTACAATCAATTTCTAATGTTGACTCGAAATAGCAACTTAATTGAATGAAGATCCTATATTATGCGTTAATAAACGTAGGGAAAACTGTATTTGGAAGAAACCAACCTGTATTTGGAAGAATAGCCCCATTTCCATCAGGATGGTCTTTGCTTGGCGATGCTGCTCAACGTCGAACATATTAGCTAGATACATAGCTACAGCGATGGGCAGTTGGAAGGTGTAGTATGCAGTTTTGTACTTCGTAAGTAGGTTGTAATTCTTCATGGTAAACTTATCCAGGTTAGGTTTACCTCCGTTCATGATTAGACCGTCGAGGGATTTTCCCATCGATGTTTTGAACGTTACGTCATGGAATAAATCCACAATGGGGGTATAACCGGGGCAGGAGGAGAAGTGTTTTCGGAGAATCGAATACAGACCGTTTTCCAGAAGGATGGAATCAGGGAGGGCAGTTAAACCAACATTATCCTTCCGATACCAACAAGGAGCATTACGACGCGTTTCAGCGTTATCCATTATATCATCAACTACTACTTCGAACGCTTGCAGCTGAAAAAATAAAAATTGTAAATGCACCGTCCTTTTAATTCTCCATTTCAACTACTCACATAATACTTGTTTAAAAGAAATATCTATAATCTACATATATATTGTTACATTCTTGCAACTGTAAATATTTTGGTATTTCTCAAATTCATGGGACAATAGGTATCATGACTATGTCATAAGAATAAAAGAAATATCAGGTACGTTTCGCCGTTATTGTAACAGTATATATTTTTTTTTATATAAACAATTCGAAATAAGTAAATCTAATTTTTTAGGGTAAATAAAGCGTGAAACCGACAAGGACAAAACCACGGTGCAATTACATTTTCACTGATGGTAACCGTTCACGAAACAGTTGTCCGTTTAATTAAATGTTACGTAAAATAACTGTCGATAATTGTGAGGTAAAGGATCGAGAACGAGAAGAAAATAAATAATGTTTCTTCCAAATTTCGAAACAGGTTTCTCAATTTTTGTATCTCTTCCATCTTTTTTGTATTGTACAGAATTGGAACGGAAACAAAGAATCTAGTTACAAAACATCAATTTTTAATGAAATATTTCGTTTACGATAATTAACGCCTCTAGAAAACAATTAGAAAGACTTTAGAATTATGTAATTAATGCAACAGAAAACAGAAATGGTTTAAGAATAGTTTCGAGATTGATGTAAAAGATAATAAGTGTGTCAAAGTGACTGGAAGAATACTTACAATTAAAAACGCATACAGGAAAGAAAATGTAAGAATCACATCACCTTACGGGGTAGTTTTTTTTTTGAAAAAGTACATTTTTTGCATTTTTGCAACACTCATACTTATAAAAATGTCCCTGTAAAAGGATTTCCCGAAATTCCTTTATTTACGGGAAATATAGGAGCGCAAATGCTGGCCCGCGTATGACATATTTAAGGGAATCCTTGAAAGTAGTCCTTGCGGTGACGAAATTATTGTAGAAAAAAAAATGTATCGGTCACATGGAGAAAAGAATGGGGACAAGATTACGTAATGCAGAAAAGCGACAAAGCCATTGGTGGCAAAGGGACAGGAAAACTTACGGATAAAATATTATGGTCTAGTGATTCGCCGTAAATCAAATCCCGTGGAGAAAGATGCAATTTGGTTGACGTATTTTCGCAGAGGTTCAACCGATAAAAAATCCGCAGCACGACAAATGACCCCGGGAGAAGACAGTTGGTGTACCTGGCGTAAAGCTGAAGCTGGGCAAGAGAATTGTATTCTCTTGCCGAGTACAACCACAAGATTCCTCTGACTGAGACGGCATTAAAAGTCATTAAGCCAATTTACGAGGATTTATGCTCGGAAAATTTGCTGAGAAGGTGCTTGGGAGCTCATACACAAAATATAAATGAGTTAGTAAATTCCATGATTTGGAACATGGAGCCTAAACATCAGCATTCTGACTTCATTGTTATTGAAATAGCGACTCGATTAGCTGCAATGATATTTAACGAGAGCACCTCAGTACATTTACGAGTGTTGAATATCATGGGTGTTACCGTGAGGCCTTATGCCGAGACCTGCGCTGGGACCCAGGATAAGGGGCACATAAACGACGCCGAGCGCAGGGTTTCGGACGCTACCAAAAGGGCCAGAAGCGAACAAAGGGCTGTTGGAGTATTATGGAGAAAAGGAGGGACATTTGTATGGACCAGGCATTTCGGATTGACGGTAAATGTACCTACCTTTGAGTAATTAGCTTTCAAAATTTTAAACGCGTTTTTTTTCGGAAAGACAGTTTTCGAAATAGCGAGCAAGCTTTCTCTAAAGCTATTGAATCGATTGAGTTGTACAAGTTCTTTAAACATTTGGCTATCGTGTGACGAGAGCTTTTTTTGTCAAAAAATTTGTACAACTTTTATTAACAACAACTGTTAAAAAACGGGTGACAAATCGCGTTCTTTCGAAAAAAAAGTCCGACATTTTGTTGATTTTTCGAATTTTGGAAAAAGTTCCCGTGACGATAGCCAATTGAATACTAATTAATTTTCAAAAAACCGTTTCTGTTTCAGATAAACTGGGCGGCCGGAAACACGCTCACCGTTTTTTGCAGGCCTCCAATGAAGTGGCATAACGTTCGTCATTGTTCTTTTTTCAAAAAAAAAAAAAATATTTGTAAACTAGTACTCCAGAATAAAAGATATCAAAAAATCGAAATGATCCATTCTATTACTTGTCCCGTAATAAATTAAATAAAAACACTTAAAAAACAGAATGCCTCCTTAATATAAGAACTATACTAATTTTGGCAAAACTATTAGTTTTGAAGTCACTTTTCAGGAATTTGTTTGTATATTTATATGTGGTTACATTTACTTTTCTTGACTATTGAGTTTAAAGAGAAAACAATATTTTATAAATTTCATAATATTTGGCTTGAGGTTAAATAATGCGGAACTAAGTAATACTTCCATAAGATTGGATTTAGATTGGGATTGGGGTTATCGTCTAAAGACAACGATGACTTAATAAATCCAAACGGAAGAAAAAAATTATGTAGTTTAAATAAATATTAAGTAAGACCTTTTCAAACTTGTTAGAAGGTACATTAACATTAAAATACTTATAAGAATGCGAAATTTTAACTCGGTTTCCTTGTATCGTTATGCTTACTGAATTACTTTCATGTGTTTTCTACAATTTTTTTCTATGCGTCTAAAATGGCGTCATTGCTCGACTTGTTATAATATGTACAGCTTTGTTGCTTCTATATATTTCTCGAAACCCGACAATGTTCGTCGAGTACAGGTAGAGCAAGGTGATATATAACAATACAAAAATAAGACTTAGATACGATTTGCTTTGAAAGGATTATTAGAAGCGCTTATAGCTTTTCTCAATTTTTTTTTAGGAAGACATTATTCTTGCAGTTTCCATGTATCCTTCCCACTTTCAAGACGGTATATATAAAATTATCCATTAATGCCTTAAATTATTCTTATACTTTAATATAATTATTTCACATACGTGAACATATGGTTAGGTAACACATGCCCTATCCTCCCAAGTAAAATTCTACGAGAAATCTTATACCAATATCCAATTAACTTAATCCACTTAAATTTTACGTCAGAAACCATACGTGATCATTTAAATACCGTCCCGGCGGTATACAACTTCACTTCTGGTGGAAACGCCAATTCGAATTCACAAGTATTATCGCGAATATTCCCGTCACGCGCCGCTTCGACAAATGGTTGCAGCCCTCAAGGTTTTCAAAAAGACCACACCTAATGGCAAACTTACAGTTTATTTGGGAAAGAGAGATTTTATAGATCATTTGGACCATGTTGATCCTATCGACGGAATTGTCGTCGTTGACGATGGCTATCTTCAAGGACGAAAAGTCTACGGACAAGTGCTCACCGTGTACCGGTATGGCCGAGAAGAGGATGAGGTCATGGGCGTCAAGTTCAGCAAGGAAATGGTCATTACGAGTGACCAAATAGTGCCGTCGAAAAAGGAAAAGCAACAACTGACGCCCATCCAAGAAAAACTGGTATCGAAATTGGGACCGAACGCCTACCCCTTTATGTTTCATTTTCCCGAAATGTCTCCTTGCTCAGTCACTCTACAAGCAGGTGAGTCTTTTGAACAACCACGTATCGCAGACTTGTAAATATTTAATTACGCCTAGGCGAAGACGACCAAGGCAAGCCCCTAGGAGTTGAATATTACGTAAAATGTTACGTGGGATCCAATGAAGAAGACAAGGGCCATAAACGTAGCACTATCCAACTGGCTATTAAAAAACTACAATACGCTCCTCAGACTAGAGGGGTCAATCGTCTTCCAAGTTCTCTAGTCTCCAAAGGGTTTACTTTTTCAAGCGGAAAAATAAATCTGGAAGTCACTTTGGATAAGGAAATTTACTATCATGGTGAAAAAATCAGTGCTAATATTATTATTAGCAACAATTCGAGGAAACAAGTACGAAATATTAAGGTCTACGTTGTCCAACATTGCGAGGTGAGATATGCCTTTTGATAAATTTTGGTATTAAAATGTGTACACGAAAGTAGATATTCTGTATCTAATAACCAATTAAATTACTTCAGAGGAAGATATACACAAGAAAACGCTGTTCTCGCTTTTTATCAACCAAGAGCATAATTAACTCAGAATAATGTAACGATAGTGTGTCATATTCTTTATCATATCAATAATACTTAGCTTATTTAATATTTAAGTTTGTTAATTCATGATTGATTAATCGTTTCTTAATCACTGTATCTGTATACTGGTACTATTCAGGGTGACCTTAGAGCAAGTATGTTTGTTACTTACTGAGAACAAGTACGTTAGTTGTTAATTTGCCGTTTTGAAGATATAAGTTTGCAAATAAATGCTGAGTTTTTAAGCTTTTATTTTCAAACTATTTGTAAATAATTTAACAGTATCTAGGCCACCGATTACGTTTATACTATATTTATCGTTCTGCTAATCACACATAATCGCTCGACAATGTCACAGCTAATAATGTTTCAAATTATTCTATAGCAACTGCTGACAAATAGGTAAAAATTCCGCCGTATATGATGATTTATAAAAATAAAGATAAAAAAATCTAATTAATTGATTATAAATAAAACGTAATTAACAATAAAATAAAGCATGAATTACGCAAATAAGCACGGTTTATACACGTGATGATCATGTACATTTATATTTAAAAATTATACAATGCAACGAGTTTTTATAAAGTTGTTTGAGCTAAAATTTTACATAGTAATCCTGATAAAATATATTTCACAATGTTGAGACAATTTCTCTTATACAGTGCTTTCGTAACCGCCAAATTTAATTTTTAGTTGTGCATTTTTTAAAATATAATTAATACATACAGGGTGATTTATGTATCAAGTATTACGTCATAGATATTTTCCTTAATGGAAACCCCTCTTTTTTATTACGGAATGTGAAAAAATTAATTTTTTACAACTGCTATGGTAATAATGACATTGGTGTGTGTATAGGTTGGATAAAAAAAGATGTGAAGAATAGAAGAAAAACGATTTTGCAACTTAAAAATACAAAATTTAATGGCAATAATTATTTAAGAAATCAAACGTTCAAGTTATACGCCATTGGTTGCCTGATAGTAGCCAAGACGGTCAATAAATTGTTTTCAACACTGTCAATAACTTCAGGAGTTTTACGTTGTATTTCGTGACGACCTCATGATCTTAAATCTTTAAATTTTCCGGCCTAGTAACGTATACTTTGCTTTTTAAGTATCCCCACAAAAATAATCTGGGGTGGCAAGTCTGGGTATCTGGCTGGCCACACTATCGGCCCCCTTCTCTCTATCCAACGATTCAAGGAACACCTCATCTAAATAAGCGCGGACAGGTGCTGCATAATGGGGAGGAAAAGTTTTTATCAGATAGCAATAAATAAATATTATCGGTTGCTAAGGCTACTGTCAGGCAATTAACGGTGCACAATTTGAACATTTGATTTAGTCGATTTGTTAAATAATCACTGCCATTAAATTTAGTGTTTTGTGTTTTGCAATTGAAAAATGGTTTTTCTTAAGTTTTTTATCCAACCTATACTCACATGCAATTATTACACGCACTTAATGCAATTATTACCGTAGCATATGTAAAAAAAAAATGCCTCTTCCACAGTCCCTAATAAAAAAAGGGGATCGACATTAAAAAATATTGATAAGACTAACTCTGTATGTATTAATTATATTTAAAAAAAATGCGCAACCAAAAATAAAATTTGACGGGTTCGAGAATTTTTTCCAAAAAGTTAGTTCTTCGATTGTTAACGAATTTATTCATTACTTTACGAAAGATATATTGAAATATAATATTTGGAAAGCAACGAAGATGGAATTCATTGACTACTGAAAATAAAAATTTTCAATACAAAATTCTGCATATTAATACGCATATTACAAAATATATTTCTTACATATGACTATTGAAAATAAATATTTTAAAATTTGTAATTGCTATTCTAATGAACATAAGATACAATTTTATTCATATTTTTACAATTCTATTACTTATTTTAATGTAGCCTGCTAATTCTCTGAATCTGAACGGTTTTTATTTTAATAATTTGTTTAAGTATATATTTAGTGAATTTAATTATAGTGTAATATATATTTAGAGGAATTTTAATTATGTAAATTATTGAAACATATTGCTTGGTCATTTATTAGATAAAAAAATCACAACTACTGTCTCGATGATGGGTATAAATTTATAATATGAGTATTTATGTTCCGAATTATTTCTATGTAGGTCACCATGGTTAATGCCCAATTCTCCAAGTACGTAGCCAGCCTAGAAAGTCGGGAAGGTTGTCCCGTAACTCCCGGTGCCAGCTTCACCAAAGTGGTCTACATGGTGCCATTGGCTTCCAGTAACAAAGATCGTCGAGGCGTCGCGTTGGACGGACGACTTCGCGACGATGACGTCAATTTAGCCAGTTCCACTTTGGTCCCGGAAGGAAAATGCCCCATCGACGCGATCGGTGTTGTCATTTCCTACTCACTAAGGGTGAAACTGAACTGCGGCACGTTGGGAGGAGAGTTGGCCACCGACGTACCTTTCAAATTGTTGCACCCCGCCCCTGGAACCATCGAGAAGGAGAGGGCTCAAGCTCTTAAGAAAGCGAGGTCCATCGACAAGGGAAGGTATGGAAGTTTCGCAAACGATGACGAAGATAACATTGTATTTGAAGACTTTGCGAGATTCAGATTAAGCAGGGATGAACTCGATTAATAAATATATTTAATTTAATCTATTAACAACTAAATATAAAATGCTATTTACTGAAAATGTAAAACAATAAAATTGCAAAAAATATAGAAAAAAAAATTAAAATATAAAAAATAAACATCCCGTAAGTGCTTTGGTTATTCCTTCGGAAGTATTGAGTCACATGAAGATCCACCCGTTTATGTAAATAGCAATTGGTGAATGAAAAGAAAAGTAATTATGCATAATTATATATTTTGCTAAACATATTCTAGATAATGTATTTAATATTAGACAATGTGTATGCATGCGTGAAAAAAAAAAATAAATTATTTAAAAAATTAGTCGTTCCATAATTACCTAAAGTGTAGGGTCTGTCAATAGGGACGCGCGAAATTTGTTAGGCCATAGCGGCCATGTTGTTACAGAAACATCTGTAAAATTTTGGAAGGACCACCATGGACGAGTATAGCGTCTAACAACGTGTGAAAACCATCAAATTTTATTTTCAAAACCAGTATTTTATTCCAGAAACGTTTCGCGCATTATGAGATTTTTATCCTCGCCACAACCGTCCCGCCGAATCGACTGTTCGACGTTTGGTGGCTAAATTCGAGTCAACTCGTTTGATAAATAATAATCAGCCAACACTCGTACGCCACCGAATCGCAAGGCCTGCTGAAAACATCGCTGCTATGCGTAAGAGTATAGGAAAACCTGAGGCAGTCAATTTCTCGTCGTTCATAAGAACTTCACCTTTCTGCGACTTCAACTTGGCGAATTTTGCGTCGGGGCTTGGGTCTGAATCTTAAATTGCAGGTCTATGCGAATAAACAACAACCAATTGATGCCCTCAAAGTCAACATAACGAACGTCATCCAGCAAATTCAGTCAGATTCATGCGATATGGTCATCGAAAATTAGACCTTCCAAATATGTGCCACCAAGCAAAACCGCGATGGACATTTGAACGACGTTATATTCCATCCTTAATGCCATAAAATATTCTTTCAAATAAAATAAAAATTGAATGGATGTCTCACACACAACTTGTTTTATTTACGTTCAAAAATCGAGCGTCCTTATTGAAAGTCCCTTTACAAGTGTTTATAAGCATCAAGTGAAATTTCAAAATCGATTCAAAATATTACAATCTGCGCCTAAGAGACTACGTGATGTTATACACGATGTTTAATTCGGAGTAGGATTCTATCTCGACTCATTGGTGTACCCACAATCAGTGAAAGTGGAACGCCAGCCATCATACAATTATTACGAGTACGTTAAGTGATACAGTTTATTTTAGGCATTATTCAGAACGTATTTATGTAGTTTAAGAAAATATTTACTATTATCGTAATAAATATTATCGCTCCACGCTAAAAATATTTTTAGATATGTTGTTTCCAGATGGATATTGCACATATAACACATTAAATATTTGAAAATATTTATTAGATGCAATAAGATTAAACAGGGATTATAAATACGTCGCAGGATATTACTATTTTATTACAATAGTACCTACATTTTATATAACAATAATATTGATTATTTATTAACAAAGAGTTCGCGGTTCAAGTGAAATTAATTTTATCATTATCTGAGCAACTGGATTAAGCTTAAAAATAAAATGAGGTCACGTTTTTACCGGCTGCTTTATGTTGATTACATTTTCTAGTTTCTTAAATATAGCTTCCTAACCACCATTGGAACTGAACTGAATTCGATATTGCAAAAATTTTATATTCTCAACGTCGTCTTTCACGTTCTATATAATAAAATAAATGTGGTTAAATACAAGTGCGCTTTATAATATCATACAGTATATAGTACAGTCTTAATGCACTTGAACTATTTTATGTTCATGTTTGTTTCGATTCATTTGTGAAGGTGTGGCGTATACTCGTTAAACAAACCGATCAATATTTTGTTCTCAAATCAAAACACGTTTTTGTTGATTTTGAACAACCATAGATAATATGAATTACAATGATCTCAGGAATTTCTTTTCTCTCCCCATTCTATTTTATTACGTCAATGATATTTCTATGAGAGAATGAGTGCTGTTTATGGAGAATATGCCCATATTCATATTAACATATTTCAAGGTATATTTATAGTTTGATAAGCTTCGATAAGACAGAGAATTACTGCAGGATGATAGAAAATGCGACAGACCAGTGGATTCAATAACGAAAATTGAAAAAGGAATTAAACATATAAGTTTGTTAGGACAGGCCAAAAGTTGAAGGTTTCTATTATAAAAGAACTTTCCTACTTTATTTTCTACGTAAATAAAGTAGGAATAAATAAATAGTATAATAGGGACAGTAAATACTGTCTTGAAAATTGTACATGAAGACTTGTGTAGACGAGACGTTTTAAAAATTGCCACGAGAATAGATTTATTATAAAATTACAATCACTAACACCAATATACCAAGAATCAATGCAGCGGATGCACAAGAGACCCTGAATAAAAAAAGGCAACATGGCCATCTTCAGCAGAAAATCTGATGGTTACAATGTTTTGACATCCAGAAGAGATTATTTTGGTCGAATTGATTGAAACAATAAAATAATTAAAGGATATATAAAGATAACTATATAAATATATATGTAGCTATCTCATAACTCATGACAATTACAAGATATAATGATTGTAAACTGCATAATGTACCTAATCAACGAATGTGGTTTTGTTGACATCCGCCTTATAATCCTGACCTGATACCTCTCGACTACTATTTGTTCCGTAAATTGAAGAAAATACTTACGGGATCGATATTGTTTTTCTGGCGAGATCATAGAAGAACAGGAGTACTCTTCTTATGAATAGAGTTCTCGCTGGAATTAGTGCATAAATATTAATTGAATCTATATAGAAAATACAATTTTATTTCAATATATTACTAAGTACAAGAAAAAACTCATTTATAAGAAAATGTAAAATAAATATTTAAAAGAACACTATTGACATTGGTAACGATATTGTTACCAATGTATGTTTATATGTAAATTGTATAAAAAATCAAAACGAGCAGCTTATATTTTGAGATTGGAGCTGTATATTTTATCTTTGTTTACGAAAATTGATTTCAAGAAATTCCAAAGGTTACGAACATGTAATAACTGCGATTATAATTGTACAAATCATAAATAGACTGCAGTGAGAAAAATACACATCCGTACATATATCTCAAGTATACCTATATATTGCGAAATAAACTATATAAAGATATAATAAAGCATAATGATGAGCAAAATTGTGATCGTTGAAAATAGAGAACGGCAATGCGGTGAATAGAACCAGGAATGGCTTTCGTGTCATTGCAAAACATTTTCTTTTAACAAAAAATTCAAAACCACTTTTTTAATTCTAGAAATCGTAAAATATCAGACTTTTACCTCAACTGTTACAAATGTTTTTGAATAGTTCTGAATACAAATGCAGTCACTAAGAATTTTAGAGTGATTAAAAAAAATTGAATTACAATGTATTAGTAGATAGAAAAAATAACTATTGGAATATCCTTCTACTCTATGAACAGTCTCCTATTCAAGGATGCCTAATTGTAAAATAACGTGTTTAGCGAGTCGGCGCTAGTTATATGCTACTTTTATTATTTTAATTATCGTCATTAATTTGGTAATAACATCCGCAAATGTAAATTAATAACTACTGGAAAGAATGGCCACAATATATTAAATAAATTAATGTTTTATGATACACAATATGATGTTCTAAATTACTTTTTTGATGAACGTTTCGAAATTGCAGTTCCACCTAACTTATGTCTTTAGCTCTGGTACAATACTAAAATTGCATAATATACCTGTATTTTGAAAAAGAATATTTATTATGAATTTAAAGTTACATTTCTACGTAATGTCTCAAAATGTGCTACCAATATATAACGCACTTGAATATTATATAAAAAGTCTAGTTCTCGAGTTATAATAAATAATTCGACTTAGGATTCTTTTGTTGACTATCGTCACTCTAGTTAACAAGCTCTTAAATGTTACTTATTATTACAGTTAGCTGCTCTTAAATGTTACTTATTTTGTAACGAGTTAAAGTATTTCCATTATGAAAAAGATAATATACCTAATTAAAGGTGGAAATAATTGACTAATAAATTGAGTAATTTATTATTTAATTCCTCATCAAAATAATACTGTTATGAAACAAAATTAAAATTGATCGTATTTATAAATCGTATCAATTTGAATTTGGTCGCATAACACGACATAAGTATAACATACGAGTGGTTATTATCAGTATTTATTTTCCATTTTGTTTGCTAAAAGTGTATGAATGTCTTATCTTGTTACTATAAATAGATTGAGAGCAACACCGTTTTTGGGTTCCTCTCGAATCAACTATAATTAATGAATAAATCTACATACATGAGAAAGTCGCGTGATCCTATGCATATGTGACATTGTAAAAAACAATAGATAGCCTTTGTTTGTCTGGCATAATATGTCACCTAAATCGAATTGCTAATTAATAAATACGTCAACAATTAAATTACATAAAAAGAAATATTACATAAAAACCGGCGTATTTACGCAGTATTATATTTGTTAGTTCTCTAAAATGTTAGTCATAGATCTTGAAACGAAGAATTGCCTGTTATGATCTTCAAATACTGGTTAGGGATATGTATATGTACATATATTTGTATGTATAGCTTGTTAAGAATAGGAACAAGTCTCAAAACTGCGATATCGGATTGCCCACGAGGTGCGCAGTAAATAGTCTGGTGTATAGTCAGTAGCATTGGGATCTTTGCAGAGTGATGTACAATTTGTATAATGGATCTTTGCGCGTGTATCAATTTTGTGACGACGCACGGATCACATGCTACACCACTCGCAATTGTTACTAATATGCCAGAATTACCAGCACGTATATCTAGCGACATATGTTTCAATCAACTACGTACGGAATAGACAGTTAATAATTTGCCGAACAAAATGCGATTATGAAGTCACATCTTAGCTTTATTGTATAATTTGATTCATTGGCGTTTCAATATTTCTGTAAAATTTATTTCATTTTTGTTTCATTTATTTTGACTTTTGTTGAATTTATTTCATTTATTTTGATGGAAATATCACTTCCATTGAATGTTTTTGTGGAGAACCTTTTCATTACTCTGTCATATGTTATACGGATTTGTAGTGTACTAACTGTTATCCTAAAATGTGTTTTCGGCACGACACTGCTCAAAAATGTCAGTTGATTGATTCATACGACTGTTACCCGTGACGCACACGCAAATAATCATTATACAAACCATACATATGTGCTGCCTCACTTTTTCTTCTACGCATACATGATAATTTCAGACCTTTTCCTATTCTTGACGAGCAGTTGTAAGGATAAGCTACGTAGTAGTCTGTTCTAGAATCCCTGAGGTCTGTCGATGTCAAGAAAAATAGATATTCGGATGACTTTTGGAGGGAGGAATAAATTTTGTCTTTTAATGTTGCAAAAATCAGATAGTGTTTTATAAGACTGGTGGCTTGGGTCAGACATGGGACATACACTTATGTACTGCTCGTCAAGAATAGGAAAAAGTGTAGGTACGCGTAGAAGAAAGAGTGAGGTAGCATTTGGAGGAAACAGATGTACTTTATGGCCGCCAAATCAAACTCTATGTACATTAACATTTAATATATGTATATTCATCGATATTCACTCTGCAAAGGTCTCAATTCGACTGGCTAAAAACCAGGCTGTTTATTGCGCGCCTCGTGGGCGGTCCGATATCGCAGTTTTGAGACTTTTAAATTGTAAAGTTGCAAATTTTATTTATATTAGATATTTTGAATAGTCAACTAAAATTTTTCATGTAATCTTCTAGAGAAAGTTAAAAAATAATGTATTTTTATGCAGAATTGTACTTAAAATATTATATTTATATTATTATTATTATATGTACTTACTATTTGTAAGATATAAAATATGTTATACGTCTTTCTTTAGAATGAAGCGGGTATTCATTTTCAGTTACAAAAAATGTATAAACCATCGTAATAACGATAGAATCAGTAACGACCAACAAACCCTAATATATTGACAATACTACACAATAATTGCTAGACACACAAATAGAATCCCTAAATACTAAAATGAGGAATTTCAACAAAAACTAACTAAACATTTATTATTGATATCATCGATAGAAAACACCATATGAAGCTTTGTAATTTTCCAGATAGTATCACAAGAATGTGATGTGAATGTATTGTACTGTCAATGATGGCCTTGAGTTGTTAAAACTATACCGCAGTCGTACGTGAAACATGTACTCTAATAGAGACTATTGACAATCGGTTAAATTATAAGTTGTACTGAGATAAACAATTTATGTTAGTAGAAACCCGAGAAATACTATAAATCACACAAAAGCCATTTCCTAATTCCGTAAAAATCGCTATTGCCATCATTATTAGCTGTAGGTTGTTATTTATTTTTTTCTGTTTATCCTTCAATCTGCGATATCTTTAAACTTTCAAAACATAAATTCACGTATGTACATATACATGTAAATGTCTAAAATATTTTCAATTACGTTTATTAAAAATAAAGTACACCCGTAAACGTGAAAAATTACTACGTACATACATTATTATGTACTTAATTATCACTTCTATCAGCTCAAGGTTGTAGCGATGATGTGTATAAATAGTATGCAGTGTACTGAATGATGTTAAGAGAGATTAATTTTTTAAGGTTATTGTCGTATGGCAGTATAACTACCTTAAGAGCAAACGCAATAGTTCGCATAATAATTGTTATTCAAAGTTTGGTCCAATATGAAATAGAAGAAATGACAAATAAAGATGTTCGTTTTATTAATAAATTAATGGGGTACATTTTATATAATTAGGATTTCAAAAAGTGAACTTCTTAAAGAAAAGGCAATTCCTCAACGTTATATACATGTATGAGAACAATGGTTTACAAAATTCCTTTTATAAATTAATGTCAATGAAAGTGCTTTTATCCATTTCGGGAACATACGTACATATTTTTCCCATCAAGTAAATAAGGAACAATAATTCTAGTGTTAAAATGAACACTTTATTTCGAAAACAAAACATCTATCTATGTCAATAGATTTGGGATATTCAAGTTAATAGGTTGATACGATAAAATATTGTTAACATCGATTAGAAAAAAAAAAAAACTATACATGTTGTTATAGCCTTGAATAGATGTTATCTAATAGAAATACTAGATAGATAAGCTTTTGCCAATAACAACCTTTCATGCCGGCATCTCAGGTTCAACGTCGTGTAGAGGTAAGATGGGTTTCTTTTCGCATGACTATGTAAGTGACTACATTGCCGGCCCGGATTAATCCAGGTGCGGGTTCGATTCTCATATCAGTCAACTGGGTGTGTCCGTGTGAATGGGCTGGGGGTTAGGTGGAAGACCGCATAAATATCGTTTCCATAAAATAAAGTTGCATAAATAAATTTAAAAAAATCTCTGGAATAGACATTTTAAAATGTAGATGGTAATAGAATGACTACGAGAATAAGAAATCGACAAAAGTTATACAAAAATCGATATCTGTTAACAAGATTATAAAAAGACGCGACATATCAATTAAAATCAGTTTCAACCTGTTGGTCGCTAACAATAAGTAAACTATACATAAACACTAATAGGATTGAACTAAATCTAAATAACAGGATTCAGGATTTGCATGATATTGAAGACAATAAAAAAATTCAATCTAGATCAATAAAACAATATTATTGAGCCATTAGTAAGTTGTTGATATATCGATAAGAAATAATTGATCTAATTGCCCATATACTATCTACTTGTAGAGAACTGCCAATATAGTACCCTACAGACAGACAAACAACAACATACAGTACGTTGTTTGTGGTACACAAAATATATAACTGCACGAGAATTAGACGTAGATAATTTAAAAAAGGATGATAAATACATATATAAATGGCAACTATTTCAGGAACATTACTACTTATGTGTCTTTAGAATTAGCTAATGACCCCTTCAAATGTAGGTATGTATTCGTTGATTTAAACGTTATATTATATAAAATTCAACAGTAAGAACGAAGTAAAATCATTGAAAAAAGTTAGTTGTTATGTGAAATTATCTATTATGAATAACTATTTTTAAATATCTTTATTTGTATAGTATATCAGTTTATCTTTTATAAATACATAAATAACAAATGCGTATTAATAAAGCTATGTATTTAATGGATTAATTAAGTTATGTATTTAATAGTATGATTATGCAACGTTATTTATTACTTTATGGATGTGTAAGTATTGAATGTATCGTTATACGATTATTTTCTATAACAACGTTCTATATTGGTGGCAAAATTAGGGCTATTAATGCCGGTTGTCAAAGAAGAAACAAAATTTATTGCAGTTACAACTATTTAGGTGCGTCCTTGGAAAAGACCCATTAAGAACGACGTAGCGTGAACACACTCTTTCTGAATATTGGAAAAATAAAACAAAAAAGACTAAATCCATTGTCTAGTCATTCTAAGGTCGTTGTGAATAACAATATTTTTTTTTACTTTTCCGCACTCCACTATATGCGGAAAAGTAATGTAATCGTGTAAAAAAAAAGTGAAAAAAATTTTTTGGGGCTTATTTTTCGTTTTTCGGCCTAAAAACAAAAAAAAAATGGTTTTTAAAAAATTTTTGCTGTGTGTGTCGTTGTCGTCAGCTTTTATTCTTGCTTGTTAGCACGATAACTCAACTAAATCGTGTCGGATCGATCGGGTTTTGACTGATTCTGATTGGGAACGTCTCCCAGACGACACCTATTGATTTTGAGGTGGATAGAACACACTCTACCATGTACATGGGTCATGAGAAAGTACAATGGTGGACTATTTGAGAAATTTTTTTTGTTAGCACGATCACTCAATTAAATCGTGTCGGATCGATCGGGTTTCGACTCATTCTGATTAGGGACGTCTACCAGACGACATTTTTATTAATTTTGAGGTGGATAGGACACACCCCACCCTGTCCATGGGTCATAAGAAAACACGATCCTGGACTATTTGGAAAAAGTAAAACTGTCGCATAAAACACATATTCTGCATTTATGTGTTGGTTTATTTTTTCTCGCCACTCAGTTTCGAGATAGAGATGTTCTACGTGCAGAAAAGTCCGTTTTAAGGTTTTAAAACTGTTTATTTCTTCTAAATTCGTAAGTTGTATCAAAACTGTTGCAACTATGGCGGAAATTCACATAAACCATTTTTTGAAAAATATTGCCTATGCATATATTATATATATATATATATATATATATATATATATATATATATATATATATATATATATATATATATATATATATATATATATATATATATATATATATATATATATATACTATTCATTTCATCGCTATTTGCCAAATAAAAAACTCTCTTATCTTGCCGATAAGCGGAATAGTCTACCTGAGCCTAGCAATAAAAACAAGCCACGGTGTTTTGATATTTTTTATTTGGCAAATAGCGATGAAATAAACTCTAATATATAAGCATACAAAATACAAAAGTGATGAGAAAACTGAGATTATTTTAGGCGAAAATTAATAAAAAAACAAAACAAAAACTCTAGATGAGATTCAGTAATTTCAGTAAATAAATAATGGTAGATCATAAGAATTACAACCATTCTGAATACAGTACATTATAATATAAAACTGTCCATTAGTCCCCGTTGTGCGTTATCTCGGATGTAAGTTCAGAATTATATAATAAGTGTTTACTATTGTTGTGGTCTCTGTACACTTCCTTTAGTATAATACCACTTAAAATAAATCATATGTTTATTATTGCATCAAATAAACCTTGAATTATAAATTTATAAATTATAATTTAACACTGCTACACATGCAATATACGATATTCGTTTGACAAGCGATAACTAATAATACTGATAATATACTATCATATGTTAAAATTCTATCGTTTTATAAGCTATTGTAAATCTACGGCTGCTAGCAGTACGTTTAAAGTTTTAAGGATATATGATTTATAACATTTATAACAACAGGCATGTATACTCATTTCCATAAAGTATATAATTAACTAAAATAGTTAATTACAATAACTTATAATAGATTAAAACTAAAGCATCTGCCATGCTTCAATACGTGTAATGAAAATGGCAGATGCTCTAATGGGATTCTAGCGTTATACATACATATGTACATATATTCCGAACCAGATTCCAAATACTGAACTTGAAGCAATATATGTATTTGTTGTTCGCAATTATTTCGCAAGCTGGGAATAGTTTGACTAGACAATCATTCCAGAACTGAACATTTTATTGCGATTTTAGATATTTAAATTAGCCGTATCTAATTAAACTCCATTTGTATACGCGTTAGGAAAACAAACAACACGACGATAAATTCTTTCTGGTATTAGAGACCTTGACTTGGATGATACAAAAGATATGGCGACTTCATAGACAATAAAATATTTATTTTCAATGATCACTACATGAGTGAGTGTGATTTTTATAGCACTTTTTTATAAAGTCGGCATACGTAATTGTTTCAATCGCAGTCTAATCAACCCCATAAGGGAAGTGAATAAGCCTTACAGTACTAAATAGTTCACAAAAACGAAAATTATTTTCAGGGGAATTCTGCGTAGAATGTAGCAAGAAAAGAAATAGTTAATATTTAGAATATATGGTGATATATCGTGGGTAAGGAATGGTATTTGTAATTTATTGTCAGTAATGTCTACTATACAAAGACAAAAAAAAAGGAATAGAAACAGAAAGGCAACACAATGAGTATATAGAAATTACCACGTTTCTTCAGTATTTATTATTTCTGTGTATTTTTCTACTTGGACAACACCTTACATTGGTATTTTAATTAATGTCCTATTTACTTTAGTATTTATTTAATTTGCGTATCATAAAAACCAATTCATTAATACAGCAAGGATTTATTATGCTTGTTATATAATCAGAGGATAACGTACTTTATTACAACTAAAATCAAATAATATGTAAAATTATCACAATCATCAGTTAATATTTAAAAATTTAATACTGTACAGTTTATATGTATCATATGTTTACATTCACTATGTTTTAAAGTGCTGATAAATTAATGGTCTGGAATAGAATAGAATATTAGAACTATCAATTTTTATAGTGCCAGAAACATCTCGAGAGTTCCTACTCCGATATTATAAGTTATAACACACAAAGGGGCGTAGCCGACTAAGGACTTCGCCATAAAAGAGTTTTAGTGACAGGATCATATTTTATATTACATATAATCTGGACTGTTTCCAGTTATGGTAGACCTGACATTAAGTAGTTTGTTTAAATCAGCTTTAATTTATCGACATGCATTATAATAATTATTCTAATAAACTAATGTACACAAATCTAGGTTGATTCCATGATTCCACCGAAAATTTTGTTTAAATAGAAGTCATTAAAATTATTTCTATTCTATTAAAACTATTTTCACATAGTAGTATTTTTTATAGTAGTAGTTGGCACTTTCGTCATTACTAGATTTTAGGAATCTTTAAAATGCATTGTAAACCTTTTATTTATAATACGTTAAGAGTTGGTGACCATAAAAGGGCATACATTATATCTAAAAAATTGAATCTATTATAGGTTCACATAATTCTCACGTGCAAATTTCTCAAAAATAAACCTGCGTTTTATCTAGAGATATTTGGAAGTTGGAGGTTTATCGATTCATAATGATTTATGTCTGTCACATTAGTTGGAAACACTGTCCATCCATGTCTATTCAATACGTTTCAAGGGCCAATGTCATTGTCCTTTATTCCGTATTTGATTAATTTGTTTTATTAAATTCCATTTAAAAAATAAATCATCAGCCTTTTACGTTTGTCCTATTGATGAAGCATTACCTTAATAGTTATGTAAATTCACAAAACTATCATACCTGATATACAGAGAATCATCACACTTTAACAGATTCAAGTTTACATCCTATCAAGGTTGGAGTTTGGGTTGGGGTTTTAGCTTGTAAAATAATTATAAACTTATTTCCTCAAGATTTCTATGATAACCGAAGAGCTAGCCGCAGCTTGTGGGTGGTCTCCACGACCTCCCGACCTGACATCGTTAGCGCTTTATTTATTTGAATCATTAAAAAATTCTATTTATGTGCAAATTTTGTATACACATTTGAAGATGTAAAAGATGTAATCTTTAAACAACATCAAATATATTACAGAAAATATATTATATAACTAATATTTTTCATAATTTTAAAAAACCAAGTACATCTCTGTAAATTAAACTAAGAAAAACATTTTGAGAATCTAATGGAAAGCAGTCTTGATGTTGTGTCGTCCATAAATGTACTGTTAATGAAGATGGTGCATGCTGTACTTTGTGTTCATTTCTAAATTTATTTTTCATATTAAAAAACGTTAATCGGTGCCTTGAAAAAATATTATCATATACATTTAAAATTGACAAATTCTAATTCAAGTCTTTGCAATTAAAGACCAGTTATTAATAACATTAAATAAATTTAAAATGTCTTCTTACTGCGTTTTATTTAAACTTATTTAACTTCTTTAAGTTTGTATTTACACCTTATCTTATTCGTCGATTTAAATCATTGTTTTCAACTGTGTGACTTGAAAATGTTAGTACACATCACAAAAATCTTCAGGATTGACTAGTATGTACAGCTCGTCAATAATAGAAAAAAGTGTGAGATTCTCTATGATGCGTAGAATAAAGAGCGAGGCAGCATTGGAAGGGAAAAGGATGCACTTTACGCGCGGACAGATCGAACTCTGTGTACATTGTGTACACTCGATATTCACCCTGCAAATGTCTCAATGCGACTGAGTAAAGACCAGGCTATTTACTGTGCACCTCGTGGGCGGTCCGATATCGCAGTTTTAGATTTGTTTCTATTCTTGACGAGCTGTACATTGACGTACCGAATTATTAGAAGCTTATAAATTTTTAAATCGATTTGATTAATTATGTATATCTGGTACAATTTTCAACCAAATATTAATATAATATTACCAACTCGTTACATATAAAAAATTTAAATAGTAATAAAATAAGTGTTCATTTATGAAATAAATAATGACTAATTGGTTCTAACTATATATGTAAGTAATATCTACTGATTTGTTTTATTTATAGCACTATTATTTGTCTTGTTTGACGTCATTAGGCAGAGCTACGTGTTCATTGTACCATATTGAGTATAAATTCTTAACTAAAGACCATGTACGAGTTAAGTGACATGATGACATTGATGACCAACTAGGTATTAATCCCAGTTGGTCATCAATCCAATGATTTGCCGTGGTAAAACACGAATTGTAGTGAATCCTTTCAGAAGTTAAAGAAATTATCATTCCTTGCATTTCTTGAAAATGCTTTACAAAAAAATATACATATATTATGGTCACCTTAATAACTTTAATCTTGACAGGAAAATTTATCGAGTTTAGTGTTAAGCAATGTATTGTACGCGTTGTTGAACGCGCATAGTAAAAATCAGTAAGCGATAATGCGCAACGTCATGTAAAAAAATAATTCAAGTCTGGACTCAGAAAAAGCAAAATCACTTATAATAATAGTGGAATTAGAAACAATCACTCATTATAAGGGATAAAAAAACTTTATGATCAATGAAAATTAAAAAAAAAAATGTATCCATATCTGGCAAATATATGATTAATTTAATAACGTTTTAGGATTACAGACTAAAATTTCACGAGCTGGATCTCTTATATGGGCTATAGACTTGTTAACTTGTCGTCGCACGCATTGAACAAGATGATTGATGATTTTTCCAGATGTCTCATCCTAAGCAACTTCTAGGAAATACATGATTAGTTTAATAACGTCTTAGAATTACAGATCAAAATTTCACGAGCTGGACCTCTTATATGGGCTATATACTTGTTAACTTATCGTCGCACGCATTGAACAAGATGATTGATGATTTTTCCAGATGTCTCATCCTAAGCAAACTAACTTACACCGAATAGCCTCTAGACTTTGCGAGGGGTGGGGAATCTATAGGGAGTTTTCTCCCTATAAAACTCTATACTTGCTAATTCGGAGCGATATTGTGGTCGCCATGAGAAGATCGACTTTTGAGGGTTTTCAAGAAGCCTAATGTACCCTTGCCACGTGTGATCAGGTATTATATTGCTGAAACATAGGCTTAGGTAACGTTCCAAGAAACGGAAGAAAGTACGCTTGTAGCACGTCTTTTATATATGTACATATAGTTGGGCATGCATATAGAAGATACAGATGATCCTTAGAATGAAGAAAACTAACCGCAACCTGCTATCGTATGGAAACAGTATGGTTCTTCTTTGCAGAATACTGGACATGTGGTTTTCCCACTTTCAGACGGCCGTCCTTCATTCTCAAACAGAAGCAAAATTCATCACAGAATATAATATAACTTTATTCCATATTTCACTGGATCCTTTCGTTACTCCACTGCAATCGTTGATGGTAGTAAGTGAAAACGCATAATGTATACGAAACGAAACTAGTATAGAATACTTTAGTCGTCCATATACATACTGTTCAAATTGTTGTTGACCTATTTGTAGTGTTTTTGGCGTCCGCTACTTCTGGTCCTTCGTGTTCGATCTTCCTCAAACCACGCCCAACAACATTCCATCGTAGTTGGTTTGCTTCTGTTCACGCGGGAACAGGGAAAGTGTTTATTCTCTGAAGGAAGTACCAGCTTCACGCAACGCAATTATCAGACCTCTCGACCTCTTCCAAATCGACCTCTTTCCATACCATTACACTGATAAATTATTAGGTTTTCGTATTTTAGATGTTGTTTCTAATGAAAACAAAATAAATCACATAAACACATTTAACTACTAACACTGGGACAACTTGTGGCGACTCTAAGCGTTAAGTGGAACCCAAACCATGGTAAGATTAACTGTAGTACATGTACGTAATAGAGTAGTGCATTCTGCTTCTCGAAAGCTTCTCGGAAATATACTATTTCCAATTGAAATTCCTCGAAGATTGCAACTCATCGAAGAAAACTTACTTCTCTTTCTTCTTCGAAAGCTCTTCTGCCTTTCAAATCATAAATGATTTGTATAATATTCTCGAATCATGGAAAAAATGGGGAGGCCTTCCATCCTATTGGGGCTCCTCCTATTAATTTGATAGACTTGATCTATAGATAACTGATTGTGAGTTGCCGCAACACTTCTACTAGGGAGACCAGTTTGTACTTAAAAACCACTAAGCACCTATTATTTTATTATCGAACCGAATATCTCTTACAATTCATTTTTCTTAGATAAAAAGTAGTTTCATTGGAAAAAATAATAATATCGGGAAATCTTGCTTTATAATAGAATTGTTGAAAAAATATATAGTTGTTGAAAATATGGATATCCCAGCCAGAGGTAACCGATTATGTTTGTAATCATTGGGCAAATAAATAACACTTCTACAATAATTTCAATGGGTTCAATTGTTTATTTAAACTATGCTATTAGACTTGGAATATAATATCTTGTAAGTGGCCGCCTCTGCTTCTCTGGCAGCAGTGGATTCTTTTGATGACATTTTCCATCACTTCGCGGCATAGCTGTGGCCCTATATCCGCAATAACTTCGCTAATGTTATTTGTCAGCTGTTCAATCGTAACGGGATTATTGGCATAGACTTTTCCTTTAACGTAGCCCAACAAGAAAAAATCTAATGGGATCTTATGGTCTCATGGGGTCTTAAATGCTTAGCAGGTGCCTCACGACGACTCATTATTGCAAGTAATTTTCTCATTATATTTTAATAATTTGAATCATTATTTTCGCAGTACGCTTTGACAATAACTATGCGTTGCTGAAAAGTATAGTGCTCCATTTTGTAATGGAATGGCGGCAAGTTTAAATTGGCTACCTCTCGCTGGGACACCTTATTTGTCGAAGAAAGGCAAACATAGGAGTGTCGTAGGATCATATTATTCTATTCATTTTAGAACAGATAAAATATTTTGAGTGAAACATTTTGGGAATTGTCCTTTCAATACGATTTTTGACATTTTTAGACCGTTAAACACATAAGGGCCGTCTTGTATGCGCCTCTTTAAAAAATAAAATAAATCAACACTTTTATTGCTAACTTTAGATGAATATTTTAATGAGATTATTCCAAAGTTATGTACTTCACTTTAGAGAGCGTTGATAGGAGTAGAAGAGACTCTTATTTTATCCACGTGATTAACTGATAAGGCTGCATTATTTGTAATAACTCACTGTTCTTGTTTAAAGTTTAGATTGAGTCTCGTGCATTAGTTACTATATGAGTCGTCTAGATTCAAAGTGTGCAATCTCCATCAACTAATATTTTACAGGTAACTCAAAAAACTGATAGTTTTGTTGTTATAAGTTTTAAATTATTTTAACTTTGAAATATGAATTATTTGATATTCTATCAAAATAAAAACTAAATCAACAAAACATATTTATATTTACACTTTTTATTAGAAATAAATTTTATTAAAAAATTTATTAATATTAAATAATTAAATTACGACTTTACAGCATGAAAGAACGGAAAATTCTGTATAAGAACACGTAGCTAACTTTTGGTGAAAACTGGATATTGCACCGTTTGAATTTAGACGACTCATATCAAAACTGGGCCATAAAATTGCTCGATTCACTGCGAGAAGTGTGACCGATTTATGCCGTGAAAATTTAATTAACTTGCACGCGAAATTGCGAAGTAGTCGTGACAAATTATTACGTAAAATCTGTCGTTATCAATTCGACCAAACGAAAACCGTTTTTCTTTGGATGTTGAAATATTGTCAATTTCAAACATCAACAAGAAATTGTACTGAATCTAATAAAAATCATTAGGTACTCGATGTAATGTATTGTTCAATAATATGCGAATAAAAAGTATACAGTAGTGTAAAAGTTGCGATTTGAACAGGCCATATAACTTTGAGTAATAAGTTGTTGGTGATATTATATTTGCTTAAATCAGATTTTCTATATCCAATTTACAGAATTCGTAGAAACTCTCGGTAAAGCTATCACAGTAAACATTAAAGTTTATATAACTATTGAAATCGCAGCTTAGGCACCTTAAAACAATACGAGGAACGTTCAAAGGAACTGAGCGCTATTACTATACTGAAATTTATTAGGAATGAATCGCTTTTGAAAATTTTGAGAAGCTACACCGAGAGAACAGTTTATTTAAGAAAATAAATAAGAAAAGTCGTTTACTTGACATTCATTGGTTCAATGTAGATATCCTAAATAGTAACTAATTTAATTCCTTTTACCTTTAAATTATAGCATACTTAGTCAGCAATATATTTTTTATTTGGGCAAATTCTCATTTTCAGAAATATTTTTGTCCTTTGTAAAATTATGGCTTATCATAAAATTATAAATAAATCATTTTTATGGTGCAGAAAAAACATGAATACAAAAATTGCGCCTTTAAAATGTTTTATCTCATTTTTGAAAGATTAGTGCCATAAGTGATTTCCCCCTACCTTATGAGGCATATTAAAAAAAAGGAATGATTTATCACATTATTCTTTCAGCGGATTATTTGCGGACATTATCAAGAATATAAAATAAAGTGAATCTAAAGTCTTGAATTAAATTCATACCCTTTTATGTTTATGGACCAGTAAAATAATAGTACAGAGGGCAAAAGCATATATAATCTCTTTCAATTTGACATAATTAAATTAGCTGGAAAAATTGTTAAAAAAAAGCGAATTTTGGTTAGCCATGAAGATAAAATCAGAACTTATGATAAAGTTGTACGTTTTTTAATTCGGAATGTTCTTTGTATAATCGAAGAAGACTATCATTCCTTCAGAAAACTAGCGATCGATAATTTTATATAATATAATATTAATAAATGGTAATTATATATTTTAATATTAATAATAATTCATAAATTTCGAATTAATTATTATGGTTTGATCGTTCCTCGTAAAGGGACACATCCACGAATATGCAGACTTACCAGTTCGACGCACCATCCTAAAATGTTGGCCAGCCTGACATTCTCAGGTGTAAGCCTATCGGGCTTCTCGAGCATCTTGTACGCTATCACAGTCGACAATCCTCTGGTCTTCTTTCCAGTCGGAACATTGTACTGCAGAACTTTGGCTAACCTTTTTGTAACTTCTGGAATATCAGTGTGCCTTCCTGCTTCCGTTAAATCTCTTACAATATCGGGGAAAATAGCCATGAAGTCTCGACTTTCTTCCTTCGAAAATATAGGCGTGGCAAACGCCGCGGGCTTTGTTTTCGTGTGAATCGTAGACAAAGCTCTGAAATAACAAAATAGTTTAGAAAATTATTGCTGGATCGTTGTTGGAAATTTACTATAAATAGTGAATAATAAAGTGGATAACAGCCAACTTTAACAGAAAGAAGAGAACTAAACTGCGACCGGTTTCGATATAAAAAAATGTGGTATTTCTTGAAATTTTATAGAACAGGAAGTATCGGGATCGGGATTTGTTTATAGAAAAGTTTATTAATAAATTAGGAGTTGCCGAATGAATTTTCTAATAATTCTTGGCGCTACTAAACAATTCTAAGAAATCTTGCCGGATTATTTAGAACTGGAGCTATTCACAGAATATAGATTTAACGAGATTCAATACACCGATAAGTAACTATAGCAAATCAAGACTGAATGGATCGGTCTAAATAAAATTTGGCAGAGACGCATATAAAACACAAACATAGATGTATTGACAAATAAAGAACGAGTTTATTTTGAATGTACATTGTTTTGTAAATAAACAAGAAGGGTATCTTTTATATATGTAAATATAATATACCATAATTCTTGCGATTTTCCTTGTCACAAAATTTAGAATATAAAACAAAAATTAAGTTACCTTCTACCCAAAGAACATATTCATAAGCAAAACTGTTCTATTTACTTAGTAAAGTGAGTGAATATCGGGTTAAGGATAATTGTCACATTCCTGTGAGATGGAATAGTAACAGTAATAGTAAGTATTAAATAGAATGAGAGGCTATCAGATCTATGTACATGCATACCAGAGATTTCATAAACAATTTTATAAATTAATTTTTGGAAGAGGTTTTTTTCGATTATAGATTTATATTGATGTGAATTTTCATGAATATGAAATTCCAAACTATTGGAATCTCATATTCATGAATCCGGATGCGCTTGACAGTTACTTCGTGTCGAGCTTGAGTTATATATAGAACGAATATAATTAGTTTAAAATTGAATTTAATTCGCGTAACTAAAATTTGTGTCAATCATGATGAGGAACCACAATGACGAAACTTCCCATACGGACCAATAAAAGTAAAAATGTTACAAGAGGCAATTATCACTCCTATTACAAATATTTTGAAAACGATATTCTTAAGTAACGAATGTTACGTTGGTTCATAATCAACGATGAATAATTACCACTCTTAGTAAACAATTTCCATGTGTTGGAATTAATTGTTGTATATATTTTAATTAGTGTTATCACTGTTGTTACTACTCATTTTAAAATAATTATCGTGGTTTATCTGTAGCTACCTGTTTGTAGCTATTATTTTTGATCATGAATATTATGTCCACCAGTTTCAGTCTTTGTATGTATTTTTAAAAAAACATTAAAATCTATGAAAACAAAACACACCAAACTAAATATAATTGTAGGGCTTAGAATATAATTCACTGCTTCCAGTAATTATAAATAACTTTTGTAGTAGGAATCTCAATAGCGCCTCGATAAGGCCAGTGAATGATAAGATAAACATTCGTGTCGCATTAATTCTTCTCAAATACAGTTCTTCTACAGAAATTATAAATTATTATTTCAAAGAAAAAACATCGTTATTAAAATGTTTGCGAACTAATCTAGATCGTGTATGGTATAAGCTTTGCGATTTATTATTTAATATCAATCTAACGGTATCCAAATAGGTTTGTTTTTATGGAACGAAGTAAATCAACAACCAATTAATACGTAATACAATCATTTCATGTTTCTATTTTATAGAATAATAAACTTCCGGATGGTTTGTTATTATACCGATTTTTCTTGAGAATGCCTTAGAACTCTCATAGGTAAATCTTGTGGAAGAGGTAAATCTTCAAATACTGATCTTCCGTTACCAACACAACATATACAGTCTGTTATTTAAGTACGTGACCAAACTTCAAAGGGTGATTCTAACACGAAAAGTTTATATAAACATAGGTCCGGCAATGCTTCGTTTTCAAGATACAATGTAAATTTTTTTTTTTAAAATCGTTTTTTTGTTTGTTTTTCAAAAAAGTACTAGCTTTAAAAGTTTTTTAAAGTTATTGAGTCCAGTGGCCGGGGGGCACCTTAACATTTATTTGACAAAAAAATGCGCGCCACTGACTTTTTAAAACATATATTTTATATATTTTTATAAACTTTATTTTATAAACTTTTATATATTTTTTTCGCTTTAAGCAACTAAAAATACAACTTTTTCGTCTCTTGAATTTTTTTCGTATCTTGCTTCGTTTTCGAGAAAAAAATAAAAATTACTTTATTGCATGTCCCTGACACAAGATAATAAAAAATTACAACTACCGACCATGTATCAAAAACTGGGGTATATCTGTTATCTCTTTCCATATCAATAGTCTATTCTAGTTTTAGAAATTTTATTCTAGGTTTAGAAGTCTAGTCTAAATTTTTTAAAAAAGTTTGACACTGTATCTAGACTCTTCGTCTTAGAATCCCTTAAGGAACTACCCCTTGAAGTTTGGCCACGTACTTAAATAACACCCTGTATATTTAATTGTTTAGTGTTAAGGCGCATGTCCACGTGTACACATATACATATAACTGTTAATATAAATGTTTACATTTTATGCTAAACATAAATGTATATTCAAGTCAACATTTTATTTTGAGTTTTCTGTAGCGCAAACATGTTTATATGTACATATGCACACATACTGGTATTTATTCTTTAGTAAGGATGAAATAAAAAACGATAACGTTGCTGTAAAAATGTATATATTGTACATGAGCGTTAAAAATGTGATAAGAGGAATCTGATCTGAACACCACAAAACTTTGTAGTTTTTAATTTTGGTTCATTGACAATTCCAGTTTAAATGAATTCTTGATGCCAGTTTCAATTCAAATGACTTTAAAAGGGAGCAAGATCAATCTCCAATATAGTTGGAAGTCTAGACTGAAATGTAAAAATGTAATTGATGAATTTTAAAGTACCTATTAATTAATGAAGGTACCTAAAGAAGTATGTTTGTGGGAATGGTCAAACAAAAAATTTGGTAATAAAAGAAGTTCAGAATGAATTATCATTTTTTGGAAAACTAATTGAAAAAGGAAGATATAATTGGATATAATGGAAGATAAAACATAAAATTGATCATCACTGCGAAGGAAACATTATGATTGTGATTTTGGTCAATATTTTATCTGAATTCTATAAGAAATCCACACATGATGTTAAAATACGTGAAATGAAGTAATTTAATAGCGACGAATCTCTTTTCTACAATTGATGGTTTCTATTAACCATTATTAATTCATTAGGATTATTAACTGGTTCGATATATCGAGCTTTTTTACCCATATGTAATTTTGAGATTTTAGACTACATACTAAAACTACATACATATATGTATAAACTGCGAGACTGTTGTACCTACGTATGTATGTATGGATAATTTCTAGTTACCACTTACAAGTTGTTCATTTGTAGGACTTATTATTACATATCTATTATGTATTACATATCTTCAGTCTTGAACATTCATTGAAAAACTCGTAGTAACACTTACTCGAGGAAAATCTGTGGTGGATCGAGGAAAACGTGTACCTATTTGAGGAAAATGAATCTGTTTTCTGTGAACTCTACAATAGAACAATTTTTGGACAAAAACTGCTTCTAAAGCGAAGTTATCGTTCGCTTTAGTTAATTCTTGCCAGATGAACAATTATCTGTTATTACTTTTGTTGTTAATAGCAAATCATGTAAATGTGTAGGCATTCTATAATCAATAAAATGAATAAAATACTGCGAAAGCCATTTCATCATTATGTACACGAATCGTTTGTGTACGCCCTTTTATTTGTAAACATTTTTACGGGACAAGGTCATCACGGACAGACGTTTTACGTTGAAGGTAGTGTCAGTTTTAAGGCGCAGCAGAAAAAAAACAACAAAGGGCCCAACGTCCCGAGGCGTATGTACGGGACTTCAGTCACGTAGACACGTCGAGTGGAGAGTGGATCAGATCAACGACCTCTTAGCTTAAGAGATTCTTCATGCATGACGCGTTACTTACCTGATATTATTGTGTCTGTTAAGTTGAATCCACCTACTATTGACAGTGTTATTGTTATTCAATTCGAGATTCATTTTCAATTTGTTATCCTGCTGTCTAGAGATGGCATCGCTATTTGGAACGCTGGACGTTTTGCTGATAAGCCTTCTCCATATCTTGAGGATTTCTCGGTTTGTCGGGTTCGCACATTTAGTTAACATGATTACCACCATACACTATTTCGCGACACTGTAATACTGATGAAGAAAAAGACCTGGGATTTGTATATAAACTGGAAGAGAGAGACGAAAAGAAAACAAGCCGACAAACCGAGTCTCGCTCGCACACACGATTGCGTATACGACGCCACGTGCTTACTGAATGGCTGCCGGCAATCTTCGATATGTGCTACGTGACGTTTCGTTGCTAGGCCGCAGGAAAGGGGCTATATTCATCCGCCGGTTGCGAAGCCACCCCTTTATTTATAGATTTCGGAATACAAGTGCGTGACTAGAGACTTGTTCACTGTTTGTTTACCTACAATCTCATCCGTTGTTTATAGCTACATGGGCGAAAATTAGGACACGACAATTTGGGTTTTGCAATCCTGTTGATTTTTTCAAAATCAGCTAAGCCGTTTCTAAGAAATACTAAATATATATTAAAAAAATTTGAATTGTGCTGTAATATTAACTATGTAGGTCACAAATACTTATGACCCAGAAAAAGTCTAAAAATAAGTATTCTTCTCCAGATTGTAGGTACACAATCATAAAATATATTCATAAGTACATACTATACATGTGTGTACATATATATGTATGAGTATATCTAATTGTAAATCACATGCAATGCAATTATAATAATCTATACACAAACATGCGGTAGATGGATAATTAAATCTTAATAAAACCGTTTACTAAAAGCTGTGTATCTATCTAGAAATTCTATTTAACTGCTTTTTCATATACAGAGCATTATATTAAGAGCGAACTGAAGACATTTCATCTAAAATATGCGTTTATCCATCAGAAATAGAAGCAGAAACTCATCTGCCTTTTAAAAAGCGCAAATTTTCCATTCCTAATGCGAAGAATGAGTCAGTAGATGTGGAGGGCATTTTAGATCCAGATTTAGTTGAGGAGACCATAAAAAATGTGAAAACAGAAAAACTGGATAAGGAGGATATCAGCTATCCTGCCAAGAGTGCCAAGCCAATGATCAGTATAGCTGAAATCCAAGGAACTAAGACTCTTGACTCTTGTTTTAGTTTTTATTCAACTGGAAACTTTATTCATCCTCAAAAATAAAACACAGTCTATTCATGATTAGTAAAGTATCCTCTATCTATGTGTTACTAATAAAAGTAATAAAGTAGGTACCAATGTTGTCTGGGATAAGTACTAAAATAAAAGGTGGTCCAACCAAAACGCACGATATTAATTGTAAATAAAACAAAAAGTTTTCAGAGGATTATCTTAATATTTTTTTATTATGATAGAAGGATCTATGACAATTATGTGTGAAACAAAATATCGGCCAAATGCTGGCCACGGCTTCGGTGACATACCTCTATCCGATGGTCCATATTTTCAATGACTCTGAGACATAATTGAGGTTCAATGTCGTTAATGTGCCGAATTATCTCATCCCTTAGCTCTTGAATTGTTCTTGGCTTATTGACGTACACTTTTTCTTTTAAATATCCCCAAAGAAAGAAGTCCAACGGTGTCAAATCACATGATCGTAGCGGCCAATTAACATCGCCACGACGTGAGATAACACGGCCATTGAATTTCTCGCGCAAAAGTGCCATTGTTTCGTTGGCTGTGTAGCAAGTGGCACCATCCTGTTGGAACCACATATCGTCCAGGTCCATATCCTCAATTTCTGGCCACAAGAAGTCCGTTATCATCTCGCGATAGCGAACACCATTCACGGTAACTGCTTGGCCGACCTCATTTTCGAAGAAGTACGGCCCGATGACGCCGTCAGCCCATAAACCGCACCAAACAGTCACTCTTTGTGGATGCATCGGCTTTTCAACAATCACTCGTGGATTCTCATTTGCCCAAATGCGGCAATTCTGCTTGTTAACGAATCCACTGAGGTGAAAGTGTGCCTCGTCGCTGAAGATGATTTTCTTTGTAAAGTCACCATTGACTTCTGTCTGTTCAACCAACCATTCGGCGTATCGACGACGCTTGAAATGGTCAGTAGGGTTCAGCTCTGGAGTCAATTGAACCTTGTAAGCGTGTAAATTCAAATCTTTATTCAAAATTCGCATTAGTGATGTTCGTGAGATGTTCAATTGTTGGGCACGACGACGAGTCGAGGTTGACGGCTCTTTTGCTACACTATCGCGAACAACAGCAATGTTTTCCGCAGAACGAACTGGCCGAGC
Source organism: Rosalia funebris (assembly GCA_037954035.1). Taxonomy (NCBI): domain Eukaryota; kingdom Metazoa; phylum Arthropoda; class Insecta; order Coleoptera; family Cerambycidae; genus Rosalia; species Rosalia funebris. The sequence goes on along the minus strand of JAZFAV010000016.1, from coordinate 28,803,127 downwards.
ATGCACAGGTGTTTTCACATTTCCTACAGACCCGGTTTGTTGAAATTTGCGCACAATTCTCCCGATTATGGACACATTTGGTCGATTATGCTGACCAAAAAGTCACGAAATGCATTTTGATTTGAACGCTGATTTTCGTAAAAGGCTTCAACAATCTTAACGCGCTGCTCAATTGTGTACCTCTCTATGGTTGAATATGTCAAACACTGAAACAAAGAAATGTCAAATTAAGTTGGGCAAAAAACTTGACGTTAAGGTGTGACTCACAATTAACATCGTGCATTATGGTTGGACCACACTGTATAAGGAAAAATTTTAAAATCATGTATTTCATTATTAATCGGAATATTATTGAAATTATTAAGACTTGTTCGATTTGCAATTAGTGTTAATGTTAAATACTCAAGAAAAACTATTACAGAATTTAATAATTTGATAAGTTAAAGCCAAACTATTAGAGTATAAAACTGTTTGAGTTCTAGACCATTATACAATCGTGAATTGCATATTTGTGACAGGTTTAAGATATATGTACATATTGAAAAAGGTTCAATTATGTTTTTAAAGAGTGCTCTTTCTTATTGCTTAAAACTACTGCTGACTATATAATAAGACTAGAATGTGGTTAAAATAAATTAAAGTTAAAATATCCTGTAATATGTTTAAAGCCATATATCACTGGCTTCTAAAGTTGTTATCTATCTCAGACAAGAGATTTGTTTTAAAAGGCAACTTTCTCTTGATAATAGTCCTGGATCTACGATTTTTCCCAGCTGGCCAAAAATTTGACATTGCCGTCCCTCCTCTCCAGCATTTGAGATTAATGATTTTAAAAAACTCACGAAACAAATACACTGGGTAGGATTTCTTGTGACCAGGGGAATAAAAACACTTAAATTAATTTGCTCTCTTTATTACATATTTGCTAATAACTTCTCGTTATGTGTGACATTAATATAGAATACATAAACCAGTGTAGAAACGCACAAGTTGGACTGTACACACACCTTCAATCCTTAAGTCCCAGCAAATTTTACTTTCTAATCTTGCTACAGCTTTACACGTCAAGCTTTTCTTTTCATGAAATAATCTATTACCTTACCAAAATTCATCTCATAGTCTTATTTTCGCGATATTATTCGCGAGGCCAGATAGACGTTCCTGACTCAGAGTGAACTCAGGTAGATTTTAATTATTTATAGTTTGTTTAAACTTCGATCACAGCTTGCAGATGTAATCATAATGTGTAGTATATCCTTAAAGCTATACTAATATTGGGAGCTTCTCGCAAGTCATGTTTGTGCATATGTCGCAACATGCCTAATGTACATGTCTTTTCGTTGATTTTGATTACAAATGGAGTTTGCTTTTTAAATGTGGCGAGTTCCTGCCAGAAATCAACTGCGTTTAAGTCTCTGGAATATTGTCGAGCTAGATCGGCGTCATTTTTCTTCAGATTTTCAGTGGACATATTTACAAACGCCTGGCCACTGAGAAAGGCGAAATTTTCATTCAGGTTCTTTCTGCCTTCTACTCTTGTTCATACTTCTGTTAAAATGTTGTCAAATACTGCTTTTATATCATTGGAAAACAGTTGATCTAGTGCATTTGATTCGTCCTCGCAGATTTCGTCGTGTTGCCTTTTCCTTCTGGAAATTCGTTTACTTTTGAGGACTGGCACGATTCCCAACTTCTCTCATACAGGTAGGGGCACCTTCCTCGATTCAATATCTTATTCATTTTTCTCTCTATAACTAATACAATAATATCTTGCAAGATATTATTGTATTAGTTATAGAGAGAAAAATACATATTTTCTCTCTATAACTAATACAAAATTGTATTAGTTATAGAGAGAAAAATACAATAATACCTTGCAAGATATTAGTTAGTGTCACAGAACGCAAAATGATTATGTTCTCTTTCGGTATTTCAACGTTAACTATATTAATTCTCGAAAAATATTAGCCCAAAATGAATATTAGCTTCAAATGAACACTCGATAATACGACGCGCTCTGGATGCTAGACGCTTTTGTGAAACAAGGGTTTTTTTTCAAACATATGAATTTGGCGCCGCCCGGGGCAGGTATCCCGGTTTGTTCCCCCTTAGATCCGGGGCTGCTCGATAATTGCGATAAAATACATAATTGGTCTATTCTAGTTAAACAATAATTTGCTTTTGTTGATGTAGTTGACATATGGGAAAATATATCATATAACCCGCTAAAACGAACTAAAAAATTATTTTTATTTTTAAATTTTATAAGTTTTACGATAAATTACATCAATGTGATATAATATTATTAAAAACGTCATTTCTTGTGTATTATAACACTTTTAATAGAAATAAATCTCCCAAATGCTATTTAAATAAAACCTGCATATACAGGTAACTCGTACTATTTCTCAATTACGAAAATCGATTAAATTTCAATAACATCTAATGGTTCCTTTTATAAAATTAACCCATCTGAAATTTGCACTGCCTGCAGCACTAATGTATCGGAAACTATTTATCATTTATTCTTTGACTGTCCTATATTCTGTGCCATTGAACCATTCAGCTGTAACTTCGCAACTGATTTTGAATTATCAGCAACAACACTAAATAATATAACAAATCAGTTAAATTAATAGCTTTATACAGCAATAGCGTTATATACATATGTACATACATATGTAAATATGTATATAACGATAACGTACATTTATATTAAATGAATAACTTAATTTTCTCTCCTGATTTCTCTCCTTTCTTGGAATTTATAATCTACACAGATTATAAATGCATTACAGTATTTTAGTATACAGTTTTATAGGTTTTTGTTTTGTTGTCTATTTTTATAGTTACTCTTAGTGTATTATAACGTTATTATACATTATATAAACGTTATTACATATTATCGTCACTATAATTAATTACTTAATAGAAGTAACATATTTAAAGCATTTGTTGGCAACAAACTGGATATGTAACAAAAAAGTATATCGGTGAAATAAAATTGTTGAGAGAAAAAATCAAAAGTGTGGTTATAAATTCAACTTGAATTGAAATAAAAATAAAAATTTTATTTTTTATGTTACACTGACGTTGAAGTATAGTCAAAAAAATGTCTTCCACTTCAAAATGCATTTTTAATATTTAATTTGAAAGCGATTTTTAAATTCAAATTATATTACTTTGTATTAGATAAAACTACTGTATTTGTATGTACCAATATCATGTTATTATCATTGTAATTATTCAATATTGAATCATATATTGTGGTTAATCAATAATAGATAAATTAATTTTCTAGTTTTTACTTAATATGCCATTTAAAACAAAAATAAAAAAAATATTAAATACATATTTTAGATAGTTTTTTAAGTTGGCGCCTGATGGGAGATCATATTTGTTACAAATATAATTTTTAGGTGTTAAATAATTTTAATTTTTAGGTGTCGGTACGATAATGTTTTTTTCGGTATGTTTCCTAAGTAAGTACAAAAAATTTAAGAGCATATTCTTGAGTCAATTTTATGAAAAAAAGTTGATATGAACATATGTCCTCAAACGCTTCGTATCCAAGATACATGTATGGTTAATTCCAAGTATGGTTACTGATTGTCAAAATCATTTTTGACATTTATAAATAATACATATTAAGTTTGTATTTTGATTTGGGTTCGAATGTTAAACTCACTTTCTAGTTTCTATTATTGTGTTTATAAGTTTCCTGTTCTTTATTTTAATAATTACCGTTACATTATGTATTAAAAGTAACATATCCTGACAATGGCTGACTATACAAACTCCGAAACGGCAGACATCCACTTTGTTTATGGACTGGCTGATGGAGAAATTCTTTAGCATCACAACGGATTTACCAAGAAAGATTTCCCAACCGATAAATCCCAAATGTTCGCACATTTGCAACAATTCATCAACGCTTATAATTAGTAAAAACGGGTTCATTTGCAAGGGCGAGAGATATTTCAGGAAGGCCTACCACAAATGAACTTCTGCTTTAGAAGAAGAAATTTTGAATGAAATTAAACGTCATCCAGAAACAAGCACGAGAAAAATTGCAAACCAGCTTGATGGGAGTTATAAATTAGTATGGACCATTACTAGGGAAAGCCAGTTGTATCCATATCATGTTCAGCGCGTGCAGGCATTATTGCCAGTGTAAATATTTCACAAAAATATTTACAGTGATATCATATATATTATAAAAAAATATATTTTTTCTTAAAACTTTACCACCCTGTATCTTGGAAATAAAGCGTTTGAGAACATATACTCATATGAACTGTTTTTCATAAAATTGACTCAAGAATGTGCTATTAAATTTTTTGTATTTACTTAGGAAACACCATGTAGTCAGAAGTTCCACATTTTGTAAACCCTTAATACTATTTCAGTAGTTACAACACTATCGAAACAGTATTTACCTGAACATGTAAAAGAGAGATATATGTATTTCCCTTCCATTTAGGGTCATGACATACGAAAATATAATAGCAGTTAAAAATTAAGGTATCGGTTTTAGGAAATTATAGTATATTCCATATGTGAATATGAGGGCAATGTTTATTGTTCTGTTTGCATGTTGTTAGTATCTAAATAGTTCATTAATGCAGTTATGGGGCATATAAAATATTTTCGATGATGCCATCGATGCCGTGGCTTGTGAGTGAAGGATTTGAGGTGCACTTGTGTATCTATAACACTGAACAACAGCCAAAAAGTATCAGAAATAAAATCAATTGAAACTGAATATTTTTGATGTGCTAAACCTGAAAATAATTTTCTTTTTTCTATTAGTTCAAGTTCTGAAGATACGTGTATGACTGTACCCCTTACAGAACCACTATAATCGTAAGAGCACACGTGGAATATTTGAAAATTCTGTACAAAAGGATGCTGCAATCGATATAGTAGTGTTGTATCATGTACAAATAACGCGCTTTCGTCATTATTTAGTTGATTACCCGACAGCAGTCGAGTAAGATATCTCGAAAGTGTGTGAATAATCCAGCTAGTTTCTGTTACGTTTGTGGTAAGGTGACTTTTGCGGCTCAGAAGCGCTCAATTACTCCAATGGTAAAAAAGGTGTATCATCTGTATTTCGGCTGTAAAATAGGTGATCAGGACAAGAACTGGGCCCCACACATCTGCTGTAATGTATGTGCTTCAGATCTGCGAAACTGGTTAAATCGTAGAAAACGATCCACGTCCTTCGCTGTCCCAATGGTCTGGAGAGAACCGAAAAATCATGTAAATGACTGCTATTTTTGCATGGCATCTCCTGTGGGACAAGGGACAAATATATCTAAAAAGAAAAAGTCTGTTGTCAACTATTCAAATATATCATCTGCCATGCGACCTGTGCCCCATGGAGATTGGCTCCCTGTTCCAGAATCCCCGGAAGTATACACTTACGAATCAGATGATGAAGATACTGAGATTTGTGAACACGAAGATGTTATTCCATCAACATCAAAAGATCCTGATTTAACACTGAGTAACACTGATTTAACTTCCAAAAAGTAAAGCAGAACTGCTGGGATCAAGTTTGCAGCAGTGGAACCTATTAGAAGACGATATTGCTATATCTGTTTTTCGTAAACGCCAAAAACACTTAACGTCATTTTTTGACATGGAGGATAACTTGGTTTTCTGCAATAACATTGAAGGTGTAATGGTGATTTTGAATACACTGTACAAACCTGAGGAATGGAGGTTATTTGTAGACAGTTCAACATTGAGTTTAAAAGCGGTGTTTTTGCATATTGGAAATACCTTACAGTCTATTCCTGTCGGATATGCGGTCTACATGAAAGAAACTTACGACAACATGAAGCAGCTATTGAGATGCATAAAATATAATGAACACAAATGGCAGATTTGTGGTGACTTAAAGGTTGTTGCAATTTTACTGGAATTTCAGCCAGGTTACACAGAATTTTGCTGTTTTTTGTGTGAGTGGGACAGTCGAGCAAAGGCACTTCATTACAATAAAAAGGACTGGAACGTTCGCAAGTTACCTAGAACCAGGGCACAAGAATGTACAATATATCCCATTGGTAGATTCTAAAAAGATTTTGTGGCCGCCCTTACATATTAAATTGGGCCTTATGAAAAACTTTGTGAAGGCACTAAATAGAGATAGGTTAGCGTTCCAGTACCTCCTTCAAAAATTTCCAAGGTTAAGTCAAGCAAAAATCAAGGGTTTTTGTTGGACCACAGATTCGAAATATGTTAAAAAATGCACATTTTGAAAGCTCTTTAACAGATATTGAAAAAAATGCTTGAAATGATTTTCGTTTGGTGGTTATTAATTTCTTAGGCAACAACAGGGCTGACAATTATGTTACCCTTGTCGAAAATATGTTATATGAGAAAATGGGTTACAATATGTTGTTGAAATATATTTACATCTACATTCGCATTTGGCCTTCTTTCCAGACAACTGCGGAGCTGTAAGTGATGAGCACGGCGAACGTTTTCATTAGGATAGCAACAATGAAGAAGAGGTACCAGGGAAAATGGAATCCTTCCATGCTCGCAGACTACTGTTGGACCCTTCTTAGAGATACTCCAGAAACAGTTTACAAGAGAACAGCAAAAAGACGGCGTACCGAGAGACATTAAAACATAAACATAGATATTTTTTTATTAAGTAGTTTAAAATAGAGAACATAGATACGTCCTTGAAAACGGCAACTAATTTTTTAATTTCATTGCCATTTTTATAATCAGCATCCCAGAATTAATTGGATGCCTAACTTTGCGTAAAAGATACAACATATAATTTAAAATTTGTTGTCCAGTGTAATTTATAAGAAACGAATTGTCACAAAGTAAAGTAGTTTCAAATAATAATATGATACCTTATACCTCTAATTCCTGTCAATAAATTTGTAAAATAAAGTTTTAAAAGTCTTTGATGGATACTTGAATACATAGTGTGATTATGTACCATCAATATATTAATGAAACATTTTTGATACAGTTAACTTAAATACAGATAATAATGAATCAATTTTTGGAATCACTTGTGGTCTAATGGTCTTGATCTCAAAACAGCTTCTATTGACCAAAATGATAATTGATAATTAATTTTAAAACTATTTGGTATTGCCTATATTTTAGCTAAATGTATCGAAAGTATTTTACTACATTTTTTCTTGATGGTATACTTCATACATTGGTGGGTTTAAAAATAACAAAGCAAATATTAAATCAATCATTTAAAAAATCAATTAAACTAAATGTTTAATTGTACCGTTGTCTGCCTCTTAGTAGATTCAGTATGTATACGTATACATTAACTTCAGGAGGTACACGTTTTATTTCGTGACGAATTCTTACTTTTAATGCTCCGGATTAGTAATGTATACTTTGCTTTTTAAGTATCCCCACAAAAAAAATCTAGGGGTAACAAATCTGGTGATTCTGTTTTCCCCGCAATCGGCTCTTTCCCATATCCAACGATTCTGGAACATCTCATCTAAATAAGCGCAGACAGGTGCTAAATAACGATGCACCATCTTGTGAAACAAAAAGTCATTCCTCGGAAGATCACATTCCTCTACATCTGGATATAAAGTTATTAGTGCAGGAATACGAATAAAATCCAAATATATTGCACCAGGTAGGTTCACGTCAAATAAATAGGGATCCTGAATCTTCCACCAACTTCCACGCATCATACATTCACTTTCCGGGGATGTTGAGTGTGATACTACCATCCTTCAGGGATTTTCGGTAGCCTAATAATGGTAGTTTTGCCTATTTACATGGTCGTTCAAAACAAAGTTAACTTCGCCAGAAAAAATGATGTTTTCACGAAATTATTATCATTATTGCTATGACTATTGCATTTGATCACAGAATTGATTTCACCGATCAATGTCGTCTTTAGGCAGCTTATTCTTTATGAGGATGGTGCTTTTCATTTTTTGAGAATTTTGTGTACATTGTAGACGCTACCATATTGAAATCAAAAGTCAATTGATTAAGCGTTGAGTGATGGTTTTCGTGCATCGTCAACAAAACATTAAACTGATCGTTTTATGATGGCGAGGGTCGACCAGATTTAGAAAGATCACGAACATGCTTATACTCACAGTATTTAGACTCAAAATTGCTTACCATGATTTGGATAATCGATTGTCGATATAGGATGAGTTGCATTTAACAATTTAATCACATCTTTTTGGATGCGCATCCTATCTCCAAATCCGATCATGCGAAGAATTTCAATTCTTCCTCGTTCGGTTAATATAACCATTTTTTACAAAACGACAAAGTTACTACTCCATAATCACTTCAAATACACTACGTTTACCAAACAAAAGAAAAGATATGTATTCTTTTAAGAAATAACTCCAAAAATCAAAATACCATGTAACGAAGTACGGTTTAAAATTCTGATCTGACAGAATTAAAAAACACTATCGGTCGCTAAGGCTGTTGTCAGGCAGTCAACGGTTAACCTATACTCATGATAATATGATTATTGCCTTAGCGTATGTAAAAAAAGTCTCTTTCATATTCCTTAGTACAAAAGAGGGTTGCCATTAAGAAAATGTATTGATGACGTATGTATTAATAGTATTTAAAAAAATGCGCAACTAAAAATAGAATTTTATGAAGCCGATAGTTTTTTCTCAAAAGTTATTCCTTGAATTTTTAACCAATTTATTCATTACTTCATTACTTTACAAAAGCACTGTCTCTAACTCACTACTATATAATGTCCACATTATCTTTAATAAATACGATAAATATTTCTGAATATGACGACATGTATTCTAGATACATATGTCGTCAATTGTTATATAATAACTGAGGAAAATTTGACCATATCTAATCTTTAATAAATATCTTAATCTTTATATAGGGAATATGCAAGTCGTCATGTTCAGAAATGTAAATCTATAATGATTTTCATTTTTGAATATGACTGATAAGACGAAAATTTGTCAATATCGTTTTATAAAAACTGTCAGTATCTTTTCCCAAGTGTTAATCTGCCATTGTAGAACATGAGCCCGCTAACTATTTTAGATATAATCAAGATTTTATGTTTCTACTTCTGTACATAAATCCACAATGTAGGTTGATTGCTTTATTTGGAGGCGTTTCGATTAAGCATTCTTGTGATTTTTCTTAGGAATATCATGAGTGTCATACCAGACATTTCCAAGTAATGTTTTATTTGGAACCCTTGTTCTCTTCGCTATATCTTGTAATATTATCTAAGTAGCCTATATTCTATCTAATATAGACAACTTCAGTTGTTTTTAAACGAGAAATCGACTTGTCCAAGGAGGAGTCTCCAAAAAATATTTCTCCAAATAATGTAACACACCAACGCTCCATTCTATGTATGTTTTTGGATGTATGCCGTCTTGAATTAGCTTATCCACTATATATTCAATTTTATACTTAATATAAAACAAAATATTCAGTTGTAAAAGTGCATGTATTCAGAAACCTACATGGTGTCTTTGTCAGTGGCATAAAAAATTATTATGCCTTTAGTTCAGTTTTTAATAATTAATTAATTCCCATGAAATAAGTATTCGATTTTCCTATTAATAGTCCCCCCCACCCCTAGAAAATATTTCATATGTATTGTAAATTTAAGTACTTTGTAAACTAAATGAAATATTTTTCAAATCTGTTTCAGAGTTTAGCTGCCCTCTGCGTGTATATTTACTAGTCGATTTAACACTATCGATTTAATTAGATGGATGTATGACCGAATTCTGATTTCAATAGGTAATTAGAAATTATCGTTTACCCAATTCTTAATTACCAACATTAACGTCGTTCTCATATGCGTCATGTGAAGTGCCATCCACTGTTATCACTTATGTATGTATGAACAAATGTATCTTTAATAACTGAATAAAAAATATTTACGGCTTAATTTTTATAAAAGTTTTATCGTTGTTTTATTTTTGCTCTTTTGATCCTCACTGGTAATTCTTTTTAACTTTGTAAAACTGATAAGTACTAATTATAAATGTACATTTATGTAAATAAGTATTACGTCAATCAGAAAATTAGTTTAACACTTTAATTGTGTAATTAATTCAATGTTGAGGAATTATATATATAATTGTATTTTTTTTATTGATTCAATAAATTTTCTATTTGAGTAAGTTTATTAGAAGCGAATTCTAAATTACTATAGGCATATTCTATTTATTGCATAACTGCGACTTTAAAACTAGAAATTTGTTGAAATTTGTTGCTCCCATTCATTGAAACATTAACTAACAATTAGAGAACAGAAATGTGACTTACGTCACATAATTATCTATAAAACTAGATTAGTTTTATAAATAATGAGTTATATATATATATATATATATATATATATATATATATATATATATATATATATATATATATATATATATATATATATATAGATTAATGAGTTAGATACACCGAGAGAACAATTTATTTATTGGTAATGGATTCCGTTTATGACAAATAAATGTGGATATAGTGAAACAAATATGTTTCTCTTAAGAAATATGGCTTCAAATATATTAGCAAACTGACCAAAGAAGACACATTAGCTAAGATTCAATGTTCTTATTTATTAGACAAGAAACACATTTCTTGGGTGAAATACATAAATTAGCTTTGAATTAAAATCATTGGTGATTTATTTCACATATTAGGTAATGGTGACTAAATAAATTTGTTTATATGAAATAAATGCATTTTTAGGATAAAATATTTACCATATACCTATTTCAATTCATAAAAGTTGACTACGTGTCTCTCGTTGAAAGAGTTATATTTTCCTATAATTTATTTTCCTAAATTATATTCATAACTAAATTATATATCATAGGCACTATAAAATAGTTAAGAAATACTTAGATTACCTGGGAATATTTATCTACTACATGAAAAGACGTCGTGCAAGTTACGTAATCCACACGGTATAGTATCATATTTTAATTGAACTGCATATTTTCCACATTGTTGTGTGTAAGTATATTGATATACGGTTGCCTCAAGTTAGCGCAATATAAATGCCACCCGTCATAACGTATCTGATGGAAATTCAGCGTTGATGGAGTGTTTAGATACTGATAAATCTGATAGATATAATTTGCCCAAATATAAAATGATTTAGATCTGATAAATATGATTTGCCCAAATAAAAAATATAAATATATTGCTGTCGATGTGTGTGATAATTTTGGCGTAAAAGCATTAAATTTACATTAGCTACAATTTAACATATTTTTAGGTTGATCAAACGAAAGTCCAATAAACATGTATTCTCATAAAAAATAAATTGTTCTCTCCGTGTAGAAACCTACTTCTTAGACCAAGCATAAAATTGTTTTTATTATGAAAAAGTAATTTTTCGTAGCTAACAGTACAGTTTTTGTAGTTTATACTTCCAAATCTGGGGATGATAAAAGTCGTTATGGATGATTTTCGTCACTAACAAAAGAAAATCAATAAGTGCTTTCTTTTGCTGTACTTATTTGAAAATTAAATAAAGTAACAGGAAGTTCAAGTTTTAAACTTAAAAGACCTTTATGTACTCTGCAGTTGAGAGAGAAATATTGTTTTTCTCTATAACTTTGTAGCATTTTTTTCGCAGCACAGATTTAAAATTTTAGATGATTTTATTGTTGTTAAATCAAATGGAGTATCTGTATCTATGTTTTTAATCCATATGGCTTTATAAGAATCTAAATTTAATGCTTTCCTTTCTCGATGTTGAATTTTCCTATTGGTTGCAGAATAAATAAAGTTGGTATCTAGATTATTTTTCAACTTATATATACACTGAGTATGAAACCTTTAATATACATAATGTACATCAGTAATTGACAGAGATGAAAGTTATTGTGCTACAAATTGTATTAAAAATCAGCAATGGATTAATACAAGCATCTAGGTTGGCAACTTGAATCTGTAACGTTGCTTCAATATTGGCAAAATTTATGGTCTATGCACAATGGGTATTCGATTAATTTTAGTATTGGTATTGATTAATTCCTTAAGATATATGGACCATTCGAGATGAAGTGTTCCAATTCCCATTCCAATTCATGATCAGTTCCTAGATATATTACCTATACCAATATCAAGAATGGTACTTATTGAATTTGAGGATATTTCAAATCAGTTTATTCTGATCCAACAAATTTGTGAAAAGCTTTAGATAATAACTGAAAGCGTCGAAATAACTGAATAATTTCTCTTTACAAGAGAATAAATTTATGCATACTATGTTAAAACAGAGGATCACTTTGTAGAACGATATTTATAGATTTACTGTATTATCATGAACTAATTATAAATTATTGTTGTAATCAAATTTTAGTTAATAGTTTTATTGAACATTTTATGATGTTAACGAAATAATGGTTTAATAAGAGTAGTCTTTTTTAACAAAATAACTTTAAAAATTTTTCAAATTTAAATAAATAAATAAACAACGATCAAAGATAAGGAATTTGTGGTTCAACAGACGTGAGAACTGCAATAGAAACAATGTTTACAGAAAACGATGAGATATCTTTAAATTAATAAGCGTGTTGTTTTTCCTCCTTACATAAAATTTCGCGTTGCTTATATCATACTTAAAAGAGGATGATACCAATTACTATATATTAAACAAGGCACTAACGTCCTTAGGAGGTAATTCGAGATGAGCTGGCTACTGAGAATTGACATGTACGATCTTCTCTAGATTTATGGGTTTCATTTTGATAAAAGAGTCTTTACACATTTGGTGTGCACAATACAGTGGGTTCGCGATGAAGGGAAAACATTCGATATCCATTTATTTATTTTTGCAAAAAATATTTGGACTTCGATTTCCAATTTTGAATTGGTATATTTTGAATCATACAATTTTCTTTCCAGTATTTTCGGAAGGCTACCAAGTTTGACATTTTAAATAAAACATTCTACAATTTTCTATGATTTTCCATAGATGTTAGAAACGACGTTTTCAGTAATTTTCTCTTGGACACATTCAATCACTTTCGTAATTTAAAAACACTTTTCTTTGTGCTTCAGCTGTCCACTTTTCAAACCTACAGATGCCTGATGTACCGACTGTGGTATTTAGTTTAGTGGAGCCCTTTGAAAATGTAACAGCAGAGGCTGTATGTATATATCTATGGAATCGATGTTCATCGATTTATAGCTGCAACATTGCCTATATATCGATCGGAAGAAGGGGACTTATTGAGTAGCCATACTGAAAACAACTTTAAGTCGGGCTTTAAAAACTTTAAAGCCCGACAATTACATTGTGGACAATTCCTACTCACACGTTAAGTTTTTGAGGATGTTGTGTGTTACTCTTCTGCATCCAATGTGAATTTTCTGACGACAAAAATATGAATTTGTCATCTACTCACAGAATTTAATTTTTCGGTCAAAGTTAGTTAACAATTAATGTGTATCAAATTTTCTTTATCGGGATTGTAATGACTTTTTGATTATTATATAATTTAATAAGTATTTTTGATTATTCTTTTTACAAAATCGTACTTTCTTGAAAAGAAAGTATGTTAAGCACAACGTTGTTCAGAATTATTGTAGCATATCGAATATACCTGGATTGGGTTATGACCATAATTAAATTTTCAAAAATATATTTCTTGTATTACAAGAGGACTGAATGAGGACAGCGAAGTATTTAAAATATAGGAAGTATTTAAAATATTTAAACCAAAGTAACTACTACGGATGTTTTACACTACATTAGCTATTTTAATAATAACATTATTCAAAATTATTGTAGAATGTTAAATCGAGCTGGATGGGGTTAGGTTACACAATTACATTTTCAAAAATAAATTTCCTTATCACACGAAGGTGAATTGTTTAAAATATCGGAACCAAATTAACGTGTTACGTTCTTACAGTACACTGTAATTAACTATTTTAGTCCCAATGTTATTCAGAATAATTATAAGATGTTGAATTGAGCTGGATGGAGTCAGATGAGTGAGATGGGGTGAATATATTAGATCGAGCAAGATGAGCTAGATGGTCAGGTCAGATGAGCCAAATGCCATAATTGTATTTTCAAAAATAAATCTCCTCTACCATGTGATGACTGAATTATTTATATTTTTATTATGAAATAAAGTAATACTGTGTATATTTCACATCGTAATGGACCATTTTAGTCATGACATTGTTCAGAATTATTGAAGCATGTCGAGTCGAGCTGGAATCATTGTAGTACGTTTAACTGAGCTGGATTGAGACAGGAGGCCACAATTTATTTAAAAAAATAAATTTCCTCTACCATACCAGGACTGAATTATTTACAACGTCTGAATCAAAGTAACTACTACGGATAGAGAATGAGTGAGATTGAATTGGACATGAGGATTTAATTATTCAGAATATTGGAATTAAAACTAATGTACTACGGGTTTTTTACAGTTGTCATATAACCTCTAACAGAATTTGATGCACCACATGTAACACCGATTTCATTAATTTCATTGTCAGAATAAAATAGTTCAGCGAGGTCAAAGATATATTCTCTTAACTAATTGTAAAATTTCGATTTTCACAAAAAAAAATAAAAAATAGGTGCCGTGTAGCTACTGAAAGAGAGGGAATATCAACGTCAATTGCGCTAGCTCTATTAACTCTGAACCTAACAGCTTTTTTATAGTGTGGGGAAAATGCATTACGCACCGTGTGTGGGTCTCCAGGATGTATACCCTGTTTATCTACTACAAACCCCCCCACTTCTCTCCGCCGTCTTATTCCGGAAACTACTCTCGCATTTCTTCGGAATAAGGAGCTGTCTATGCATTTCATCTACCTTCTCTCTCCTTTGTTTGCGTGATATATTGCACTACTGTGTTAGCTTCGTCTCACTCCTGTTCGGATTGCATTAAACACCTCATCATATTTGTAGCATTGAAATTTTGACCTGTCCTATTTTCGAAAGTTGATCTTATCTCTTCCCATCTAGGGTACCTAAAGGGCGTATGTTCTACGTCGTCAACTTCTTTGCAATATGGGCATTTATCGTTGTCCATTCTTCTCCGCTCGTATAAGTATTTTATAAAATTTCCGTGTCCTGATAGTGCGTGTGTCAGATAGTAATCTACTTCGCCGTGGGGGCGATTTGTTCAGTCTTTTATGTCCGGAATTAGTGTGTAGGTCCATCTGCCGTAAGTGCCGTTAATCCATTTATGTTGCCAGCTTTCTGTAACATTTTCTCTCGTTCTTTCCTTATCCAATCTTCTATACACTTCAGCTCTCTCCTTTAGAAGCAGTTCAATCGGCGGGATTCGTGCAATAACTCCTACTGCTTTTCTTGATATTGTGCGATATGCACTACTGATTTTTATGGCCATAAGTTTTTGGGCTCTATTTAACTTTTTTACCAGATTAACGTTGCTCGTAGCCGTACTAAAAACTGGTGCGGCATATAGGATCTGTGAGTGAATCACGCTCGAGATTAGTCTTCTTTTGGAGGCTCTAGGGTCACCTACGTTCGGAATCAAGATGGAAAGGGATATTAGGGGTTTTTCGGCCTTCTCGTTTTATTTATGTGCTCTGCGAAAACCATCTTTCAGTCTAATCAGACGCCAAGGTATTTGATAGCTTCCTTTGGGGTGATGCTTACACATTTTACATTAAAGTTTATTGGCGCTATCTTTCTTTTTGTAACAAGCAGTACTGCCTCTGTTTTTTTTTGGTGCCAGCCGCAGATTTTTGCACTCTAACCAGTTTGCTATCCTCTGTAGTGCAGTGTTTGCTGTGTTCATCAGCACCTGTTCTGCTTTAGCAACTGCCACCATCGCTATGTCGTCTGCGAATCCAATCAGCGTAGTCCCGGCTGGCATTTCCATTTTGAATAGCTCATCGTACCATCGTAAAATAGTCCATAATCTAGGGCCCAGGACTAATCCTTGGGGTACTCCACTATTGACACCCACTCCTCGTGTTGTTTCTTCTGCTTCCAGGATTATTGATCTCTCGGAGAGGTAGGACGCCATTATGCTAATGAGGTTTTCGTCTATTATTCTTCTCATTTCCTCCAAGGTATATTGCCATAATGCACTATTAAACGTATTTTTGACGTCTAGTGTGCTTATTACACATAGCCATAGGGCAGGAGATTCTTTATTAGATTGCCTTACAATCCATGTTTTAGTTTAGAGTGTTGGGCCACTACCCTACTAAAGTTATGCCAGCAACTATCCTGAAACCCTGTATATTATTAATTTACATGTTCAATTTTGAAAATCGAATATAAATTTTTAATCATGTTTGGCTACTTAATTCTTGGATCTACTTATATTTATTATCACTTTTATTATTTTATTTTTGTACATATATTGTAAAACGACAATTTAAAAATTTCCTAAAATTTGGCGTTAAGAACTTGTTGAAACCAATTCAAAAACAATGCTTTACGTAATAATTCTTTTAGTAAAGTAGTTAGTAATTCATAGTGATTCTTTTGTATCGGGGAATTTTTATGTGAAATAAAAATCGTACAGGCTGACTATTGATAAAAAGCAGATGATATAATTTCTGGCGAACCACGAGGAAACCGTATCTGACATATTGTTTTTATCATCTTCTGATCAGCTAAAAGTAACAGAGCCTTGGTAATCTTATTATTTATTTTGTATTTATCGACTATTTACCGCATTGGACTGCTAAAATGGATTACAAACTAAATATTTCAATAACAACGTTCAACTTGTAAGCAAAATAGTTTTCTTTTAAGTAATACTTTTTTTTTAATGTATTTATCTGTAAAATGTAAACTTCTATAGTATTTATAAATAAATATATAGAATAAAACTTAAGTGTAAATGTTGTCGTTATGTGTAAATATGTGTAAATATGTTGTCGTTATATAGTTTTCCTTAAAATATATGCCAAATGATGTTTACATGATTTTGACACGACGAATTTTGACACTATCTATTATTTCGTAAGGAATATTTAAAAAAAATAAGATATGTCGTGGTGGGGAAACAATTTGAACATGTGGATGTCAAAATATTTAGAATGACATTGTATTTCCCGGAAGGGATTTCAATGCAATATGCAATAACTTGCGTACAATTAATTATTACCAATGACTTTGTTTTACATTTCGTTGTAATTATTGATATGCTATGATCGTTATGATTATATACATTTCTAATAAATATAGTCTTTCTAGTTGATTGAAAACATCATAAACATATTATTTACGTAATTAAATGTGATATAATTTATCATTATATCTTTACATTCGTCACTGTTTATTTATTAAACAAGCTGCAAAATAGAGAAGATGTCATACAGTTTCTAAATAAAGATACGTTGATGCATATAAATATACATATGTAGAAATATTAAATAATGTATAGGAAGCTTCTAATAAAACTTAATTTACAAATATATAAGGTGTTTACCGCGATTGCATCAGTGTATGAATCATTTGGGTAACTCCGTAGGAGCCGAGATGCTGTCCCGTAACTTTGAGATATTTGAATCGATGTACGTAAAAGCAATTTAGTTTAACTTGACCGTCGATTTTGATCACCTGTTGTTTTGTCTCTGTGATATTGGTAGAGCTTACATATGAGAAGGTTTATACAGGAATATCCTGATTTAAAATATGAGGGGTATCAAATAATATCTTAGGTTTGTTATCGAAGCTTGTTGGCATTTGTGAGATTTTTTTTCGCTGACTGGTGGCGTACACATATCGCTTGATATAACCCCAAAGAAAAAGGTCTAATAGTGCTAAATCACATGATCTTGTAGGCCAATTGATATCAGCACTCCGCGAGACAACATAATCAGGAAATTTGGTATGCAACAGAGTTATGGTTGCACGTGATGTATGACACGGTGCATCGTCTTGCTGCAACCACATGTTGTTCATATCCAAATCATCAATTTGGTGGAAAAATAGATTGTTCAACATATCACGATAGCGTTCCCCATCATTGTGATAGCAGCTTACCACCTTCATATTCAAAGAAGTATGGTCCAATTACCCTACAACTCCAAAATGCACACCAAATCGTGCATCTTTGTGGAGGTATATTTCTTCATGAACAGTATGTTGATTTTCAGTAACCCAATACAGACAATTTTTTTCTGACGTATCCGTCGGAACTGTATCCGTCAAGATGAAAATTTGCTTCATTGCTGAACAAAATTTTGTTGTGTAAATGGTCTGTTACTTTTAATTATTGTGTAAACTGAATTTTGTATGCTGACAGATGCAGATATTTCTTTAAAATCGGGTGCATGGTGGTGTTTAACAGATTCAGTTCCCCGCATTACGTGATTTTCATTCTTCCCACAACCGTCCCATGAGTCGACTATTCAATATTTGGTAGCCAAATTCCAGTCAATCGGTTTGATAAATAATCATCCAATAACCATAAGTCACCGAAATGCAAGGTCAGTTGAAAACATTGCTATTGTGCAAGAGAGTGTACGGGAAAACTCGAGGCAGTCAATTTCTCGTCGTTCACAAGACCTTGGCTTTCTGCGACTTCAAATTGGCGAATTTTGCGTCGGAACTTGGGTCTGCACCTATATAAAATCCAACTGACCCAGGAACTTACAGTAAACGACAATAGACAACGCTGTTGTCTATTGTCCATGGACCTGGTCCAAATGGACCAGGTCCATTTTTGGATATATGGATATCGTGCGATTTAACGCTTTTAGACTTCTTCCTTTGGGGTTATCTTAAATCGCAAGGTCTATTCGAATAAACCGCAAACAATTGGTGCCTTCAAAGTCAACATAACGAATGTCATCCAGCAAATTCAGCCAGATTTATGCTACAAAGGGCCTGTCCATGCGAATGAAGGGATGTGGCTTGGCAGCATTCCGGGTATGAGATCTCCTTGAGTTTATCCTTTTCAAGTTTATTCAGGAGAGGGCGACAAACCCGGTTCACAACTAAGAAACAGCCCCCCATTCAGCCTGGTGAAACTGGATGGGTATGACACCGACCCCCTAAACCGATGGTGTGAGCTACCGAGTCTAACAGACTGGTTGGCTCTCAGAGGATACAGTGAGTCGCTATTGCTGCCTCAGGGGCACATGGTGCAACTCCTGAGTATTTAAGTCACCTTACCCCAGCATGCGGGGCTCTGCGAGGGTGGACATTTATTTCCTTAGCTACTCGTGGGACCAAAAATGGAACCATCAACCCATAAAAGAATCTTGGAGGATAAGGAGGTCGAAAGTGGGCCTGTACCACGGACGACTCCATCCTACCAGCCAAGCAGTTGCTCCACCGCCAATACTCAGGCCACACTCGGGACCTTGAATTTGACCTATATTGAGGCAGAGGGCGAGGGGAATTTGAGCAAACCAGGGGACGAAAGTGGCGCAACTGCTAAGAAAAGAATGATTCAAATTATGCAGATTAACTTGCATCGAAGCAAAGATACCGCTTCTATTTTACAGAGGGATCTGACTAAGATGCACACAGGGATAGCACTCATCCGAGAACCTTGAGTGGTGCGGGAATCTATAAAGGGACTGGGAAATTTCTTCTGTTACAGGAGTAGTAGTACCAACAGACCCAGATCAGGCATCGTAGTGAAGAACATCAGCGCCACACCCCTGTGGAAATGGTCCACGGGAGATCTAATGGCGGTAACTACGATGATTGAGAATGTAGCGTCAGCCTATCTACCATATGACAGCAGGGACAATCCGACACCAGAAGTGAAGGAACTTGTGGACTTCTATCAAAAGCCGACCTGCCTTTGCTAGTGGGATGTGATTAGAACTCACACCATATGGCCTGAAGTAGCACAGAGCTAGATGTTTTAGATGTAGGAAACACACCCACTTTTTATAACGCTATAAGGGAGGAAGTAATTGACATTACCTTGGTCTTCAAACACCTGGCGGGATACGTGCGGAACTGGAGAGTCTCACATGAACCCACACTCTCGGATTACTCTGCCATTAAGTTTGATCTGGGAGTGGGGGAGCATGAGGAGACGAAATGGGTCCATAACCATAGATTTACAAACTGGGAACAGTTTAAATCGGATCTTCTAGTAACAGTTCGGGGGATCCCCTCCAGAATTAGTGGGAGGGAAGTACTGGAGGCAGCAGCCTCCCGACTGAGTAGAGGATTGATAGAAGCCTATGAAGGGAACTGTACACCTAAACGAGCTAGGCCGAAAGGCCAGGTAAGATGGTGGAATAATAAGCTGGCAAACTTTAGATGTAAGGTAAGAAACCTTCTCAAGGGAGCCAGAAAACGTAACAGCCGTACAACCTGGGAGGACGATAGGACTGGGAGGAGATCCCTGCCAGGGATCAGTATAGGGCTGAGGTTAGGGAAGTCCAAAGAAGTAGTTGGGTTTCTTTCTGTAATGAGATAAATAAGGGAGCTGAGCCAGCAAGGCTGAATAAGATCCTAACCCGCAGCTCGGAAGCGATACTGGGATCGCTCATGCTCCCTAATGGTAAATTCTCGGAATCGGATTAGGAAACCTTAGACCATCTCACTAAAGCACATTTTCCGGGATTTTATAGACCGGAGACGGAAGACATTTCCGACCCGCTAGTAGGGGCACATAGGACCTAGGCGCTAAACCGAGGGGGGGGGAACAGGGAACTTGTGAAGGAGATAGTCACACCGGCTAAGATGAGGTGGGACTTGAGGTCCGTTGATCCATATAAATCGCCGGGATCGGAAGGCATTTATCCGGTACTTCTGCAGAAAGCGGAAGAGATAATCCTCGATCCACTTATAAGGATCACCAGGGGCAGCTTGGCACTGAAGATGGTCCCGAAAGTGTGGCTAGGCATAAGGGTTATTTTTATACCAAAACCAGGCAAAGTCAGTTACATGCCCCTAAGGACTATCGGTCGATTAGCCTTACTTCATTTTTACTAAAGACGGCCGAAAGATTAGTTGACAGGTACCTTCGGGATACTCTCCTAATAAACAGATCGCTTCAAGGGAGTCAGCATGCTTATCAAGCTGGTAAATCAACAGAAACAGCTCTGGACAAGGTCGTGTCATCGATACGGTCACAACTGGACTCCCGAGGATACGTTGTCGGCACATTTCTTGATATTGAAGAAGCCTTTAATTTTACATCCAGGGAGGTGATTAGCGGAACACTAGGCAGTTGTTACACCCCCTGAATGCATAGACCATATATTGGAAAACAGACAGCAGCTTACTGTCGATAAAGGCAAGACTACCATCGAGGGCCGGGTCGATTCGAGTTGTCCACAGGGAGGAGTATTGTCCCCTCTTGTGTGGTGCGTGGTAGTGGATGAACTTCTTGAAAGGTTAAATGATTACCAAGTAATTGGATATGCCGATGACTTAGTAATAATAACGAAGGGCCCTTTCCTGATGCCGATTCTCGATATAATGCAGGGATCATTAAACAAGGTTGGGAATTGGTGCAGGGATAGGGGACTCTCGGTCAATCCTTCCAAGACTGAGGTGATGGTGTTGACCAAGAAATATAAGTGGAACAGAACATGTCTACTGAAACTTGGTGGCCAAGAACTAAGCTATATTAGCGAAGTGAAATACTTAGGAGTAATCCTGGATGGGAAACTGTCACGGGAAAAACATCTAAGTCACATATGTTCCAAGATCATAGCAACACTTGTTTAAAGTTTAAGCCTGTTTAAAACCGACTTAACAAGCTAAGAGGATTGATTCTAAGGAGTATAACCGGCGCTCCAAGATCCACACCAATCGAGGCGATGGGGATACTGATGGGGATACCACCTCTTGAAGTCACCCTGAAAGCGGAAGCCGCAAAGGCAATGCACAGGGTGGTAAACGCGAATAGGAAGGTAAGGGACCTGAATAGACTCTCAAGAGAGCTAGGAGGAGGGACACCTATGCATTCCCTCTGACAGTATGGGTGTCCACTTCCTGTTTGACAAAAAATATAAGATCACCCTCACCAGTAAGACCGACTGGATGGAGGGTCGAGCTGGATTACCGCTCAATGGAGACATCTGGTACAAGGATAGAGCCAAGAGTGGAACAGAGCGGGTGCGGGGGTGTATAGGCAACGCGACGGGATAGGTAAAACCTCCCCCCTGGGCAAATACACTACCGCACTCCAGGCCGAGCTAGTTGCGATTACATACGGTGTTCTAGGGGTCAATGAAAATCGGACCCAGGGGAAGGTATGTATCTGTTCGGATAACAGGGCGGCGTTGGCAGCCCTGAATTCAGCAACCACAAAGTCGAAGCTGGTCTATAATTGATACGAAGCATTGAACCACTTAGCAGGGAGGGGACCGGTGGAACTCTTATGGATACCTGGGTATAATGGCATTAAGGGAAATCTAATTGCAGATGATCTTGCCAGACTAGAGACCAGAGAAAACTTCTATGGACCAGAACCTGTAGTGGGAATAAGTCGAAATGTGATCAGAGACCGCATCAATGGCTGAGCAAAAGATCAGCACAATAAAAGATGGAGAGGAGTAACGGGCTATCGAATAACCAAACTCTTCATCGAATACTTAGAGATGGAGAAATGGGCCCAAGAATTCATTAAATTGAACAGGCACAAAGCCAGAACCCTGGTGAGAATCATAACGGGCCACCATAGTAGCTTGAATGTATATAAGCACAAGCTGGGGCTGACTGATAGCCCGGCCTGCAGATACTGTAAAGAAGACGAGGAAATCTCGATTCATTTTCTTTACACCTGCCTCGCACTAGATGAGAAGAGGTACCTTATATTAGCGATCCCTGTTATCCTACATGAGGTGAGGCTTAAGGCGGGGGACGTGCCTAAATTGCTCCTTTTATGGGATAGCATTTTTGGATAATAATCGTACAAGAGGGGATCGCCAAGGGACTACCCATGCGATCAGTGGCTGATGAGGCCCAAACCCACATAACGAAGTCATTGAAAATACGTGCCACCAAGCAAAACTACGACGGACACTTGAACGACTTTATGTTCCATACTTAGTGCTATAATATACTGTTTCACATAAAAAAAATTGAGTCGATATCTCACACACAACTTGCTTTATTTACCTTTAAAAATCGAGCGTCCTTATTAAAAAATATTTCAGTATAGATGCATTACTAAGAAATTTTAGTATACGCATATGGTACATAGACTAGGTTCTCGAGAGGAAAGTATGTTTTCATTGCTAGACTGTAAGAACCAACGTTTTAATGTTCTAAGTGTTAAAATTGCTTGTGTTTGTAATGATACAAAATTTTAATGTAATATCTTGTGATTTAAACAACTGTACTCATAGTGAGTTACTATTGTTAGGGAAACAACAAGTTTTTGCTGTCGTGTAAGTCATATTTTATTGAAGTATTGTTATTATTATAGACAAGTCAAGAATATAACATGTTTAGGGCGCACTATTGAAATAAAGCCTATTTTTTCTACTGCATGTACATAAATCACCTCGTATATGTGTATTCGTAGACCTTTTGTAGAAATCTTTTAGATTAAAAGTCGAATGTTTTCATGAATTTCTAAAACGGTAAAAATAGTTTTACGCCATAAGTGGTTTTCACCCTGTATAGTATAATTTGGGGAGCCACATTAAAGAATAATTGGCGTAATGTTGCCCCTGCGGCCGGTTCTGTACTTAGGTACATAAACCTTAACTAACAGCGTGTAAATAATTACACATTCCAATTAATCAATTTTGATCTTTTCTGTGTGTAGCTAATTATGGTAAGTTGACAACAAAACAATCTATTATTTAGCTTTTAATTCAAAAGCGAATTTGCAAAACGCAACGTATATAATCAGATACGACGCCGCTAATGGAAAATTCGGTACCACAGTCTGGTGACTATTCGAAGAATGACCTTTTTCAATTTTTGCTTATAATCCAGAAAGTTTACACCGTTTTAATTGAAAATAGAACAAAAGCGGAATTAAGTGGTGTCATCGTTTGGAATTAGTTCATCAACACGTTCGTTGAGATGATGATGTTGCGTGGCCGAAACAAGGACAAAGACATTCAGAGCGTAAAAATGTGTATATTTTTACGTTGCCTCAATAAATACATATATTTGTTTAATGGTAATGCACAGTAAATATAGAATATATATTTATGTATATATGATAAATATGTATGTGTTTGCGAAACGTGTTATTGTAATGCTTATCGCACAAAATACGTATTTGTTTTGTATTGAGAGAGGCTATTTAAAATTTCTGAATATTAACGTTATTTACATAACCCTCTGACAATGGACTAGCAATGCTAAGATCTATTGTGATGGGGAAAACGTTAAAGAGAATTCTATTTTTTTGTAACTCATGAGACAATAGCATGGACATGTTTGCAATAGCTCTCAGTTTATAGAATGTCTCGTTATAATTAAAAATAGAAATGTACAAATATTTAGTATTAATAGCACTAACGCTAAAAAAGTAAATGTTATGTAAAATATTAATTTTATTATAAGAAAGATTAGGGTTAGATTATAAGAAAGACCATATTTCTGAATAGAACAGAGTAGTTCTTATTCCATTCATATTTATGGTAATAGAAAAAACTACTTTTTAATATTTGAAATTAATAGGAATTATCCATTGTGATGAGGAAAAGGTTAGAGAGAATCTAATTTCTTTTTAATTCCTGAGATATATTTGAAAAAGCTCTGAGTTTATATAATATAAAATGTGTGTATATGCTATAATTTTATTGAATTGGTGAGTGAGTGGAAGAACAATACAAGCGCTGAAAATAGCATTTTTAGTAGAGATAGTCAAAATGCTCGAAATACGTAAACCTACCAATAGATCTAACAGTACGCAAAACAACAGTAAAACAAAAGTACATAAACAAAACAATAGTACATAAGCCAGCCATCTGCCTTTATAATGAGGGAGTGTAATTCATGACTGAATGGACGACCGGTATACTCGTATGTATGATGAAGTATAAGTAAACTCATATAGATAGGTATATTGATAACACAAGATTCATATGGTTGAGTGTTGATAACTCAGGAGTATTACTTCTTTTATGTCAGTAGCAGCGGTGATTGATCTATGAAAAATCTGTAAAAACAAACGGAAAAAATAACCCCTGAGATGGGAAAAAAATCGTTGATTTTGAAAATATGCTCGTCTTCGAAAAGAAAAATAAAAAATGTTGTGCGGAAAGCTGCAACATCGACAAATTTTGAACATACCGAAAAACTTAATATTTAGTTATTACTACTAGTATTCACAGGAACATTATTGATTTCAAAAATCGATGGTACAAATTTTATATATAAAGAACCAGTCCATCTACCAAAAGTTAAATTTACTGTTTCCCACTATAGACAGTTTACATACAGCAGTGAAATTATTTTTTTAGGCACTAGTAGTGAAGAAAATACATCAATGAATAGTTTCTAGTTGCAAGAAAATATCGTTGACTTTAAAAAACCCTTTAATGCGTGTCTCAGAGACCTTACAATTATAAACCTATTATTTTATGGGATGTTATCATACTAGTGATAATATTAAATAAAAATAATAGTAGGGTAAAGTAGCCTAATATTAGTCCTCTCCTAATATGAGACACCAGCTTATTTCCGATAAAAACCTCTTAAATATAGCAGAGAGCAGTTTTCTGCGATGTCAATTGTGTCATTCTTCTACTGTGTACACGATGGCGCTGCAGTCGTTTAACGAAAGGATGAAACTAAAAGTTTGAACATTTTGTAGTGAAAAGTTTCTCACGTAGTGTTGTTAAACTACAAATATTTCGAATATGGTAAGTTGATAATTACTTTCATTGACATGGGTACATAGTATAAATGCAGCAGATCATGACCTACTATGTTTATTTCAAAATTAATTGACCACTAACATCGAAATATTTTTTGTGCTTGTCAATTCAGTGCGCCCTATTATGAGACCCCTAAGAGGTCGCAATACGAGAGAGGTTTCATATTAGGCATCCTAATTCTGTGCATATTGTAAAAAATTTTTCTGGTTTAGGCGGATTCACCTAACAATAAGAGGCGAAAACAGCGGAACAAACAGCAGATGGTTTTAGCAGTTAAGGCGGTTAGACAACATACTATGGGGTATAAGAGAGCGGCAAAACAGTTTGGTGTTCCAAAAGGAACTCTCGAACGTTATGTGAAAAACATCAACTTTTCGCCTGAACAGCTGGTTACAGAGTCTCTTGGCAGAAAACCTGCATTAGGCAAAGAAATAGAAGGCGAGCTGGTTCAGTACTGTCTTGCTATGGATAAAATATATTATGGTTTGCGAAGGTCGGACGTAAAACGAAAAGTTTGGATAAGAAAAAGACCAAGTTGGTTAAAGAACAGAACAGAGCAAGAGTTACTAAGAATGTTCTTGTTACGTGTGAGCCCAAAAGAAAAAACAGTTCTAGAAAGTCCAATAAGAGGAAACGTGTGGAGTTGGAAAGTGACAGCTCATGTGACAGCGAAGATATGATGATGACAGTGATGGCGAAGAAAATTATGATGCAGAATGCTTGTCTTGCACCAATCCTTATTCTTCAGGTACACAGGGCGAGCAATGGGTTAAGTGCATGCAAGTGTTATCGATGGGCCCACGAAGACTGCGGTGCTGAAGATGAGAATTTCGTCTGTCCAACGTGTTTCAAGAAACAAAATTAGAAAATATAACAGGGTCTCATTTTAGGAACCCATTTTTTTTATTGAATATTTACATTATTTGCTTTTATTGTATTATAAAAACAAATGTTATATTTTTTACAATAAGATCCAACAGATACCAGAAGTATACTTATCCGACTTTAAGAAAATTATTTGAAATTTAATAAATGTGTTTCTAATTGAAAATTACCCTATGTACGTTATATGGTAAAGATATAAAATAGTTGTCAATAAATCCACACAGTAGAATTCTATTGGTTAATTGGTCGAACAGTATAAGTATAAAATATATTTTGTAAATATTTTTATTCCTAACATACATTTTTGTACAACTTTACAATACATCAAAATATTCAATAACCAATAGCTTTTTAATAATATAGTTTTCTTTAATTCCCCAAAAATGAACACTTTCTATATGTATTGTTCTTTCACTCACAGATTTAATTAAAATATAAAAGTGTTAAAAGGAAAAACACTAATAAATAGATATTAATACTTTTATTACAATAAAGAATACGGTCATCACATTACGTGATAATTAAAATTTAATAGGAAAGGAACTACTTTTTTTTGGGAAAAGCACTATTTCTGTAGTATATCAAATACATATTTTGTATTTTAATGTAAGGTTTTCGAAGCTATTGACAGATGTAAATGAGTTTTTTAAAGTTCATTATTTATTTCGATCTAGCATTCATTGAAACGTTTTCCTAACATGTCTTATTTTAACTTAAGAACTTTCATCATCATCATCATCATCATCATCATTAGGTCATCAGTCCTAAGACTGGTTGGACGCTAACCTCCAGCTTCTCCTATCTTGTGCTAACCTACGCATTTCGCTAATTGTGCTACAACCTACATCCCTTACTATTTGCGAGCAGTAGTCTAATCTCGGCCTACCTCTGCCTTTCTTCACTCCTATTTCTGCCTCCAAAATATCGCGGACTATTCCCCCATGTCTCAGCAAGTGGCCTACCATTCTATCTCTTCTCTTCTTTAAGTTTTTCCACATACTTCTTTTCTCGCCGACTTTCTCCAATACTTCTTCGTTTCTAACCCTATCAGTCCATGGTATTTTCATCATTCTTCGGTAACACCACATCTCAAAAGCTTCTAATTTCTTCCTACTTGCTTCCCCTACCGTCCAGGTTTCGCAGCCGTATAGTGCCGTGCTCCATACATATGTTTTCAAAAATCTCTTCCTTGTTTCTAAGTTTATTACCCCCGAGCATAAAAGTGCTTTCTTTTTGTTAAAAGCTACTCGACCCTTCGCTATTCTTTGTTTTATGTCTTTATCGCTTCTTCCATCCCAATTTATTTTACTTCCTAAATAAGTGAAGTCTTTAACTTCCTCCAACCTTTCATTATTAATTTGTACTTTCGTTTTTGCTCTGCTCTCGCGCCCTCTGCACACTAACACTTTAGTTTTGTTTTTATTCACCCTCATTCCGTATTCCTCTGTCAACACTGCCTCCATTTCGTTCAATGCTGATTCTAATTCCTCCTTACTAGATGCTAATACTGCGATATCATCCGCGAATCTCAGCATTTTTAGTTTCTGTCCCTGTACTTTAATCCCGAAATCCACTCTATCTTTTACCACATTAATCGCCTCTTCGATGTACAGATTAAAAATTAGTGGTGATAGCGTACATCCTTGTCTTACTCCTTTCCTAATACCTACTTCCCTTTTTTCCCCTTCTACTTCTATAACAGCAGTTTGCTCTTTGTATAGATTGTGTACTACTCTCCTATCTCTATACTTCATTCCCGCGCTCTTTAGTATCTCGAACATTTTTTCCCATCTTACGTTATCAAAAGCTTCTTCTAAATCTACAAATCCTATATAAGCGTTCTTTCCTTTTTCTATTGTTTTCTCTAACATTACTCTTAGCGCCAGAATAGCTTCGCGACTTCCTCTATTTCGCCTAAAGCCGAATTGGTCTTCTCCTAGTATTTCCTCCGCTCTATTTTCCATCCTCTTCTGCACTATTCTAGTTAAGAATAGTTGACGCATGGGAAGTTAGGCTAATCGTTCTAAAGTTCTCGCATTTGTCGGCTCCTCTCTTTTTCGGTATAGTAACGATAATGTTCCTCTTATAATCCTCCGGCATCTCGCCCGTTTCATATATGTATTTTACCAGTTCAAACATCCTATTTACTACTTTCTGTCCCGCACATTTCAAAATTTCCGCCTGTATTTTATCTACACCCGGCGCTCTATTATTCTTTAGCCCCCTTAGTGCTATTTCAAATTCCTCTCTCAATATAGGTTTTCCTACACCTTCCCTATCGATGCTAGATTCTTCTCCTAATATCTCTCCTAATTCCTGACCCTCGTATAAATTTCCTAAGTACTGCTTCCATTTATCCGCTTTCTCCTCTCTTCCGATCAGTATGTCCCCCGATTGACTCCTAACGTTTCTACTTATTGTTCCTATATCCCTGAAGTTCCTCTTAATTATTTTGTAAGCCTCATCGGTTTTACCTACTTGCAACTTATCTTCTACTTCTTTACATTTATTCTCTATCCATTGTTCTTTCGCTTTTCTACATTTTCTAATGATTTCTCACTTTATTGACTTATAAGTTTTCAGTCCTTCTTCGTCTCGTCTGTTTTTGTAGCCTCGTCTCTTTTGCATTAAGTTTAAGATTTCGTCCGTTATCCAGGGCTTCCTAGCTTCCCTTTTATCGTGTCCTAAAACGTCCGTAGCCGCGGACTATTCTTGATACCCTCCCACTCAGTTTCTGCGTTCTTGATTTCGTCCTTACTCGTTTTATTTATTAATTGATCTGTTTTATCCTGGAACTTATCTTTCATATTCTGATCCCTCAATATGTCTACATTTATACGTTTCTTATCCTTCCGGATTTTCAGATTTTTGAACTTTAATCTAGCTTTCATGACTACCAAGTTGTGGTCGCTGTCTACATCTGCTCCTGGATAACTCTTACAGTCTTTTACTTGATTTCTAAATCTCTTCCTAACCAGAATGTAGTCTATCTGATACCTGTCTATCCCTCCTGGCATTTTCCATGTGCACCGCCTCCTAACGTGATTCTTGAACAATGTGTTCGCGACTACCATCTTGTGCTTCTCACAGAATTCTATCAGTCTGCTACCTCTCTCGTTTCTGTTTCCTAATCCATAAGGACCTACAAATTCTCCTTCTTTCCCCTCACCTACGACTGCGTTAAAATCTCCTACTATTATTAAATTTTCATGACCCTTCACAAATCCTATTACCTGCTCTATGTCCGAATAAACGGCTTCTAACTCTTCCTCACTATGGCTAGAAGTAGGCATGTATACTTGCACTATTACTGTTTCCACTGGCTTCGAATCTAACCTAACCATCATTACTCTCTCGCTGTATTGTAGGTAGCTATCTACACACTGTCCTGCGTTCTTCCGCATAACGATCCCTACTCCCGCGTTTCCATTTACCGATCCTGTGTGTATTACCCTATAGTCACCGCTCCAAAAATCTCCTACTTCCGGCCAGCGCATCTCACTTATACCTACTATATCTAATCCTAACCTATCCATTTCTATCTTCAGATTTTCTAGCTTCCCTGCCTGTCTCATGCTTCTGACATTCCACGCTCCGACTCGTGAAATGCTACACTTACTATTATTGCACTCGATCACGTCTCCCGGAACAGTCCTCACCCGGAGATCCGAACGGAGGACTATTTTACCTCCGGAGTTTTTTGCCCCAGGAGACGCCATCATTAATTTAGGATAAGCTTTCTGCTAGCTGTTCTGAGGATTATAATGTGGTGGTTTCCTCTTGCCTTCCACATCGCAGTCGTGTGTGTCATAGCACCATACCAACCCCCACGGTTTCTGCCACTATGACTACTGAAAGAGCTGCTGCCCTCCTTCAGGGACTTGTCTTAGTCTGGTTTTTCAATAAGGACCCTCCCACTATGGTTAAACCTATGGTATGGCTCCTTAAATCATTAAAACGCGCAAGCCGACCCACCCGCTCTAGTTTGCACTAGAACTTCGTCAAGGTGCAAGTCCTATCGGATCAGTTCTTTAGAACTGTTCTAACAGTTCTAAGAACTTTCATTGAAATAAAATTGCCAAATAAATAAAAAAAAATGATTAATTTTGATATTTAATTTTGTAAGAGAATGTTTTGAGCTATATTGTTAAATTGTTAACGACTTAACATTCCAAGTATACTAACTGATAAAATTAGTTAGTAAATTATTTTTATGAATACTAGTAATTCTTCAGAAGATACTTTTGATGCCGAACGTTCACTGTATTTGACAGTATTTTTTTTGCGGAGGTTCAACTAGGGTATACTACTATAATATATACGTTAATAATTAAAATATGTTATTAATTACTTAAAACCTAGTACCTTCGTTGAGATGTCGAATTGAGATGTTGAAAGTGTCTCAGATATATAGGTACTGACAAGAGACTTGTCATTTACGCAGCGGCGGCGCCAGGGGTGGGCATGGGTGCCCACCTCAGGCAAAATCCTCTTCGCCCAACCAGTCGCCCAACCTCTTATAACACCACTATATCACATTCACACATAAAATAATATTTTTAACGCCCTCGCCCACCCTAGATATATCCTGCCTATTTTCGCCCAACCGCAAAATAATGCTAGCGCCGCCACTGCATTTACGCATTCGTTTACTGTCGACGCATGGGTAAAAGTGGCGTAGCAGTGATAGTCTTTTATATTGATCAACGTAATTACGAGTATATAAAAATTGATGTGTGGGAGTGCATATGATATTCACAAAGAGTTAGTGAAGGTGATAGATAATCCTGCCCATTCTTAAGAACAGTGTCCTTAAGAACAATGCTCGATTGGGTGAAAATAATCCATAAATATTATAAAAATATTTCATATTGTTGACATTTTCATTCTCTTTCCTAACCATTAAAATTATACTTTAATTAACTAGAATGAACAACACATTCTTTATACTAGAACTGCTGGTTTCAAAAAATAAAACCCGCCACAGGTAGGATTCGACATTTGTCCCGGATCGGAACCGAACGACATACAGCTGTTTCGAACTTGTTAGTCCTCATCAGTGCCGTACACGGTACGCCGATTCAGGACAAATGCCGAATGAACTTTATGGCGTATACATCTTTATCGATACGATCTCTGTCAGTAACATATAAGTCGGAAATCGAGAAAGAAACCACCAAGCCGCCAAGCGGTTATCAAAGTAGTTCCCGAATAGCAAAGCTATTACATAATCGCTCTAGGAATTTTTATTTTTTGAAACCTTATCTGATCGTGCAGAAACACGAGAAAGGGGTCGAGGATCGCTTCTGGGTATAATTCAATGCCTGGCGGGGCTTTAGCCCGAGGAGTAGTTGTTTCCTACTCGTGGTGGGTTTTCTTTTTTGAAAAGGTTTTCTTCGATGAGAAATCGTTTGATACTCCAAATAAAATAGTAAATATGTTCAGTGTCTTTTCTGTTGACGATGTGCATGGTATAAACATAAGCTCTAACAATCACTAAATCTGTAACAACGTACTAAAATTTACAGAAAAGAATATTCGTCAGTCACTATTATAACTTAAAAGAAGAATGACCCGCGGGGATGATCAGATCCCAAGCTTGCTAAAGATTGCTCAAGGGTTTTAAGAGAGCTATTTCTCATTTTGTTTAATATGATACTCTTTACCGTTCGCACGTTTCTTCAGATTTGGAAAATAGTGAGGATCTATTCTATATTAAAAAGTGACAATCAAATATCGTTGTCAATTCATAAAAAGGTTTTCGAGATGATAAGACAAATGTAGAGATCCACATTTATCTTGGCGTGCAACACATTTTATTTATTAATCAACATGGGTTTGTAGCAAAATGCCCACAGTTACAAATTTAGTAGAATTTATCCAGATAATCGTAAATCATATAGACAATAAATGTCAAGTAGATATGGTGTATCCGGATTTTTCGAAGGCCTTTAAGACGGTATACATAATACACTATATAATGATTTTAAAATAGAAAAAATAACTTATATGGATTTTATAATAATCTGCTCTATCTAGTAAAATTGTATTTATTTAAATGTACATTATTTGTTTCATGTAATGGCTTTCAAACCGAGACCTCTTTTTCGTCCTATGGAGTACCTCAAGGCTCAAATTTGGGATCATTATTGTTTATATTATTTATTAAAGATTTATCTCTAACGCTTATATCGTATTATCTTATTTTTGTTGATGATACATTTATTTTTATATATAACCTGTATACATGATCACTTGGGATTGTGCAAACTCATCAACCTTGTTGTGTCGCGGTGTTCCGAGAATAAACTGTCAATAAACATAGATAAATGTAAAGTTTACTCATACACTTTAAATAAGAAATCACTGATAATATGACTATTCTCTTGGTAGTAGAGTTTTAACACGTTCTGCAAATATTAAGGATCTTGGTATACACTTTGATGATAAACTATCTTTCTCTGGACATATCAACTATATGGCTCTTAATGTATATAAAATCCTTGATTCCGTAATTACTACATCGTTTAAAAACACAGCTACTTTAAAACATTTACATTTTGTATTAGTTCTTTTGATATTAAAATATCGGAGCCTTCCTTGGTACCCCCAGTATCTTAGTCATATTAATCTTGAAAATATTCAACGGCGGCGTTTCTTAAAATAATTGTCAATTCACTTGGATAATTAATATCCAATAAGGGATTATGATTATACTATGGTTCTACAAATATTTGACATCCAGTCATTGCACTCTAGAAGGATGTTTACTAGCCTCGTAGCCTCTTATTTTTATTTAAACTGTTCCATGATATAGATACACATGCGTTATGTTTAGTATACGCATACCTAGACTAGAATGACGAGAGGAAGGGATATTTTATTGCCAAGCTACAATAACCAATGTGCTGTTAATATTGCCAGTGTTTGTAATGTTAAAATATGTTCATATACTATTTAGCATGTGTGACTTGTACTCACAATGAGTGACCATTTTTAGGGAAACTACTTTTTAGTATCGTGTAAGTTATATGTATGTTACTGAAGTATTCCAGATCGTATATTTATAGCAAATTTACTTAGAGGTTATATTTTTCTTTATGTTATTATTTTCGAAAAATAGAGTAGATTCCGAAGGCTCATGTATTGGAGGCAATATCTGTCCCAGAACTAGCTAAGAGTATCATTAATGAAAATCTATAACTTCTAGTAAACTTCTTACGCAAAGCAGAACTGTATCAAATGCCCTCTCAGTAGGTAGGTATATGTCTTGCAGTTAGAAATTTTAATGATAACACATAACCTTTATCTTCAATATCTTATACTGTCATATTTAATAATTCTTCTCTTCTGTAAGGTGTCTCAGTTGGAACCATGAGATTTGAATTGCGCGCCATTTGTGTTCTGTCAAAATATAGGGCGGCAATAATAATTAACGACTGTCATCTATAGACCATATGACGTAAACATGTCACGACAGCGCTCCCCATTTACTGTGACAGCATTACCAGCTTTATTTTCAAAGAAGTATAACTCAATCACTCCACCACTCGAAAATGTGCAAATTACAAGAAACAAATAGAACATTTTCAAAGGGAAAAAGAATCGTTACAATAAACAGTAAATAGATTACAGAATCTAAAGCTATAAAAGGAAATTAAATGATGGCAGTATTTTAGAAACATTTGGATATGAGTCTTATAAGAAAAAAAAAAATAGGAAATTTTCAGAGGGAAAAAGAATCATAATAAGAAATAATAAATAAGTTGCAGAGCATTATCATTGTAGAAAGGCAAGGAAAATGATATATGTACAAAGTAGAAAGGAGTTTAGATGTGGATGAACAAGCCCAGTATGAGAGAAATGCAGCCGAAGCTGAAATCAGAAAGCTGAAGGATGAACTAGAATGACAACATTTGAAATTGAGAGATGCGATGTCAGATCAGGGATATAGAATAGCAGACGAACGATTAGCCATCAAAAGAAGATACATCCAACAAATTGAACAACCAACATCAAAATTAGGAGTTCAGTGGGAGACTATCAACAATTTGCAATTGGAATTGGACAAATAAGAGAATATTTTCTCTTTTTCGAGATAGATTTTCAGATATTTTCTTAATTTTCTGTCCAGTACGCTGGATTTTGGTGTAATGAAGTCGTTATAAGTTACTTTATATGTATTATTGGCTTGCAGATTCTTTTTGAGGAATAAATTGCGATACTGCACTTTTTGCGGTTCGTGATACTTCAAAAAGACAAATCTTCATATTTAACACCTGAGTCGTAATACATATTTTAACTCTAATTTCTTAATATTCACAGAATTTCTCGCCAGAGCAGGCGTTACCGGTAACCTACTAGGTATAACAATTATGGCGACTAGATACAAATGACTATTGACACTTTATTTATTTTATGATTACTTGCCCATGGCATTTTGGAATCTGATAGATTCATATTGTTTCTATAAACGTCAAATTCATTTATGCTGTGTCAATATTTTTACACCCTTTTCCACCAATTTTAACAATTTTTTCATGCAATTTTCGAAAAATATATTGTTTCATAAAATGAAAAATATGGTTGCGAGCACGCTTTTGCATTCTAGCATGGATTTTCCGTTCTTGAATGCAAAAATGATACTTTGCAAACTAAAACATTAATGAAAATATACATGACAGAAGAGGTATAACATTTTGAATTTTCCTATCAGTGCTAATATCTATATTATCAGGGGCGTAAAGTAAGAAGGGGAAGAGGAATAGTCGAATGTATGGTGGGCCATATGAAAATGGTAAAAATAAAAAATACTAACTTAAAATGATTATGCCGAGGTATATATCCTAATTTTTAAAATGAAGATCAATTCTTAGGCTTTTGTTTTGTCCAGCGAAAACGTCTATCACTATCTTCAAATGTTGGAGACTATCTCATATTTTCTAACAAGGCACTTTCAATATTTAATAATGCTAAAGCTGACAGTCTTTCTTGCTTTTGAGAATTTCGCAGATAAGTCTTTATTCTCTTTAAGCATGAAAACGATCTTTCTGCGGAACTGCTCGTGAGAGAAATAGTCAAAATTAAACGACAATTTTTATGACTCAGGGAAAACGGAGGATAATTGAAAGAACGTAATATACTGGTGAAGCTCAAACACAGTGCTCTTTTTCATATCGGGATCACTATAAATCACTGAAAGTGCACTTTTTAAACGATTTGCGTCAAAGAATGTTCCATATGTATCTACTAAAGAAGAAACAGTTCGCCAGGAAAACGTTTTACGAATGAAGTAAATTGTGTGCAATCTAGAAGATTTAAGAATTTCAGTTTACAAATTTCACTAAACCGCTGACTAACTGTTAAAGTAATGACGTCCAAAATTTCATACAACAATCGTGGGTAGGTGTTTTTATTACCTTCTTCAAGAATTTAATCTAAACGCATTCTTTTACTTGGTGGTTGATCCTCTAACACAAATCTGTCCATATGGTCCCAAATGTCGCTAAACTCGTTTATCATTTGTTGAATATGTGATTTTAAATCGGCGATCTTTTTATTGCAGTAACTAATATCCGTTTTATATGTTTTTTTCTGTAGAATTTTAAACAGGCTCTCGGAATGTAGGAATATTGCAGAAAACACTACTAAGAAAAAATTAAAATCACAGTCGCGCAATAAATTTAAAAGGCCTCTAGCACAAATAACGGTTTCTCGATCCCATTCCTCATTTTCATTTTCCACAATTATCTGAAACAGCGCTTCCAAATCTTCCTTATGTTGATTCATTGTTTGTACGATCCGACTTTGAAAGTTCGATCTTGTAGGAGCGATAGAAGGAATTTTTTTTTTCACATGAGTATCCACTTTTTCATATGTGTTCGTTTGGACGATTTGGCGAAAAAACAGAAATATTACTAAAATTACTGAAATTATTGCGTGAAGGCGCCTTTCACGGCCAATTTGAAATAAAAAAGTTCATGGTAGCGTTTAAAGTAAATAATGTACGTTTGTGGTCGGTTTAAAATAATAAAAAAATTGTAATAATTGAGTAAATCGACTGAACCTTTAAATAACACTAATTTGCCAATTCTTAAAGGCATGCGAGATGCGAGGCATCACTCGCATCCACGTGCGTTACGCCCCTGTATATTATCTAGTTCGATCAATGCTCTAATATTCTTTCACGGTACAATAAACATCAATGTATACTGAAAGACATTAATAAGCTATTAAGTTTATTCAAGCACGGTCTTAAAATATCGGACAGTGTATACAAGGATAATCAAAATGAAGACAACTAGGTACGTTTTTATAGATCTGTATTAATAGAACATATAAATAGTGGATTTAACAACATCAATAAATAGCAAAATAGTAGCACATATTGTACGTACAGGTGAGCAATGACCATCCAGTGACCCGAGCATTTGATACTTTCCCGGAAACTGGACAAAAGAACATCCGGATGGCGCGGTCATCAAGGCCTCGCAGACCCATCAGCAATCAAACAACCATACCCGCGAACTTAGAACGCTAGTCGGTGAGTGCAGGTGATAGTGATAACAACTAATAAAAAAATCAGGGCGATACTGTAAGTTATTTACTATATCTTACTAACATGAAAGAGGCAATCAATACAATACCTGTAGTTTTCCTGAACACAAAAAACCATTAATTCAAAAATATTAACGTTGCACTGAAACATTTTCATGAACATTTAGAGTTACCGCCAAAATCATCGCTTAATTGATAAAGTTTGCAATGGGACTAAGCTTTCGATGAACAGGTTAAGCAGGGGAGAGTTTAGGTAATCTACGCTGTTCAGTCTAAAGGGGATCATATAATCAAGTAAAATGATTTGTTATATGAAATACTACGTACTAAGCGCAGAATGACGACTATTTGTACTCTGAACTTAAGAGGTGGAAATTTCTTTTCTTGCATAAACAAGCATTAATCCTTCAGCAGGAATTTCATTGCAAGCCTCTGTCAAGCGCCCGATGAAAGAGATTATATTTATTGTATGTTTACGTTTTGTTGAAAGAAAACGGACATATGAAATATATCTTCTGATATACTGTAATTTTGTAAAAGTTTTCGTGTCGTATATATCGATCTTTATATTGCGAATTAATCAAGTAGTTTGTATAGTGGCGTAAAGCTGTGGTGGGAAAATAGGTTCATAAATTGACTTTCTATTATTATTTTCTTAAATTTGGCAGCTTATTTATTTTTGATTACTGTAATCCTTTAGTTCATTATGTAAAAAAATCATAAATGTCATAAAACTTAAGGATATTTAAAATGAAGATGTGAGATGTGTATATTATTTTCAATTATAATGTTAAATAAAACAGATACTATAATTATTATACTAATATAATTCAATTATTGTACGAATATAAGATGTTTAAGTTATTATCTATTTACTATTTAATATTGGGCAATACACTTTTTTTACACTTGAATGACGAATTTGTTCTTTTAAATCATCTAAGATCCCTGTATTTTATTTGGAACAATTTTGATGATCTCTTACTGCTATTTCTTGTTTAAAAATTCTTTAATAAATCTAATAGGGTTAGGTATGGAGAATCAGGTGGCCACATTATAAAGCCTAGTAAAGTGTAAATAAAAGAAAAATATCATTTTATAAAATGATTAAGTTGTTATCGATTTACTGTTTGAAAATCTTTTAAACGTTGAGAATATGGGTATTTAGTGATTGACGCGGATCTAATAAAAGTGAAGCGCTTGCTCTGCTACAATACCATTCGAACTGTTTTCTGAATCCAGTATTAGGTGTGTTATTGAGATCGGCAAATGATATCTTCTCAACGGGGCGAGTTTGATACCTTGCCCGGAGCATGGGTGTTTTTATACTTCTCCATATGTGAAATCTTCCTCTCCTCAGTTTGAGGCGTCCAATCTGAGGATTTCACTTTTACACCTTTAATGACCTATGACCTGTTTAAAGTTTTGCACTTTAAGAAATTTCTAGGGGTAAAGTCTGGAGAGCGACGGGGCCATTTTATAAAGCCACATGGACGATCAATATTATTCAAGAAAGTTATAACAAACATAATGGGGAAATGCACCACTTAGTTGAAATAAACAAGATTGACAGTCATATTTGAGTTATATTTCTTTTCTGCTATTTGGATAGAATTTATTCGTTTGGGAATTAAATCATATTGCAGACAAAATACTTTAAAATAATCTCACCAAAAACATAAATGCGAAGAGGACGCCAAGTTCAGTACGAATGACGTTCGGGGTTGTCTCGGTTTCGCCGATAAACGAGTTGACATCTGAACGGGTGCCAAGTTCATAGGAACTTACAACAGGTACTTACAATAGTCATGTACAACGGTTTTCAATTAATTTAAAAGAAACTTTGTTGCGTTCTTTGATATTGAATTTATAACTTGGAAAGTTTTATATCCAACTAAATTGTTTGTAGTATAAAATAGAACAACTAGCAAAGTTAAATTTTAAACTTGTAAATGTCATCATGTTAAAATATCATCAATAATTTTTGACTATTAAAACTTACCAATTTATAAATTCAATATTAGAGAACGTAACAATTTTCTTTTAAATCAATTGAACACCGTTGTACATTCCTATTGTAAGTTCCTGCTGTAAATTCCTATGGAACCTGTCACCCGTTCAGATCTCAACTCTTATCGGCAAAGCCGACAACCCCGAAGCTCATTTGTATCTTCCTCCTTTTCACATTTATGTTTTTGGTGAGATATCATTAATTTTTGAAGAGTTTTATCCTTTTTGTACACCTAAAAGAGACTGTGCTTTATTATTGGTTAATTGAAAGTATAGGATACGCCCGTCTTAAATCGTCTCTATTAACGTTGTAATGCACTTATACATATAGTATAAAAAATACACTGTTTTCAATAAATAAACTGGATATTATTTTGATTTTTTTTTTCGAGATTCATTTTTTATTTAAGTAAATACATGATTTTCAACGTTTTTTCTTGCGTTTGCGCTTCACTGTTTTCTTTTCATTATCAATTTTTATAGTTTCTATTACGGTGGATAATGCTAGAGCGCATAGACTATTCATTGTCTGGAAACTAACCGCATCAATAACTTTGTCTACACCGAACATCGATAATTTGTAGTTTCAGATATTTTCCCTTGTATACATCTAATGATCTATCTTGACGCCAGATTTCAAGTTTCTCAGTCCCCTAGAAGTGGTCTAGGTTTTTGATGAGTCAGTCATTGAGTGTTAAAAATAGCACTTTTCGGACCTTAATAACTCGAGAATTATAATATGCTCATTCATGAAATTCTACCTATTCTAAGTACTCAAAGGGGCACTATTAGACATGGAAAATTGCAAGTATGTAGGTGTAATAGTTTTTGAGTTATGGGGGGTCGAAAGTAGCGCGAAATGGCTCGTGTAATATTGAAAACTCCGCCCTTTCTGTTCCGATCTTAGCTGATACACTGTCGTGTATCTAGATATAGAGAAAATATGGTCGTAAAATTGTGTAATTTTTATATATTGCTGTTTAAGCGCGCCTATATTCACTACTATAACCTATGATCTGTGCCAAGAGACAAGCTATACCCAACCTGGAAATTTTATCGAACCCTCACTATTATACTGGCGTAAGGTTGGTAAGTCTTCTACATACAAAAATCAATCCTAAGTTTGTGTAGCTGCTGTAAGTTCAGTAAAATTCAAGTCGGACTAACTTTATCCAAAATGAAAATGTTTATTATAAATGACTGGTGAATATTGCCTTGTTAAAGGTTACTGAATTTAAGCAGCTTCAGCAATCCTTATTATATCGATTATTTCGTAGTTAACAACGAGTGATGTAAATATTTAATGAATGAATTTAAATGGATAAAAGGAATATTTGTCAAGATATGTATGCTTTTACATAATATCTTAAATAGGTACTATCATATTCTGTTCTGGAATGTTTGGATGCACTTAATGTGCATAGGAATCACTGGCACATCTACAAAGCTGGGTACCATAAAGCCACATCGGTTTCAAAATCTGATTATAAATCAATGTCTTGTTGAAAATTGATTTTGGATGAAGTTTGGATTTTCTTCCAATAAACCAATAGTGCTATCTATATTTTAGGCCCAATGGATTCAGCAACATAATCACTTCCGCACTTTCCAGCATGTAGGTATATGCTTCAATTGGAAGGCTGCATTGAAAAGGTAATTAAGCATGACCATATTCCTTCTAGGCAACTACTTTAAAATCTTGCCAGTAATCAAATTTAAACCTGGTGCCCTTTTGGGTTTAGATTAGTTTTTATCTCCTTAGCTAATTGCTTTGGCGTAACAGGAGTGATATTTCTGGATGTTAGATTGTTAAAATTATTCGTGACGTAATCTATCTGCTCTTGGTTGTATATGAATACATCTGCTAGATTGTCACTTCTAATAGGTGCAATAGAGGTTATAGATCTCTTAATTCTCTTGGTTAGAATAATCAATTTCTTCATCTGCAGATAGCTTTTGTAAATAGGAGCTTATTGATTCTTCCTTAGCTTCTGAATTTCTCTTCTGAGGTTCTGTGTTTTATTATTAAGTACAGTTTTATCATTTCTTTAGAACCTTTCGATTGTCGCCATCTTCTTCAAGCTCTAATTTCAACTGGATAGTTCACATCCTTGGTCATAAGGGTAGTTTCATAAGCAACTATTAAAAATATTGACATAAACAACTATTTGTATGAGCTTGCTAAAGTTTTCTGTTTGTCTTCAAGTTAGACGGTAGTCTTTAAATTAATATTTAAGTTAATTTTATTAACTCCAATATTAATTTAAGTTAATTAGACTTAAAATTATTTATAAACATAACCTGCTTAGACGATCAATTGAGGTTGCAAAAATGCTTCGGCCTTGTTGTTTTATGGTGTTCAGAGAATAAATATATAAACATATCAAGAAAAATATAAATATAAAGTTCGCTCCCATACTTTAAAGAAGAAATCACTAATATTTGAGTATGCTCTTGGTGGTACAGCTTTAATACGCTCCGAAAATATTAAGGATCATGGTGTGTACTTTGATGATAAATTATCGTTCTTATATCGGAATATCAATAATATGGCTCTTAATGCACATAAAACTTTTGGTTTCGTGATTAGAAATACGACATCATTTAGTAACGCTTTATTACCTTAAATATTCATATTTTGCACTAGTTCGTTCAAAATTAGGATATTGTAACGTTATTTTGTATTCGTGATATCTAAATCATATTAATCAACATGAAAATATTCAACGCCGTTGCTTAAAGTCATTTCATATAGATAATTATTATTAAGTAAGTCATTGAACACTAGAAGGGTGCTTACTAGCCTCTCATTTTTATTTAATCTTCCGTAATAATATAGATGTACCCGTATTACTAAACATATTTAGTATACGGATACCTAGATTAAGCTTTCCAGAAGAAAATATGTTTTATTCCAGACTGCAAGAACTAATGTGTTGTTAAAATCGTCAGTATTTGTAATATCACAAAATTTTAATGTAATATCCAGCACGTATAATTCGAACAATTCTACTCATACTGAGTTACTGTCTTTAGGGAAACAACTTTTTGCTGTCCTGTAAGTTATATGCTACTGAATATGCTATCGTATTGTTATATTCTATTTAATAAATTATTTATGTCAAAGCTATTTAGAGGTTACCCTTTTGGTATTTATTTTACTATTTTATTTATTGTATTGTATGGTATTTACTATTTTATTTTGAAGGTTAATTTTGAAGCTTTCCCAGTCCGTGGTTTTATTCACAAGTGTAGGTGGTGCCATACTTTTTATTATTATCTCACTCAGAGTTAATATGACCGCTAAGTGATATTAATCTAGGTCAAT
The DNA here is from genome assembly GCA_037954035.1 of Rosalia funebris. Taxonomy (NCBI): domain Eukaryota; kingdom Metazoa; phylum Arthropoda; class Insecta; order Coleoptera; family Cerambycidae; genus Rosalia; species Rosalia funebris. The sequence goes on along the minus strand of JAZFAV010000016.1, from coordinate 28,760,553 downwards.
ATTCCCTTCTGCTTCAACAATGTTGGTTCCTTGTGATAAAGAAGACCTAAAAAGTGCACATTTAAAAAGCAAAATACACCTACTCCAATATTTGTTTACATGCAATGATTGCACTGATTTTTTTCCAACGTATATGTAGGTGTTCGCTGAACATTAAACAGAACAATGAGGACGAATATGGAGAACATTGCGTTTATTAAGTAAATTATTACAATTAATAAACTCTAATTGATAACGAAATATAAACAATTAAACGATATGGACCCTTTACTCCTTTTACTTCAGCTGTAGTGATTGCGTAATGGATACGCAACTACATATCAAAAACGGACTCCAAATAAAGCTCTGGTACATCGTAACCAAGACTTTCGGGAAAGTCGCCCCCAAGTTCTGCGACAGTAGACCCTACCTCTTGGATTATATACGGGTAAATTTTATTCACCTCATTTCCACACTTGTCTTTCACCATCTCCAAAAACCGAATAGATAATGCGTAATCGTTTAGTCGCCTGCAAGCATGCAATCCGGCGATTACGATTCTTGGTTCTGGAACGGAATCTAATGCGGCAAGATCGTTCATGGCTTGGCGAACGTCCCAACCATCGGCATCTTCTCTGTTGAAGATACACTCGTATCTGAAATAGGAAAAGGAGTACAGGAAAGGGAAATTGTGGTAGGACCAGTGCATCCTGTTGGACGAAGAGAAACTCCCTAATATACTGGGGGTACTTAAATTATGGCATTTAGAGGTATGTCTTTTACCATCGAACATGTAACGACCGACCATATACTTGTTTTGTCATCAGTATGACGAAATCGTCATTAAATATATTAAACAGTATTCAAATAACAGTAAATATAAATCAATTTAATATAAATATAATTAATAGTTTGGTATTCATCATCATTAGGTCATCAGTCCGAAGACTGGTTGGACGCTACCCTCCAGCTTCTCCTATCTTGTGCTAACCTACGCATTTTGCTAATTGTGCTACAACCTACATCCCTTACTATTTGCGAACAGTAGTCTAATCTAGGCCTACCTCTGCCTTTCTTCACTCCTATTTCTGCCTCCAAAATATCGCGGGCTATTCCTCCATGTCTCAGCAAGTGGCCTACCATTCTATCTCTTCTCTTCTTTAAGTTTTTCCACACAACTTCAGAAATATTATTGGAAATTTCTAATTTAATTTTATATGTATTTGGTTAAATAACACGGTATCGTACATAGTTGAAATTGCATGCACCTACCCGCACTTGGTTGCGTGATTGTAATTTTATGCGAAGTAATAAGATTACCAGGCAAATGTGTGGGAATATATTTATTCAATTTCATAGTATACAAGATAACCGATCAAAGCAAAGTAATTGGACTGTAATGGTGGAAATTACACCTCAAATTTCATTTATCAAGGCTGTCTGTTACTTATGGGTAACTTGAATTTAAGGGTAGTTTTTCATTAAATCGCATAGAATGTGAATTTTACTATTTACTTATTTAAGTATATACAATGTAGATCAAAAAATCATCTTTGTCGTTATTTATACACTGAGATGTAAGTAAGTAGGAGTACATTTTTTGAAATTTTGTTCTGTAACCGTTTTTCTTATATTACAAAAAAAAAATTGGTGGTTATGTTAGTTATAGGTATTAGTGAAGAATATAATTAGACACACGTGACTCCAATGATGAATTATTGGAGTTAATTATGATCTTGATCTCAATTCTCACGCATTCCATTGACTAACAGAATAATTAACTCAGTGTTGTGTAAAAATTAATTCAGTGTTGCCTATATTACAGGGACATGTATCGATAGTGTCTCATTACATTCTTTCTTGATGGTACAATAAATATGGTGTATACAAAATAGTATATGTTTACCATTTTATTATATTGAAAGTAAGCAGTAAGTTGTAAGCAGTAAGTAATATCTGAAATGAATTAAAAATCAGAAAATAGTGCATTGAAATTATTTGTAGGCCACTGGCAACAAGTTCGTTGTAATTATTTTCTGCAACAGAAACGATATAACTATTTATTCAGCAACACTCGGATAATATCGAATAGTGGTTTAAGTATGTGGATACTTGAATACTCAGTTAGGAATCTATAATTTCGATACTCCGGAATTTAAATTGCTCCCAGCACATCAACAATTATTTACAAGTATAACCTGAAATGCCATATATATATATATATATATATATATATATATATATATATATATATATATATATATATATACAAAGACAAATTTTAAATCAAAATGTAACATATATACTTTGTGGATCCAACTGATTCAGATTTGGAAAATTAAATAGAAATGAATGAAATATAGAAAATATTTTAGTTCAATCTTTTTCATGAATAATTGTTGATAACCAAAATTCGTCCCTACGTATAAAAGAAGTATAGCCCGGAATATACCATTTGTTGGGTCGATATATTTTTAGTTTCTGATTTGTCACTACTACTTCAGACTTTACCGATTCTGTCATCAATTTAGAATATTTAAAAATAGCATACCATAGATTTTAACCGACATGGATATTCCGATTTTGCATGAAATTCGTTATACAATGAATCTAAATTCTTGATATTGACGTCAAATATAATTTTTTTTTATAAAGAATAAAATTAATAATCGAAAATATTTAAAAAATATCTCCAAGTAGGGGGAAATCAAAATATTAAATACTTTTTTGACTTTCTAAAACAAGTACTATTTTTATTCAAATAGTAGCCCTTATTTTTTCTTTTTCTATAGGAATGGTTATGATTTAAACTTTAAATTGGTGTAAATATAATGGAGCACAATGTCAATTAATTAGAAAAAAAAAAAAATAGAATTCACTTTTTATGACTGAATAACTGAAAGCATTGAAACAACGTGCATATAAGTTTTATGCCTTTTTCTACAATTTATATACAATCTATAAATCAATTATAGCTATACTACTCCTATAGGAAAATAAAAAGTAATAGTTACTAATAGAAAAATGTGATTGTCGCAAAAAAATAAAGAAAAAAACATTGTTTTGATTAGTTTTATTACCTATATATGTTTCAATATACCTACTTATATCAATTCAATATTCAATATTTCAATATTATCATTTCTAATATTTAGCCGAAAGCTTATATGATTAGTGAGAAATGTTATAAATTTATATTTAAATTTATATATTTAAATTTAAAATATTTTAATACTCGTATATTAAAATATATAGTGTTCTATTTAACAGTTGAAAATTAATGGCACTTCTGGTGAAACCAGAAGTAGTATTGATAATATACCTGTATGTATTTCAAAATCAGCTTATTTGCTTGTTATACGAGAGATTTAAATTTTATTGCTTCATTTCAATTTAAAAATATGGCGGACTCATATCTGCTATACAAGAATCAAAGAAAGAAAAATACGGTATCTATCTGAAATAAATTGTATTTATGTAACTGAATCCATTTGTATTATACGGATTATAAGGGTTATATGGCAGGTGGTTATTGTGTTAGCCAATCTGAGCCACACTAAACTTATATTATGGTCATATATACTGAATTTATTTTTTAAGTGACTGGATAAAAATGTAACATTAGATGAAACTATTTTAATTAATATCGAGGTTAAGTTCATCATCGGCGAAAATATATTTTGGAATCAAAGAATGTTTTGCACAGTGAATTCTGTACATATATTTTGCACCATCCAAACACATTTCATTTATTTTGAATAATTATTAGCATTCATCATGAAAACCTTAATATTTCAACCCTTATTAATAATAAAGGTACAAATAATAAATATTAATATTATGAATATCTGTAACATATTATCACTAATCACTAATTCGGTACTCGTTTAAGTTTAATTAGGAAACGATTATTTTTTAAAGAATCAAATGTTATGGGTAAAAACGATAAAAAAGTAAGTATAACAATAGTTAATAAACAAGCGCATAAAGTGCACAAGTTTATCCCAAAGTCCCTTTAAAATTGCCAAAAGTACAAACTCATAAGCATCAAGTGAAAAAACTAGTTCTCACAAAATACCATCAAATTTGTAATACGCAAAATATATTTCATAGTCCTATAAATACATGGTTGGAAATATCGTGAGTCGCTTTAACACAGTAAAATATTTCCCAAGTATTGCACATATTTCATGTTTAGTAAACTATGAATTGAAGAACTATGAATCTACCAATTTTACAAAGACTTGGTAATGGCGAATGGATGGTGATACAAAGAGTGGGTCTTCCTAAGTTTGAAATATATGGAACGCCAGAGCCAGGTGGATTAGATTCTGACTTGTGAAATTATTATTAATAGAACTATATGAATAGATGAGTTATTAATTGTTCATATATCACTTATGAAAAGTTATTTATTACCTGTTAGTATTTTATTTTTATTTGTTCAATACGGTTGTTTTCATAAACACAATTCCTTGTGATTTTCATAAACACAATTTACAAAATATATTTTTGTTACAGATATTTCAATAATAACTATTGTTAGTAAATACAAATGTTATAAAAATAAATGAATGTAATAATCCAAAGTAAAGTCGTAAGAATTAGGAAAATAGGAATTAGGAAAGAAATATTTATATAAAGAAGTAAATAAATCGCTTCTAGAAAGCTATTTTAAATATATATATTTTCATTCAAATGATTTGCGTTCCAGTGTATTTTAACGAATTAATTAATGAAAGGAGGAGTGTACTAGGGGTATACCTTATAATTATAATAATATGTTTATATTTCTGTGTACTATTGTAGTGTTTTCAAGAATTCTACTTATTAATTATTATATCTCAAGCTCCTACAATATGCACTCAATATTATTAGATAGGGTCACAATTTTGTAATACATTCAATGTATTTTAATATAATGTACTTTTGTAAGTAAAAAGGCTGTAATACGTCAATAAAATAGCATTGACTGGAGGAGGGGTTGGAACCTTCAATGTAGCAACAAAACCCTCATTTCTTAAAAAAAAAAATCAAGAAAATTGTTTTTCAGGAATACAAGAAGACACATTATATGTCTTGGGTGCTGTTAAACAAGTTGGCATTATCAAGTTATGATTAAACGTGACCAGAATTAGTTTTCCCTAAACATCGAAATATATCATCAAGCGATGATTAAAACTAACTTTTACACTACGTTTGGTCATTGTTTCCACTTCAGTTTTGAGTTGAGATTCAGTAAACCGTTACGAATGTTCTTCGGTTTCACGCACTGTTCACTAATAACCTCACTTTCCGTAAATATTTTTCTTCATGGTAAGTGAACAGTGAAGAGATAATATACTCCGGTTTATTGCACTACTGCTTTTAATACCTAATCTTTCATAACATTTTTTTCAGGGTTAGTAAACCGAGAGGACGTAAAATTTCAGTTTATTGATCCTTTGTGTCGTCAATGATCCTTTGTGTTGTCGATGGCGTCATTTGCCGTATCAATCAAAACAAAGAACTACTCTGAACAAAGAATTTTTTCATATTTAGTCTATCTCAATAGTATCGTCATCATCATACTTAGTCATCTTGGTACTTTCAAACGCATCTAGCAATCCGTTATCAGTTCTATTTTAACTCACTTTAAGTTACCAGAATCTATTCTGGTTGTTTTCGAATGCATGTCGGGCAACTAAAAGTTTTTCTGTTCTTTCACAGTCTATTTGCGTTATGTGCTTCTTGAACTTAGTTATATTACCCTTTTCGTCTGTCCAATATACTTTTCAATATAATAGTAACAATAGACTACAATACTGGCAATTGCAATTGCAGTTTGTTGCTGGAAGAATGCAATAATGTCATTTTTGAAAATTTTGAAAACTATTGAGCCCTCTGGTAAATTGTGGTTCGTACAAAATGGATACAAATTTGCAATTTTTAGAGTACTTTCGAAAGGTCATGGAATTACGAAAACTTGCCTTAAATCTACACTTTGTAATGAGTTTACCTAGTTTCTACATATCTGGTATTCAACATACATGGCAAATAAATTATTCTTTATACAAACTATAATTTACCAGAGGACCTAAAAGAGTTTTTAAATATGATTTTGGTATTCAACATACATGGCAAATAAATTATTCTTTATACAAACTATAATTTATCAGAGGACCTAAAAGAGTTTTTAAATATGGTTTGTATAATGATTCCTTGCATGCGCATGACAGGTAACAATCGTATGAATCAATCAACTGACATTTTTGAACAGTGTCGTGCCGAAAACACATTTTAGGATAACAGTTAGTACAATACAAATCTGTCAACCTATGACAGAGTAACGAAAAGGTTCTCCAAAGAAACATTCCATGGAAGTGATATTTCCATCATAATAAATGATATAAATTCAACAAAAATGAAATAAATTTTACAGAAATATTGAGACGCAAATGAATGAAATTATACAAAAAGGCTAAGACGTGACTTCATAATTGCATTTTATTCGGCAAATTATTAACTGTCTATGCTGTGCGTAGTTGATTGAAACATATGTCGTTAGACATACGTGCTGGCAACTGTGGCATATTAGTAACAATTGAGAGTGGTGTAGCAGGTGATTCGTGCGTCGTCCCTAAATTGATACACGCGCAAAGATCCATTATACAAATTGTATATAAGGACGATATTAGCACCACTCTTTTTTCAACAAATTGCAATAATTCTACACCTAAAGATAAAATTACAAATAATGAATAGTCCAGGATTTATTGAATTGATTATAAATATTGCAGTCATGGTAGCACATGGTTCAATTGAAGTATATAAAATTAGAAAAACCCTCTGTTACCCAAAATGTTTTCAAATACAATTATACAATATAATTATAAAATAGAAACAGAAAATACAATTATAAAATAGATTCTAATAACTTGTATTGATTAAAGGTGTATTGAACTAATATTTAGTGTTAAGTAGCTTTCAAAGTACCGAAATAGCTAAATGTGTAAATAAAGGTTTTTCTAATCTTTCATAGTCTAAACGCGTCATGTGCTCCTTAAACGCAGTTACAATTGCTCTTTTCGTTTATCCAATATACTTTTTGACTACAATCTTAGAAACTGATTTAATAAGTAACGAATGTCGAGGTTAAGAGTTAATGCAATTGGTTGTCAAACGAGTGCAATAATGTTATCTCCAAATCGTTGCAAACATTTGAGTCTTCTGGTAAATAATGGTTTGTATAAAAAGAATACAATTTGCGATTTTTAGAGTACTTTCTAAAGGTCGTGAAATTGCAAAGAGTTGTCGCAAATGTACGTTTTGTAATTAGTTTATCTAGTTTCTACATATATGGTTTTGAATTTACATGGCAGATAAATTATTATTTATAGTCTGTATATTTTTTATAGTGTTTACTCTTTATAGTTTTTATATTCTTTATAGTCTTTAAATAGAATTTTTAGTTACCAGGAGAACTGGTAACTGATGCACATAGAAGATAGGAGGACATATAAGAGTTTTTAAAAATATGAATATGATATTAGTGCATTCCTTTTCCAAGAGATTGCAACGATTCTTAGGAGGGCCTAAAGATAAAATAGCAAATAATGAAAACTTTGAGACTTATTGAATTAGTTATCAAGATTATAATCAATGGTAGCACATGGTACACTTGACGTATATAAGATAGATAAGAAAAGTCTCCTCGTTCTCCAACATGTTTTCGGATACAGTTATGTAATACATTATAATAAATTCTAGAACAAAAATAGGAGCCTTATAAATATAGAGAACATAATAGTTCACTATTATGCTTCACAAAAAATTTTTAAAGTACGCAAAAAATGCTTTGGCATTACTGGTAGTCTAGGAAGTTTAGGAAATGTCATCGAAAGGTATCCAAAAGTATAAACGCTGACTGTGTTTCCAAATTACAATAATTAGCACAGAATCTAAAAATAGACTTCAATCATACTTTGGTATTACTGGTAGTCTAGGAAGTCTAGGAAGTACTCTCGAAAAGTATCCACACGTATCAAAGCTGACTGTGTTTCTAAATCCCATTAATTAGCACAGAAGTAAGTTCGAAAATATTATCGTTATCTGTGGGTTCGAAGACTACCAAGATTACATAGCAAGAAAACTTCATCAGACTACTTGACGACAAATTTCAATAATAAAATTATATCGATTGAAATAAATGCACGATATTCAGTTCCGATAACTACTTTAAAATCCACATCCACTTTGACCAAGACACAGCAACTAGGAACATGGTTTATTAGGACAAATACTATAAAAAAAGAATTATTCTTAAACATCGTACAAAAATATGTCGACAGCAGCTGTTGGTATTTATTAGGTCATATAGAATTACGACACTTATGTTTTGTTCTCGCAATTTGTACTTATCAATATGGAAATTTTATGGTAATATATTTCATTGTCAGCACTGTTTACGATTAAAGAAATATTTATTCATAAATATGTAATTTCATTATTAGTTTGTTAATAACTGACGTTGTTATGCCTGGTCATATCATAGCTAATCAATTGTAAAGGTTTGCCTGTTGCAAATAGTCACTTTATTATAAGGAACAAATCAATATTCTTACGCCAAACACTTGCTGTATGAAATGGTCCTATTTAGATTATCATATAATTTAATGATCTTTTATTTAAACTTAAAGGTCAGGTTGTCCTCGTCAAAACCGTTCCACTATGCAAGTATCTCTTTTCGTGCATTCAATCAAAATTTATGAATGATTATGGCATCTAGAAGCGATATATTTTTCAAGAAAAGGCTATAAAGTAGCTGAATGCACTAGATTACAAGGTTAAAGAGGCATTACAGGAATGAAAATCTGTGAATATTACTTTTAAATATACGTATACAGTACCTTCATTAATATTCACAAACTATGTGACTGTAAAATTTAGACAACGAACATTATGCTGATGATATTAATTAATTGGAAAATTCCCCATATCAAGTGCAATGCAAGCTGCAGGATAGTAAAATGTAATACTAAAGCTGTCAATATAGCTGTTATGTATAGGATGTCTCAGTTGAAACTATAGAATTTGAACTGCGCGATTTATGTTCTATCACAGATAAGGCGTCAATATTTAACGATTGTCATCTGCAGATCAAACGACGTTAACATACAGCGACTAACAGTTCAACAACGAATAGTTTGTGTGCAACTGTTTCATGAAAGTGAGCAATCATTTACAGTCGCATGAAGAAAAATTCGCACAAAATGGAGGCAAAATAAAGCGCATATATAGTTAACCAGGGGCGTAGCGTGAGAAAAGAATCTAGGGACGTGATAATAATTTTATAAGGGGAAGAGGTATAGTCAGATGTATGGTAGGCTATATGAAAATGGTAAAAATAAAAAAAGACATTAACCTAAAATGATTATGCCGAGGTATATATCCTATAATTTTTAAAATGAAGATCAATTCTTCAGTTGTTGTTTGTCCAGCGAAAACGTCTATCACTGTTTCTTCAAATGTTGGAGACGAGATCATATCTTCTAACAAGGCACTTTCAATATTTATTAATGCTAAAGCTGACAGTCTTTCTTGCTTTTGAAAATTTCACAGATAAGTCTTTATTCTCTTTAAATATGAAAATGATATTTCCGCGGAAAGAAAGTAGCAGGAATAGTCAAAATTAAATGACATAATTTTGATGACTCCGGGAAAACAGAAGATAATTGAAGGGACCTACATTGGTGATTTTCAAACATAGAGCCTTTTTCATATCGGGATCACTATAAATCACCGAAAGTTCACTTTTCAAACGATTTGCGTCAAAGAATGTTCCATACGTATCCACTAAAGAAGAAAAAAGTTCGTCAGGAAAACGTTTCACGAATGAAGTAAATTGTGTGGAATCTAGATTTAAGAACTTCAATTTAGAAATTTCACTAAACCGTTCACTAATGTTCAAAGTAATAACGTCCAAAATTTCATAAAACAATCGTGCGTAGATGCTTTTCTTATCTTCTTCAGAAATTAAATCCAAACGCATTCTGTTACTTGATGGTTGATTTTCTAACACAAATCTGTCCATACGGTCCCAAATGTCACTAAACACGTTTCTCATTTTTTGAATATGTGATTTGAAATCGGCGATCTTTCATTGCAGTAACCAATATCTGATATTTTTGTCTGTAGAATTTTAAACAGACTCTCGGAATATGGGAATATTGCAGAAAATACTGATAAGAAAAATTTAAAATCAAAGTTGCGCAATAAATTTAATAGGCCTTTAGCACAAATAACGGTTTCTCGATCCCCTCATTTTCCATAATTACCTGAAACAGCGCTTCCAAATCTTCCTTATGTTATGGCGATAGTCGCCAAGATCCGGACTGAGTCCGGAAATAATGACAACACCCACTCCGAGGTTTCACTGTTCACTGCGTAAGATCACTGACCCTGTCGCCCATCTAACGCGTAGTTTGGATGTAACGTGGACCATCGCATTTCAGCACTGCAGTAAGTAACGCTGGAGTCCAATAATTTCGGGCGCCTTCACGGTCGATTTAAAATAAAAGAGTTGATGGTAGCGTTTAAAGTAAATACTGTATGTTTGCGGTCGGTTTAAAATAATCAAAAAATTGTAATAATTCAATAAATCGATTGAACTTTTAAATAACACTAATTTGCCAATTTTTTAAGGGATGCGACGCATCACTTGCATCCATGTACGCTACGCCCCTGGAGTTAACAGTTCCAGTAACTTAATCCAGAAATCTGAAGAAGACGGGTTCTGTTGTTAATAAGGCAACACCAACATGTTGTCGTCGTGATAGGTCAGTTGAAAATATTGCTGCAGTGAAAGAAAGTGTATGGAAGTATCCAAACACATAAATTCGACTTCGTGCACAACAATTGAATTTGTCAAGAGCCACCATGTATCGGATGTGCATCTGTCAGCAAACAGAATTCAGTTGGCAGAACAATTAAAAGTTACAGATTATTTACGTCGTAGATTTGTTAGATTTGTTAATAGTACGACCAACGTCGTAGATTCGCTAATTGGGTGTTAAAAAAGAAACTAGGTGATGTTGATTTTTATAACAGAATATTGTTCAGCGATGAAGCACATTTTCATGTTGACAGATTCATCAGTAAACAAAATTGTCGTATTTGGTGCTGAGAATCCACATGCTGTTCACGAAAATGAAATGCATCCACAGAGATGCACAGTTTAGGGTGCATTTAGGTAATGGAGTAACTGAATGGGAAACGCTATCGTGACATGTTAAATAATTTCTTTTTCCAACAAATTGACAAGTTGGATTTGAACAAGATATGGCGTCAGCAAGACGGTGCCATGTGTCATACAGCACGTGCACATCATAACTCTGTTGCATATTAAATTTCCTAATCGTGTTATCTTGTGGAATGATGCCATCAAATCGCCTGCAAGATCATGTGACTCAGTCCCACTGGACATTTTTCTTTGGGGTTATGTTAAGGGAAATGTATACACCACCCAGTCGGTAACAATCAATGACAAACATTCAACGTGTTATCCGGAAAATAGAGCGAGTTTTATGTGCCCGTGTTATGGATAATTTTGCTAAACGAATTGCATCATGCCAGGTGAATAGAAGCGGCCATACGAACGATTCGATTCTTTTCCATTTGTAGCCGTATCGTCTCCTTTTTATGTTGAAAACTTTATGCTATGTCCAACTTTAACAACTTAAATACATTAAAAAGCATCATTTACATAATAAAATATATCGAATATGTGTATGAATTAAATCAAATGTAATATACTCATGACTAAAAGAAACATCTTAAATTAAAGAGTCAAATGATTGAAATATAAGGGTAGGTATAGAGAATATGAATTATATTCGTATTTATGATGTTACAATGAATTAAGTGTCAACGAAAGGAAAAATCGTCTCATTTCATAAAATTATAGATTAAGTGGACTGTAATGTGAAGAAACACCAATAGCAGTGATTGAAGGTCATCGCTTTTAAATTCTGAGACAGATTAGAAACAGCAAAGAACAAACGGCGAACAAAATATATTTACTTTTAAAAGAACTACTACATAATAAATACTACTATTAAAATATTATGAATTGTTCTAAACATGACTGTAGACAATATTACATTGTCTACAATATTGTAGAATGGAATGTGCAGATGGAACATGAACCATCTGCACATTCCATTCTACTTGAGGCTTTAAAATAAAGCCTATATCTTTGATTACCTATGAAAATTTATTTTATAATTTAACTTAAAAATACAGCTTCTACTCAACTTACCACAAAAACAAAAAAAAGCTATTTAGCACTATAAAACATTATAATCAGTAAAATAAGAAAGTAAACAAGCAACGGAAAATACTCTGGAAAATCGCGTGCTGGAGACGTCAAAGAAGAACGACAGAAATGTCATAAGTAAAATGTTATGTTATGAGGCATTCTCAATATTAATATTTTGTATATATGTATATAAATATAGGAAAGCACCTTTACTAATTGTAAGTATTTAAACCAATAACACCAGAACAGTTTCATTGCAGAATTCTAAGTACCCATATTGCTAATCGTTTTGTGACTCACTCATTAAACAATATATTTGACCATCTTTAACCATTCTGTAATTTGAGGTCTATTCCATAAGCATCGAGTTGCTTTTTCAGCTCAATATCATACTATAATATTGTAATATGGAGTGTTGTCCATTGCAATCATGGAAGGTTCATTTAAATTACAGATGAATTTTTATTTTTATCATTTCATTAAATCAGATCAGATCTCCAGTCATATCACATGGTAATGGACCAGCTTAGATTTTTTAGAGAGAATCAATGCAGCATAATTATAAAAGTCTTTACTAGTACTAACATCTAATGCATTGAATCTTCTTCGTATTTTTCTGGTTTAGGTACACTGTGATAATGTGGTGCAACTTCGCTGAATCAGTTTATTAAGAAACTATATACGATATTTACTGTAAACAGTGGTCATAATCATCATATTGGTTGATTGTTGAGTGAAACAATACTAGCTCTCGGAAAATAACAGCAAACAAAAACAAGTTCAAACAAGAGTATACTCTTGAAGAAGAGTAGAACATAAGCGTACATATGTTAATCATCATGATGGATTTTGATGGTGTTGCGTACTGCCAAAATGTAAAATTATAGCGATTCTAATTTTCGCTCAGAAATAGTTTTGCCACAGAATCGTATTTTGACTCGAAACCAATCCCTTATCCTCCAGATGTTAGTCCTTCGAGATATTTTGACGGTGAACGATTTTCAAATGTTTTGTATACAATTGTAATGGTTTTTGTCTAACACCGTGAATGCCATACTTTCATTTCCTAAAATTAATACGTTTTAGAGTGCTTATTTTTTTTTGTGTAATGATGCTTAAAATCCTATACATGTTTCCATCAATTTATGTTGTCAACTCTTTATAGAAAGATAAACAAGCATATAATATTTAATTATAGATGATAAAACATCCTGAACTTGGTATTAATTAATATTTACATATATACATATTTACAAATTAATCCGGTTATGTAAGTTTAACAACTTTTTATTTATTTATTTCGTTATTCTGGAAAAGTAGTTAACAAGTTTCATGGGTTTTCACATCGTATGAATTATATTTTCTTAACGTGAGTAGAACGATCTCTATCATTAATTTATAATTTTGCTACATACCGCTCGTCAGTAATAGGAAAAAGTGTAAGATTCTCTAGATACGTGTAGAAGAAAGAGTGAGGCAGCATTCGAAGGGAAAAGGATGCACTTTATGCGCTGCCAGATCGAACTCCGGGTACATTCATATTCAATATATTTTCATCGATATTCACTCTGCAAAGGTCTCAATGCGACTGACTAAAGACCAGACTATTTACTGCGCACCTCATGGGCGGCCGGATATCACAGTTTTGAGACTTGTTCCTATTCTTGACGAATAGTACGTATCTTATTTATCAGTTTGTGTAGTTCTATTTAGTCTCTTTATATGTAAAAATAAAAGCAGGTATGGCATATTTACTTCCTCAATAGGTACATAACTATGGTCAGTATGTACCTGTATATCAAGTAGTATATACTTACTGTGTTGTGTTTTCGACATATTTACATACAAGGATACTTCCTTCGTGACAAAAATATCGGTAATGGTCTAGTGTAGGTAATGTGATATATTAGGGTTACTCTAACTCAATACAACTATTTAACTTTTCCAGAAAATACAGAAAATATTATAATTAACCCAGATATAATAAGATAACCAAGTAGATTAATGTATCAAACAAATTTTATACATTAAATACAAATTATATTTAAAACTCTCTTCGATTTAGCGTGTTGACTTTCTCTTGAAGAAAATGCCATCTGTTATAAATAACATCATTAATAAATTGACTTGAACTGTTCAGAAATTTTTTAACTGAAATTATTTGTCGTTTCTTAGAAAATAGCTAAAGTTATAAAACATTTAGTACGAGGGTGTGTTATCAGGAAACTTTCATCTTTCCGTGCATACTATTTTTTTTTTCATATCTACCACATCTAAATTAGATTTATTAAGCTTTTTATACTAAAATATCTTAATGGCATAACTAGGTACTTTATATAACTTTAATTAATGACGAAATGATAACTAAATTGAATTAAATAGAAAACGTTAAATCAAAGCTTATCTGTGTAAGTAGTTAATCTTAATTTTCTTTAAAATACACTGTCTAAAATAAGAATGCATATCATGGGCATCTAGAGCATTGTAGAAGATACGAATTCGGGGAATGGGAAATAATTCTGTAATACGGATACTACCCCAGTGATCTTAACAAACCTCAACAATTATTTTCGTTTCTGAATTATTTCGAAAAAAGTAAATTTTTGAACTTTTAATTAATTTTTAATTTTTTTTCACGATATTATATAGAAAAATGGGAAAACAAACAGACCGCCTTATTGTACTTTGTAATAAACTTTAACGTGGTAATATTTTAATCCTTCGATGTTTCTTGTTCGTGGAATTATCATGAACTTCATTCTTACTTTTCCGCACTCCACTATAAGCAAAAAAGTAATGTAATCGTGTAAAGAAAAAGTGAAAAAACAACATTTTCTTTGGGTTTGTTTTTCGTTTTTCGGCCTAAAGACAAAAAAAAATGGTTTTTAAAATTTCATTGCTGTGTGGTGTCGTCGTTGTCGTCGGCATTTATTCTTGTTAGCACGATAACTCAACTAAATCGTGTCGGATCGATCGGGTTTTGACTGATTCTCATCGGGGACGTCTCCCAGATGACACCTATTTTGAGGTGGATGGCACACACCACCCCCTCCCTTGGCTCTATTTGAGAAATTGTTTTTGTTAGCACGATATCTCAACTAAATTCTGTCGGATCGATCAGGTGTTGACTAATTCTGATCGGGGACGTCTCCCAGACGACACCTATTGATTTTGAGGTGGACAGGACACAACCCAGCCTGTCCATGGGTCATGAGAAAGCACGATGGTGGACTATTTGAGAAATTTGTTTTGTTAATACGATAACTCAACTAAATCGTGTCGGATCGATCGTGTATTGACTGATTCTGATCGGGAACGTCTCCCAGATGACATCTATTGATTTTGATGTGGATAGGACACACCGCACCCTGTCCATGGGTCATGAGAAAGCACGACGGTGGACTATTTGAGAAATTACTTTTGTTAACACGATAACTCAATTAAGTCATGTTGGATCGATAGGGTTTTGACTGATTCGGATCAGGGACGTCTCCCAGATGACACCTGTTGATTTTAAGATGGATAGAACACACTCTACCATGTTCATGGGTCATGAGAAAGCACAATGGTGGACTATTTGAGAAATTTGTTTGTTAGCACGATCACTCAATTAAATCGTGTCGGATCGATCGGGTTTCGACTGATTCTGATTAGGGACATCTACCAGATGACACTTATTGATTCTGCGGTGGATATGATACACCCCACCCTGTTCATGGGTCATGAGAAAGCAGGAGAGTAAACTATTTGAAAAAAGTAAAGCTGTCGCATAAAACACATAAATTCTACATTTATGTGTTGATCTATTTTCTCTTGGCCACTCAATTTCGAGATAGAGTTGTTCTACGTGCGGAAAAGTCCGTTTTAAGGTTTTAAAACTGTTTATTTAAATACGGATCCAGATTTTGTTTGTGGATTTTGAATGCATTTTTATTTTACATTCACTTACACATTACACTTAATAGGTAACTAATCTGACTCCTGTGATATAGTTTAAGCAAAGGGTTTTTTATTGTATGTTAAACCAACTCCTAAAAAACATTTACAGACACTTTGACGCTTTAAGTAAATTCGTCGTCAAATTAAGTTTTTTTAATGCGCTTTAATACGGACCTAGACATTGTTTACGGATTTTGAGTGCATTCTTTATACTAAATTTACTTATGTATTACACATAAAGCTTAAGATATGTTTTTAATTATATTCGTTACTAGGATATATGAAAGAAATAAATAATAAATTTTATTTGAAAACTAGATATAAATACAATTTATTAGAGATTCGTCCATCTAATATGTAAACGATAATGAGTCATCAAAACGATTTAATATGATATAATAAAAAATTATATACATAATGTATTAGCTTAAGTAACTGGAGAAATATTATAGTGATACCTTAAAAAGACAGTCGACATTAAAACCATAGATATTAAACTTTTATTAAAATTCAAAATAAGAACCATTATTTTCTAAAGAAAGATAGCGTATTCGTATCGTAGAGTCTAAAACTCTGGTTAAAATTTGTGGAGTAATGCTGTTAAACGCCTTGAAAATACATACATGTAATTACTGTTGATTTTCAAATGTATACGAAATATATGTCTGTATACGAAATTTTTTATTTATATTTACAGAAAAAATCCAGCGGGATAATATCCGGTGATAGTGCTGACCAGATATGAGTGCCAATACATTTTTCTGGGAACCGATTGTATGCATTATCCTGAAATTTCCTAGTATACCACTCACATAATGTTCTACGCCTTTTTCTTTGTTGCTTGAACCAAGCCCTTGGAACATTCTAAATTTATTTCATAAGAACAGAACCGATGTTTTCGTAAAATAAAATTGGATGTAGATTTCGCTATCCTAGTACGAATTAAATTTCAGCACGATTAAGTTTTTGAATAGACCCATATTCTCTAAGGTTTGCCACCTAACCTTCTAAAAATAGTGTTCTTAGGCTGGTGCTTTCTTTTCGGGTAAATACATGTCACTATATCAAAAATTTTTTTAATCGAAAATAACTGACTGATCACTAAAACTTAAACGATCATCGTTTATTATTATTAAAAAAATTAAAAATGGCTTATTATTTAAATTAAATTTAAAAAACACCTTATTATATAAAAAAAAGATACAAACGCAATACGAGTAGCACATTAAATAATTTTTCAATTTACTTTCATTATCAGTTTAAACGAAATAATTTTAAATTGAGGTCGTAGTATTATTTTTATTTATGGAAACATTTATGGAAAATGGAGATTGATCATATTTTGAGAATAGGGCCAAATAAATCATGATCGCAAATGTCTTTATCGGATCAGTTTTAATAATAAGTGATATACAATTGATTTGTTACCTTATTTTCCTTTACTGACATGAAGCTATTACGAGTAATAAATTTGATTTGCAACTTTCGAGCAAACATTACTGGCAACTAGTTTGCAAGTAAAGGTTACATAAATCCTAGTAATAACTATGACTAGAGTGAAAAATATTTTACGTTCTAAGTATAATACATACATACAAGTGAATTTAGAATAAAATACATATTTAAAATCTGTAAAAAATCCAGGTCCGCACTTAAAAAAATAAGTTCATGATGATTCCACGAACACGAAACTTTGGAAGACAAAAATATCATTACCACGTTAACGCTTATTATAAAACACAATGAGGTTATTTTGTGTTTTTCCATATTTTTCATGTGATAACAGAATGTGAAAAATAAATGATAACAGAACTTTAAAAAGTTAGTTTTTTCGAGATAATTTGATTTTCACAACATTTGAAGCTTAATATGTGATTTTCTAAATTTCCTACATATTCGAAACCTATAGTATATTATTAAAACACAATTAGTGTTACTACAGTGAAAAATCTATAATAGCGTTCATATGCAAATGTATCTTATAAATGTAATTTGCAATGATATTTTGCAAGGTCGAACTTTTCGTCAAATATCGTATAATTTTTATTACGATTACCATTCTATTGCGATCTCAAGTATTATTTTATAAACGATTAAATAATGCTTCAGTTGAACAATATTAAAAAAGTTACATACTCGTATGTATGATACATTTAGTGAGATATTATTTCATTATCAGAAAAAAAAATTAAAAACTATAGTATCTAGATGTATGTATTGATCACAAATTGTGATATATGGAATTTTGAACTATCCTTCGATATATCTTATGAAAACATGTTTTCTCTAATACAAATAAATGTACCATTCATATGTTTTAATTTTTTAAAATTTCTCCGGTTTTGATTTCCAAAAATTAAAAATGTTGCAAATTCCATTTGATTTCTACGCACGGAAACCTATAAAACTAATTCAATGGTACACATAAGTATATCGCAAATGGATTCAATTGATATCAGATAATATACATATTAATACATATCATATCGTATACAGTAATTATTAGTTAAATGAGAGAATTGCTTCGTAATTGAAAATTAAAAGTAACGCGCCTATAAAGAACTTGCATAAAAATCTGAAGAAATTGCAGACGAAAGATGTTACATCATTTATTTGTCGAATGAGAGATTTGTGATATCTCAAAATTGAAGATCAATAACCAAGTAACTAAAAGTCCTGTACAATGAAGAAGCACAGCTACAGTACACGAGTATAATTTTGCAATTGAAATAGGTAGGTCAAGACAGTGATTAATCTTGATTGGGGTAAAGAGGCAAGAACAAGGCGAATTTGTGAACACCAGCACAGATGAATATATTTATCCAGAAGAAGGTGCAGGATGGTAAATAGTATTTTTGGACTAGCAGTCAAACCAGATGAGAGCGACAGCTGGGATAAATGTCCTGGATACCTGTAGTGTGCATGGATTTCTGTTGGGAACTTGTAAAATATATGATTACATGTTTGAGCAACCAACGGATGAATGATGACTCTGTAAGAACATAAGGCCACTAGTGTACATATTAAAACCTGAAACCAATATTTTCATGAATCAGTTCAAGAGGTAACGTGTCTGAATTATGTGACATAGTTTAAGCAATTGGTATTTTACGTTATATAATCCAACTTCCAAAAAACATTACCAGAGGTTTTGATGCTTTAAGTTAAAATAATAGTGATTAAGTTTTTTCTAAATATGGTGAATTGAATGAAAAAATCAAAAAACAAACGGTGCTATTTTGTGTAATTTGTAAAGTCAACGTTTCTAGGGGCTCGACGAAGGTAGGGAATGTTAGAATATTATCGCAAAAAGTAGTCATGACAAAATCATACGTCTCAAGACTATTTATGAAATAGATTTGGGATTAAATTCTTTACTTCTGAATGAATTTTATGAACAGTAGATGGGAGTAAACTTTCTGAACATACGTTGAGGAGATTTTATTACCTAAATTGGGTAATTTATTATCGTAGTGATTACTGATACTGCTTAAATGTGTTACCTGCAAATCATTTGGTCCACCGTTTCACCATGAATCGTCCCCAAAGTAATAGGTCGATAACTTTTCGACAGAATTTTAGGAATATTCCCCAAAAGTTTCGAGGCAGCCCGTTTCACCAAGGACATCTGAAAGCAAAAATGGTTTAATTAAATTGTATGTCATTTACATAACGTCACTGATAAGATAACACTACACACAGACACCCTATAAAAATTACCCAATTCAGCTAACAAATGTTAAATGTAATATTCATCTATAATAATAGCTGTTTAAATAGGTTTGTAATACACATGGCTGAGATTAGGTATAATTAAAGTGGCCAATATTTTAGTTTACTACACCTATTTTTCTTAATGACAGATCCTCATTATATAATTCCACTGGATATGTTCTTATTTTTTAGTTAAGAACTGACATAACTACTCGATAGATAATGACAAATATTTAACAATATGATGTATGACCACATAGATAGTGATAATAATAGGTGATCTCATTGGAATGGGTATGTATACATAAGGTGAAGGTATTTTAAGCATACATCAGTTACTATGAACGTTGGTGTGGGTAGTAGTACAAAACTTACAGATTATAGTAGACTGTTTTCGGAATCCTGAAGTACGACGAATCCTGAAGTGTTGCGAAATTCCATTAGTGACAATGATTAACGCAATTATATGTATAAAGTATTGGTGTGGTATTCAGGAAGACTCCATTTCATAGTCGCAAAGTTAATGAAAATGTAAGAACCGTGTTCGCATTTCTTACGAACACTGCCGAATTGGGAGAAAACATTAAAAAAAGGCAAGATGGATACTAGTGAGAATCATGGTGGACTACACAATGTAGCATTAGAGTATAACAAACGTATTGCCGTAGTGAAGTACCTTTCAGGGCAATGAAGAGGTTGGAGTACCTCTAAAATTTTCCTCCAACTGAAAATGTTATCGTATGTACCTCATTTTAAGGCAACACTTGGATATGTGGAAGTTGTTGAGTAGGTAAACTTTTTTTGTTGAAGACAATAAAGTATGAAATGTGATCCGAATTTTTAAAATCTCAATTTATAAAGAAGATCTCCAGAAGGAGACGTGAACCTTAATGTTCTTTAATACGATACGGGAAGAAGTGTTAAAGTGGAACGATATATTCAGTTTCTGGCTGATATGATGCAAGATGTACATAGGTGCAGAATAATATCAGCAACGTGCTCTTTTTGATAAAAATTTTGGGCCCTATAAAGTTTGCCATTCGTTAAGTATTATGCTGCAGAACTGTATTTTGACTTCGATCCAACCTTCGTATTCTTCAGCGATTACCTTCTCAGACTATGGTTGTGTTTAAGAAATGTTTCAGGGAATGTATAAACTGGGAGAGGGGTGGTAAGCTGTTCTTTAGTAGCAGGACCAACACTTATATTTGCTCCTGCACTAATTATGTATTGAATTGCTGAAGTATATGTTTCATCACTGTCATGTTGCCACTCTTCGTAGGACATTCTGTTTTGTATACATGTTTGCATGCAAGCATTCTATTCTGCATGGTATGACCATATATAATGTGAAGGAGAATACCTTTCAAAGCATCTTATATTAATAATGTCTTCATCTGAATTGTTAAATATTGTATCAGGTTAATTAAAACATAGAAACATTAAAACTATTTGAAAGTAGTCAAATATACTGCTTCTCAATAATAGGAATTAGTGTGAGATTTCTCTATGTATGCGTAGAACAAAGAGTGAGGGCAGCATTCAGCTATTTACTTAGACCAGGCTATTTACTGCGCATATCTCGTGGGTAGCCCGATAGATACTTGTTCCTATTCTTGACGAGCCGTAAGTTCGGAAAAGTCCAATTATAGATCTTGTAAAACGCCCAGTATTCGTTTTGGATTGGAAATAAATCCTTTAAAACGTTATTATTCATTGTTCTTCAAATACAGTGTGGGGCATAGGAAGCTGATGATTTCTCAAATGAAATAACGTTGAAAGTATAAAAGTTTTTATTCAGCATTTCCTATTAGGGCAAAGGTAATTCCATGCCATTTTAATTTTTGAATAGAACGTGTGTGAGGTGAGCTTCATTATTACGTACACATTGTTTTAATCAACTTCGCATATTTCCTATTACTCTCTGTAGTGATACAGAGCGAGTAATTAATGCAACTTCATCTCCGATTCGTTGATGTAAATCTTGAATATTGGAGGGATCGAGGAGAAAACACATTGCTGTTGGAGTAACCCCATAACCAGTAATCACAAAACATTAGATTTAGATAACGAGCGGGATAAGGAATATCGTCGTACCATAATTCGATAATTCAAAGTGAGCAATCTCTGACGCTCTGACATAAGCAAAAGATTCTTTACACACTTTTGTCTGACATAATTGCAAGAAATTGTTCTGCAAAATTCAGGTTCAGATTGCTTAGTTCCTGGACAGCCACCATTTTATAGAGATGAATGTGAAAATTCTCAATCAAAAGTCTACGGAGGCTTCGACTTGAAATTCTTAAGGCACTGCGCTGTCTCCTGGCTGAATAGGGTATAGGTATTCTATTGGATTTCTGCTCTCACACTTTCGATGTTCCTCCACCAATAGGACCTAATGGCTTTTTATTTAAAGCGGAACTCTTTGATCGAAAGCTATGCACCCATTACTTTATGGCGTTATGGCTAGGGATGATATGAAATTTCGAATTGTATACAAAATTCCCCATGAGTTGGAATAACTAATTCACCCTTTTTAAAACGTTATTATATCACTAACGTACAATGCTGCTCGGTTCACAGCTCTAAAATTAAATCTGTCGACTAAAATGGCATTAGGTAAGATCTCTTCTCCCCCATACTAGACATGACTAGTTTACGCAGTTGCCAGGAAACAATAATTAAAAATGATTAGGTGTCTTTGCCTCAATCTGTATCTATCTACAGGGATAACGTTTGTCTTTACTAAAACTTTGACAAGAATTGTTTTATACCTGTCTTCAAATCTTGTTATGTTAAATCCAAAAGTTAACTTCTAAGTCAAAAGGGCTTTCGTTATTTTTAAAGGTAAGTTTAAAAAATGTCGTGCCCAAAATATAGGAGAAAGTGTATTAAATATCAATTGTCTACTTGCAGAACTTCATAAATCTTAAAAGTTCCGAAATTGAGTTATTGGAATCGTTGGATTTAATCCAATACAAATATTGGTACCTCAGTGTACCTCTGAGATACACGATAATTTAAATCATTGATTGTATTTCTATTCTTTTGGGGTCAGTAATAATGTCGCAGTTCCTACTTCCTGCTTAATTATGCACTTATTTGAAATAAAATTGTTATAGACCTTCAGACCTAGTAACAATAAAAAATTTTAGTACTCGTTAGGTGCTGATTCATAATGGTACAGTCATACGTCATAAAAATTACAAAAGAAAAAATACTACATTTCATTGATAGATCATGTAGCAAATCGGTTTTTTGTCTCATCTGCAAGACTGTCGAAACCAACGTTTTGCAAGTAAACCATCTATATGTTACACATGTAAATATGTCATACGTATATATGTATAAATGTCTGATAAACATTATCGTATATAAAAAATAACCGCTATTATATATTTTTATTATATTATTTAGAAGTAAATTCATTATATTTAGAAACTATGTACATATTTTGCATTTCACAAGTTTCTCAATGGAATTTTTTTAAATTGACATTTGGATGGAATTTGTTTGTATGAATAGAAAAATTTTATAATTTGACCAGTAATCTTTTTCGTAACTACATTATTAATGAATAACAGCGTAATTGTATATAATAACATGTTGCTATATAAAAAATAAAGTATGTGAATTGAATACTAGTACTAAATACTACAATAAAATTAAGGGATAGATGTTATAGGGTTATAGCAAATTTATTAAAATTATCCTCATTGGAATGTTTTCACATGGAATGTTTCGAGATATGAAGTGATTTCAATGTCGATTAATAATTCCAAGTTATATATGTACATTTATGATGAGAAATAGAACTCATACCACATCTTAAAAGTTATCTAATATAGGTTTGAAAGGTATTGGCTTTAAGTGTAAATTACAAAAAAAAAAGAATAAACGGCGAAAAATTGTGACAAAAATTGAGGTCATGGCTTGCATATGTAAACTTATTTAAACATCACGTGGCATAAATATAAATTAAATTAAAATATAGTACTGGTTTTTCACATAAAGGGTAATTTCGAACTTCCTCTGGACATACTTTTCTAACACAAAGTAGTTGCAATATCGGTGTTTTTACAGAAAATATTCAGCCCAGTTCTGATTTTCTAATTTTTCTAATGGCTACTTCTACATGCCCCAAGAGAAGAATAGATCTTCCCTACAATCATAGTGAAACTAGAACCGAGACAAAACTAGAAACGAGAGCTTATTACTTTACAGGATTAATGTACGCTGGAGTCGCTTAACTGCCAATTCGACCTGCGAAAGAACTTTTCCTGCCATGAAGTACGTCACATAGATATTCTTTGAACATTAGGACAGTTTTATTTGCTTTGAAATAATCGAATACAATTTTTGTATTTTTCGAATCGAATATTCGACATATATCGATCGAATATATTTGATCGAATATATTCGATCGAATACAATTTTGTATTCGATTTTGTATTCGATTTTTGTATTTGTATTGATTTTTAAGGTTTTTTGTAAAACCTTAAAAACTTGAAAAGAACAACGCCTTGTATTGAACAAGTTGTAGGACATTTCCAACAGTTTCTTTAATTTGTTTTGTTTACGGTTATTTAATCTTAATTTTCAAACATTATTATTATATTAACTCTAGAATTTATAACACATTTGCACGTTATCGATAATGACAGAATGGCAGATTTCAAAAAATAAAACCCGCCACAGATAGGATTCGACATTTGTCCCGGATCGAAACCGAACGACATACAGCTGTTTCAAACTTATTAGTTCTCATCAGTGCCGTACACGGTACGCCAATCCAGGACAAATGCCGAATGAAATTTGTGGGGTATACATCTTTATCGATACGATCTATGTCAGTAACATATAAGTCGGAAATCGAGAAAGGAACTACCAAACCGCCAAGCGGTTATCAAAGTAGTTCCCGAATAGCAAGGCTATTGCATAATCGCTATAGGAAACAACTACTCCTCGGGCTAAATGTTACTGACATAGATCTCCTATATGTTAGAGCTCCTATAGATAGAGATAGAGCTCCTATATGTTATTGACATAGATCGTATCGATAAAGATGTATACCCCACAAAGTTCATTTGGCATTTGTCCTGGATTGGTGTACCGTGTACGGCACTGATGAGACCTCATAAGTTTGAAATGCCTGGCGGGGCTTTAGCCCAAGGATTAGTTGTTTCCTAATTAAGCGATTATGTAATAGCCTTGCTATTCGGGAACTACTTTGATAACCGCTTGGCGGTTTGGTAGTCCCTTTCTCGATTTCCGACTTATATGTTACCGTCCATTTTATGACTACGTTTGACCAGGACAATTGTTGTTTCTTGGGTGTAATTATTACACTCGGGAACAGTCAATTCGTTGTCAGCAATTTAAGAGTCGATTCTGAATACAATACTACATCTGATACTGAAAATGGCATTACTTTCTCATTACTCATTGCTTTACTAAACTAATGTGTACTGGAATCACTTAACTGCTAATTCGACCTGTGAAAGAACTTTTTCCTGCCATGAAATACGTCATCTACATAGATATTCTTTGAATATTGGGTACAGTTTAATTTGCTTTGAAATAATCGAATAAAATTTTTTTTGTAAAACCTTGAAAATATTAACATACTAACATGGTGACATGCACACAATCACTAACATTACTAATAAATGCACAAAAAAAATTAGAATTATTTCCGGCGATAACAAATATGCAATTAACATTTTATTCGTCCTCATATCCATGGTGCATTATAATTGTATTATCAGAACACTTATTTGGCATGTTTAAGCTGCATGGTTATTAAACACAAAAGACTTTGTGTTTAACATATGGCGTAACATAAACACAAACGGTTGATACGGAATACAACCATTCCATAAAGCAATAATTAAAATGGTTGGTCGATCACGCCGCGCCGGCTCATGGAAAAAAAATCTAGTCAAATGGAATATAATATAATTAAATTAATTATAATATAACGGAATATTGAACATTATTATTAGGTGGTCGTGAAATTTATAATAATTCTCGAGGCAGATGATTGAAGCTTATTTTTTTTTTTAAGTTTGGACACACGGAAATTAGACATCCTTCCCCAGAAAGCCTACAGGCAGGCTTTGTGTAGGGGAAAGGTAACACATATAAACTTGGACAAACACCCAGCCCTGAGGTAAGTGCCAAGTTCCCTCTGGTGAGAATCGAACTCACGCAGACAATGTGCCCAGTATTTGGCCCAGTCGCCACCCTGTTACCAAATACCAAGTCAGCACCACCGCGGCACCATGAGAATAAGACCATGCGTCACCCATCCAAGTCGCAACCGTGCAATTCATTGCTTGACTTCGAACAGCACAGGTCCGACAATGAACGGAGTACGCTGCCTCATCCTCATCATTATTGACATTATACATTGATGATTGCAATCTATTTTCGAATAAGCTTTAATTATATGTAGGTATAGAAGTACAGAAGAAGTGATTAATGACATTTGTATGGAACAACAGGCTGCGAAACCTGAGCTATTGGACATACGCAACATGCATAAGTGCAATACAACAACGATTGTAAGGGATAAGTTATAGATGTATAATATGGAATAATATCAGGCCCTATTGCCGGCAAAACACCCCAGACGTCTTACGTATTTATTAATACTGTTTATTAATAATTTAATGAAGTATGCTCCGATAAACTGCCAATACCTTGAATACCAATTCTTCACAGAAAAATACTTTTGCCGATTTTTTCAGCGGTACCGAAGCAACATTTTGACTGAATTTGTTCAACAACTATATGAAAATAAACTTCAGCATGACTCCCTTGAGCTTAAGCTTGAGCTTTTCTCCCCGAGTTTTTTTTATCACAGGTTAATAAATATACATATATGAGTTGCATTTTCTTCGACTTCTTTTTATTTGATCATTATTAATTATAACAATATGTGGGACACTTCCAACAGTTACTTTAATTTCTTTTTTTTACGACTATTTTATTTTAATTTTCAAACTTCATTATTATTCCAACTCTAGAATTAATAATACATTTGCACGTTATTGACAATGCTAGAAGGGCTCGTAACTTTGAAAGGTTATACTAAAATCATAAAAATTTTTTTTTGTATTTTATAACCACGTTTGATGGATATAATTTTTGATCCTTGAATAAAATTATTATTAATATAATAAAATCCTTTAGCGCAATATTCTGAAAAGAGTCTAGAGTATACTTACGACAGATACTGTAGAAATTTCAGAGAACAGGTAGAAAAGGGTGAAAAAGGAACTGGATGCCCATGTATTGCAAAAAGAAAACAATAAATATTGTCACTAAAATGTGGTAAGTTTATATCCCAAATTGTAGCTATTTATGTAGTATCTGCAAAAACTGTTTTAATACATAAAAAAAAACAACCATTTCACTACTACAAATTATAAATGAGACGGCGAGAAAAGAGTTTTATAAAAGGATGCTTTACTGACAGGAAGAGGGTGGTGCCTATTTTTGCGCATATAGATATCTGGTACTACTTTTATCATTTTGTTATTCGTGAATTAAATTTATTACTATTCATTAATCCAGAATTTATTGTTAATGTAACAGAAAATAAAATTTGGATATGTAAAAATATTTAAGTCACTTTTTGGGAACATATTATTAGAGAAATCTTATCTATAACATTAAGGCACTATCTAAACAATGTTATGGTATGCCAATATTAAATTTAATCGATTTATTAAAAAAAAAACAAAAGTCATACGCCAAACTGAAGACAACATTTGAATAAATATTTAAAGCAGTTCCCAAATGAGGTTACCAGCATACTGTTACCATTTAAACACAATTTTCAAAACATCTCCGCAAGGTCAACTTTGATGATTATATCACTATTTTTCATCTAAGACATTTTTACACATTAATATATACGAGTAAGCAAATCGAAATAATATTGCGCCGCCCGCGCCCCCTCGCTCATATTAAAGGCACATGCGGAGCATGCCTCTAGAGGCATCGGATGAAAAAATAAAAGTTACCACATTGTTCGCAAGGGTCGATTTACTGTATTGATTTTGTCAAAATGCCAAAATTCTAACGAAAAGCATTTCGTACATCGACCTAAAAACTTCGTGACACACACACGAAAACATCCATTTAGTAAATAGAGAAGATATGCCAACTCTCGTTTTTCCAGGTATCTGAATTCCAAAGTTGGGAGGGGGGAGCTTTCTTCTTCGTTACCAAACTGGATGCGATATTTCTTCCACGATAAAACTATCGCTATTATGTAAATAAATTAGTTTAATTAGTTTCCCTCATGTTTCCTTTGAATATGTGTTTTTGATAACAACATTGAAAAAAATGTAATATATCACACATTGTTTCAAATTATGATATACAGGATATGCTGTATAAAAATGCGACTAATATTAACATATATATATATATATATATATATATATATATATATATATATATATATATATATATATATATATATATATATATATATATATAAATATGCATTTTTTAGAATTATTGAATTCTACTTAAAAAGTGCCCTAAATGAAAATCAGTTTTTTGGATGGTTATTTGTTTCTTTTCCATTTGAATATAAAATATAGGGATCAGTTTAAAATTCATATTTTTGAGAAACGTACTAAAACAGAATGATACAGAATACGGATTAAAACCTTGGCCTTTTCTCAAAAATTAGCTCCAGAAATCGGATATCAGTTTTTCTCGACCTTCTATAGTTTTCGATAAAACTCCAAGTCCCATCGAATTTGCACCATCATGTACATCCATGTGTTACAAATTATATAAGACAACGCTGAGTTTCACGAATTTTCATTGATCATATATTATCAATACTATTTATAAGAAAACTATTTGTGGAAATCTTGCCATGTCTTGTACCTTCTTCATCTACATTACCTCAAATTTTTTGAAGTATACATCACAATTTTGATGTATGCTTTTAAGATGGCTTCAAAATATAAAATATATATTACAAATCGATTTCTCAAATATTAGTGATAATGTAGTCTTTTTACTTTTCCGCATTCAACTATACCAGAGCAGAAAAGTAATGTAATCGTGTAAAGAAAAATGGAAAAAAATTTTTTCTGCGGTTTATTTTTCGTTTTTCGGCCTAAGAAAAAAAAACAATAGTTTTTACAAAATTTGTGTCTATGTGTGTGTCATTGTCGTCATTGTCGTCGGCACTAAAATTTCTTGTTAGCACGATAACTTAACTAAATCGTGTTGGATCGATCGGGTTTTGACTGATTCTGATCGGGGACGTCTCCCAGATGACACCTATTGATTTTGAGGTGGATAGAATACACTCTACCATATTCATGGGTCATGAGAAAGCACAATGGTGGACTATTTGAGAATTTTTTCTTTTTAGCACGATCACTCAATTAAATAATGTCGGATCGGTTTGGACTAAGATTCTGATGTTCATTCTGAGATTTCAAACAAACATATAACGCGTTGCTGATTCTGCATTGAACGAAAACAATATATATTCGGCTTCTATCATGTACGAATGAATGAGAAAAAAAAATTCGTTCGATCAGAAACGTATTGATACGGCACTGAAGCAGTCGTAAAACTAAAACTGTCGCATACAACACTTGATCTGCATTTATGTGTTGGTTTATTTCTTCTCGGCCACTCAAGTTCGAGATAGAGATGTTTTACGTGCGGAAAAGTCCGTTTTAAGGTTTCAAAACTGTTTATTTTTATTTTATTAGCCATGCAAATTTATATTTTAAGCATGTTAATATTGGCGCCGTTGTGTATTTGGAATCTGGTTCGTTAAGATAATTTCATATTTCGGTATTATTTGAAGATTATACTGTAATATGTGTAAAATGCCATAGCGTTTTAGAGGATAGATAACAATACGCCTTCGAGAGTATACAAATATTTGTATCTCATTCTATTGCAAACCACATAAATAACGACATTCCGAGACTATTTGAAAATCGTCAAACAACACGCAATAACGGCGATGAATATGGCCTCAATAGAACGTCACTGATTGGCCAAGCCAAGAGTTTTAACATGACGATAGGCGATACAGAATCGCCTCCAATATAAGGTAATTAACGACAGGATATAAAATTATCTATCAAAATGCACTTCAATAAAGGAACGCCACTTTTTTTTTGCACTTGTAATCCGCAAAAATAATACAGTACCTATTAGATGTCACGGAATGTGTCATTGGAAGTTCCGCATGAACCACCGTAACCGATGGACAGATAGACCGTATAGCATGAGCGTATGCGTTGTCAGGATGCTTATATCCGGTCTCATTGTGTGCACCAGGCAGTTGGCCATTTCGCTTGGAAAACATTACATGTGTGTATAATAGCCAAATCTTATAGTAACAGGGTGGAGTAATACAATCAAATTGTATAAACGGGAATTAAATTTACTACTAGTTGCTTTACGTATTGGTACATTGAAAGATATATTACGTTTGTGACTTGGCTCCCGACCTTTTCTCAAGGTCGTCATTTCTTTTGCAAAGCTATTTATCTGAAGAACTCCTAAGAATAAGTTCAAACCTAAGCCCTCACAACTTTCAGCACATTTTTAATAATACAGAGTCTCAGTTATTAATTTCCTCTTAGCTCTTCCTTTTGACAATGATTGGCTATTGACTGTTGACATCGAAACTTAAACAGTTTCTATAAACCTCTAACGTTTTAGATTTCTCCAAATTAGCTTTTAAAACACTGTTTCGTATGTTATTTAGGTCTACAATGACAATTAAATTTCCTATTTTTTATTTTCGATTTCAAGAAACAACGATTTTTATTACCAAGTTACAGAACAAGATAATACAAAATATATAGGTACAGAGAGAGGTTTTGAACCTCATAAAGTAACAAGACTTAATATGAGTGTTATGGTTAACTTTATTAACGATAACAAATATTATAACAGTATATACATTGATTTTGAAATTTAAAATAAAAACGATTTTGCTTGTCTTAAAGCTTATCTCCAAAGAAATCGATGAACTAGGTAAAATGTTAAAATCTATATATATTTGGTAGTTTCATTCAGAACTTCTTGCACGAATCTATAAGGATTACTTATATGAATTGAACGTAAAACTGCCTATATTTACTAAACGGCTGTTTTCGTGTGTGTGTCACGAAATTTTTAGGTCAATGTACGAAATGCTTTTCGTTCGAATTTAGGGATTTTGACAAAATCAATATAATTAATCGACCTTTGCGAACAACGTGGTAACTTTTTTTTTGATCCGAAGCCCCTAGAGCCATGCTTCGGAGGTGCCTTCGATATGAGCAAGGGGGTGGCGGAATATCATTACGATTTGCTTATTCGTCAGAATATTACGGTTTTACACTTCACCAAACGAGCTAGAGTAGATCGCAATTATTTTTGTTTGTAAGAGTTGCGTTAACTGAACAATTTCTATGATGAACATGTATCATAGATAGGACAGTTGCTAAAATGTATTACGCAGTTTACTTTCTTAGAGGACGATTGTATCAAACACTCAGTTCATATAATTCATGAACTTTTGAGATGTCTCAAACATATTACGATGGTAACTTTTAGTTTTGTACGTAATTAATCATTGTAAGATGGGATGCTAATAGATTTAATTCTACTTTATCTAATATACATATCATTTTTCATGACGGTGTTCTTAGTGAAGATAACTAGGTGATCTTTAAGAGTTTTTATACATTTCTTTTTCCATTACCGTATATGTATAGGTGTACAAGCAGTAACTTAGGTATTTAAAATATTCTGTCTGGAACAAAGTGACCGAAAATAAAATACTATTAAGAAAACTCCCTTGTGTATAAAGGAAAATGAGTCTAAGGATTTGTTGTGTATACAGAACAGTTTCGACAGAAGCGGCAGGAGTAATAGCAGGAATCCCTTCAATAGAACAAATAAAAAAAGAGGCGGGAAAAGTATTCGGCGATAGACAGAGTAGCAAGAGAAAATCTCATGTGTAAATGGAAAGAACAATGAGGCCAAACAACAAATGGGCTGTGGACATACCAACTGATTCCAAAAATACATGTATGGACCAATAGACCATACGGAGAGGTAGACTAATACCTCACCTAGGCATTATCAGGGCATATATGGTTTCAACAATTCCTGTACAAAAGAGGAAGGGCAGAAACAGACTTATTGTTAGATTTATGTGCATTATGTGGAGAACTAGATAAGACGCAGCATACGATGTTGATATGCACGAAATGAAATGATGTTAGACAAAAATACCTCTGGTGACAACCACGGAACAATGGACTGCTGCTTATAAATCAGTAAGAAATACAATAGAGACTAAAGATAGAGCCGAAAGAAGATAAATCGTCGGATACTGTCTTCACTAAAGTAATACTAATGTGGTTTTAGTGAGATAGGAGAAGAAACAGGGGGTCGGGTTTTAGTCGATAGGAATCCAACACCGCCGTTACAACTTCTAGCCGGAATCTCATGTAAGATATAAAATATACAGTCCCGTTCAAAAAATCATTTTGGTTTATGATTATTTTCAAAATAATTACTGAAATAGATAAATTGTTAAAACATTATTTCAAGACAGATACTAATCATCATCATCATGAGGTCATCAGTCCTAAGACTGGTTGGACGCTAACCCCCAGCTTCTCCTATCTTGTGCTAACCAACGCATTTCGCTAATTGTGCTACAACCTACATCCCTTACTATTTGTGAGCAGTAGTCTAATCTAGGCCTACCACTGCCTTTCTTCACTCCTATTTCTGCCTCCAAAATATCGCGGACTATTCCCCTATGTCTCAGCAAGTGGCCTACCATTCTATCTCTTCTCTTCTTTATGTTTTTCCACAAACTTCTTTTCTCGTCGACTTTCTCTAATACTTCTTCGTTTCTAACCCTATCAGTCCACGGTATTTTCATCATTCTTCAGTAACACCACATCTCAAAAGCTTCTAATTTCTTCCCACTTGCTTCCCCTACCGTCCAGGTTTCGCAACCGTATAGCGCCGTGCTCCATACATACGTTTTCAGAAATCTCTTTCTTGTTTCTAAGTTTATTACCCCTGAACATAAAAGTGCTTTCTTTTTGTTAAAAGCTACTCGACCCTGCGCTATTCTTTGTTTTATATCTTTATCGCTTCTTCCATCCCAATTTATTTTACTTCCTAAATAAGTGAAGTCTTTAACTTCCTCCAATCTTTCATTATTAATTTGTACTTTCGTTTTTGCTCTGCTCTCGCGCCCTCTGCACACTAACACTTTAGTTTTGGGATATTAATCACAATAACAATAATTAATGGACGCGGAAATATTAATGAATTAATATATCAACGCGATACTCCTTCTCAACTCTCTGTCTAAGTGAATCCCTAATCTAAGAAAGCTATCTAGGTGATAGTTAAGAGTTCTTCTTCTCAATGTATAACAATTCTATAATAGTTCTTATCAATGTTACAGTCTTAATTGTATTTGAACTTTAGAATTAGTATTATTTCATCGAATTATTTAATAATTTTCGCTATCTCTATTTACTAAACGGCTGTTTTCGTGCGTCACGAAATTTTTAGGTCGATGTATGAAATTCTTTTCGTTCGAATTTCGGCATTTTGATAAAATTAATATAGTAAATCGACTCTTGCGAACAACGTGGTAACTTTTGTTTTTTGGTCCGAAGCCTCTAGAGGCATGCTCCGGAGGTGCCTTCGATATGAGCGAGGGGGCGGCGCAATATCATTGCGATTTGCTTACTCGTCCCTATCTTTAAACCACCTTTGAAATAAAAGTGGTACATAGCTCATGAATATCACGGTTAAAATTATGAAACATGTGCAATCATATCAAATACCATAATGAAAAGCCTAACTAAAAACTTAAATTATAAATGGAATTAAGTTATGGCCATCCATCTTCTACATAGTAAAGTAACTTTCTTCATGAAGCGCATCGAAGCAAGTGCTCCATCCCATAGTATGTGATTATTATGAATCTTATTATGCATATGCGAAAAATAACTTTTGATATCATCCACTAAGAAAGTTTATTTACTATTTAGATTGGGAGGGCCATAATGCCACTTTGTTTAAAAATCCACCTCGTATGTGACTGAATCTGTCTTCAATATCTAATTTTATTCGGGACATCAGATGTTGGGTCGGACCCACTGATGATTTCCAATGCATAAGAAAGGAATATTATTATGTATTTCTACAATGCGGCTATCGTAAGAATTACTATGATAAAGAAACGTCTTTCTTACGAATCATTTAAAATTAATCTGGAAGAAGATGAACGTGTATAGCATATGTGGGAAATAGATATTCCATATTGGTATATTAATCGATTTAATTTTTTAGAAAACAGTTCAATAAATTAAATAAATGCATATTGTTTGTATTAAAATACTTTGATGACTATTAAATGCATTCATGTAGTGTAAGAATCGACAAAGATCGTCAGAATTAACAGTCAAACCCAGTGTATGATTCATTGTATTACAGTCACGATCTTATGTTTTTTAGTCTTTTGCATCTAGTTAATTTATATAGATCTGGTACTTTACCTACTACAGTCATGTTATAAGCAGTAAAATCTATTGATATATTCTAATTTATCTACCAATAGAGTGTTACACATAAATCTTCTGTTAATTCTGCTCATAAAATGTATTTAATTTTAATACATTTAACTGCCTTTTCTGCAAAATAAGTGGTTGATATAATTTCTGTTTTTATTAATCGCTTCATTATTTCGCAAAAAAAAACCTGATTGACTGATATTCCTCGCTCTTTCAATATCCTGTAGTTATTCTTTACTTACGTTATTTAAAGGCAATTGTTGCATTGATTTTTTTTTTGGATTATGATATCAGCTTTATGTCATCATTCTAATTATAACGACAATTATAATATTCAATTCAATCATCATTACAGGTTATTTCTACTACTTTATTTTACTTAATAATACCGTTCTTGAGGACGTCTTTTTTCGTTAAATAAATTTTAGTATCATTCCAAATAGTAAGTTAGTATTAAGAATTAAACACACAGGCACACACAAATTATATTCCTTTCTCTAAATCTTCAGGATGCAGAGGGGAAGGTTACATATATAGACCATTACAAATATACCTATGCTTAGGGAAAGGTACCAAACTCTCCATTGGAACTCAAATCTAAGCATACAATGACACTTCTCATACTGTAACCAGTCTAGACCACAGTAAGAATAACATTATTGGAGACACCTTAATAGGAGAAGACATATATAGTATAACAACATGGATAGGCAGGTAACCTATCCATGTAAAAGATGCGGAACCTTCCTTGGCTTTTATTATCTCCGTGTAGGATACCGACCTAAACCCCTAACGTATTCTCATTAAAATTAAATATGTACTTGCAAATATTAATTAAGCAATATGAAATACTTTAATGAAAGTGCGTGTTAACAAAAATTATATATACTTAAACCAGGTGTGTTAACGAGATAATGTATCAGATTGCCATTTCTTGTTTAAATTGGAATAATATTTTGAAATCACGTATGACATGTAAGTGGGTTGATTAATTTTGAACTTTTAAATGGAACACCCTGTAAATTTTAACATATTCTGATACTGCATGGAAAGTTGCTGTAAGTAAATTACAATTTTTAACATATATCTCAATATTATCATATTTTACGGATTATCTCTTGCTACATTACTAATATCGTACTTTGTGCAATATGCAGTTCACTCACAATCTTTTTCTCTATTTCTTATCAGCCTTCTTACAAGATCGCCTTATTCGCAAGTTGTTAATCCCAAGTAATTTTTCCCGTGACATTGAAAAATAAACCAGCTATCTAAATATAAACAGTAGGATTAATCTTTGAACGAAATAATTCTGTAACGAGTACCTATGACAAACAATGCCAATACAATTATTGTCAATTCTGTAAAATAAGCATCATTAGTAGATAATTGGGACCATCTAGGTAGCTAACAAACACCATCGAATGTAATAATAAATCTCAGAATTTGTCATTTGACCCAGTTCTCCTCGTGGGAAGCCGGAAACAAAGGCCAAATTAATTCGGTGTTTTGTTCAGTCGAATTTACAGTTTATCCAGGGTATTGTATTGATTTGATATTGACTGACCCCTCCTCCCCTCCACAATAACCATATTGCGATTGACGGTCCATCCATGCGTGCACTCGCTCATCTGTTTATTTGTTTTCTTCCCACAGAGGGAAAAGTATGTCCAGATAGTAGAAAACAAAATTCGAAAGGATCAAAATGAAAAGTTATCCATACGTCCCCAGCATGGTGCAAGCTATCACTGTTCTCACGGTATTGAAGATGATGACTAAAGGTAAGATATTCATCTCGAATAGAATTAATAGAATATAAAAACGTAATAATTTATAATATTTGACTTCTCAAAGATTCATTTCTGTTTAATCGATTGATTATAGTATAACTTAGAAAAGTTTCTTGTAGGTTATCGTAAATCAAAATTATTTGAAATTTTCATGAAAGAAACATTATTCCAGTAAATATTAGGTCGTCCAATATCAAAACTGATGGACTAGGTTTAAATACAAAGCAAATATTCCCAACGTCTATATTTCAAAGAAAAAATAATAGATTATTCAAATTTAATGGAGTTCTTGTATAAAAATTATTCATCTTGATAAATAGTTCAAAAACCATGATATCATCATAAGTTGTTTATTCATAATAGATTGAGGATAGTTGGATAAATCTTTTCCTTCCCTGTCTTTTATCTTAACTTAAATTTTACACATCCCTTTTTTTAGCCCAGACATCTTGTGGCACAGGATCGATGAATGGCAAGGTTATGTACGAGCGTCTACCCAACATCCAACTCGAGCGTTTCGACGATGATATTGTCAGAGATACGATACCCCCTTTCATGGTATTGGAAAAGTGTCAGGACTTATGTTTACGCGACAGATCCTCAAGTAATATCGTTAGGTCATGTGCGTCTTTCGACTTCCAACCGGGGAGTCGCATACCCACGTACAATGGTCGACAGGAATATGAAGAAAGCACGTGTTACCTTACGGCGGAACAAGCTAGGCCGGAGGGTATAGGAAATTTGTTGCTGGTCCCCAATAGTGTACATTTTACGGAAGTTTGTATTACATGTAAGTTTAGAAGAAACCCCAAAATAATCGCTTGTAGAATTTTACTTCAAAGGATTTTAGATGGAAATATGTAATTTATAATAGAAGATTTCCGTCATTACAGATGTATTGTAAGATTACGCTTAAATTTCTTTTAGTAAATTGACAGAGAAGTTGTGTTGAGAAACACTGAACTATAGCTAGATGTGGAATTACAACTTAATACAAAAATAATTGTATGTAAATAAAAATAATGTGGCAATCTCTCAAAGGCGAGTTGATCAGGAGTATCAATGATTTTTCTACATTTAAATAATCGCTATTAAATTTAAAAATAATTTTTCTTTTTGATAAACATTTTCTTTAGACAGCATGGGATTTTGATAATTCTGAAAGTGTCTAGTATTGCTTTTAAGTTTGCTTAACATACAAGTTCAATTTTATAATAGTCAGCAATAAATAACATTTGATAAGTTCTTGACTATTTTCTCCTCCAATTTTATTTTGGAGTCGCAGGTATCATGTTTTCCTTTGAGTTCTATTTTCTAGTAGTTCAAATTATCGAATTAAAATAACATTACATTATTTTTAGAATATTTCTCGAAATATTTATCCAAACTATATACAATTACATATTATAATGTTACTTTCTCAAAAGTTCTAGGGATTCACCTAATGCTATCAATAAGTTATCAATAAATATATAACTATCTAACAACCTTACTTTGTAGAGCATGTTATCCAAAAATTTTCAGAATTTAATACAGTAATGCCCACTTATTATGAATCTGGTTATAGTGAAATTTTGGGAAGTAATGTATCAAAATGATGCGTCATATCCGAACGCATCAAAATTGTTATATTCGAAGAACCAAAGCTTCATTTCTTTCTTATTTATCATTTATAAGAAACTTACTTATAATGAAACATTCTTGCTGACTTCTTGAGGTTTTGTATAAGCGGACATTACGTAGGAAAAACGATCATTACCTAGGGAAAGCGGACATTATGTACATTATTTAGGGAAAGGCTTTATATGAACTTATAACATTATTTCACTAGATCTCCATGTGCCCATCTCCATGTGCCTATCTCCAAAGATTTTCTATGGTTTCTGGTATATCGTCTAAGAAGTTAATGTATATTTTGAATGAAATGAATGCATTTTGGTATGAATTAATTAATTCTAGGCTTTTGCATACATTTTATAGATAATATCGTTAAGTCAGTTGTATATGTGAAACTTTCTATATGATTGGAAACACTTATATTACACCAACGATAATAATCGTGACAAAGGCCACAATCCTAATAAAACACCATGAAACACCAGAAACTGTCCGAAGTCCATGGTAGTGGGACTAATATACTAATTATGTGGATCAAATATATTGAGAATAGTTATCTATTGTTTGTTAACGATTAATTAAGGACGACAGTTAAAAAATCCACAGTTTGACAATCGAATTCATAATTTCTATAAGGCTTAAAAATTCAGTATTGTTGACTATTGAACTTTTCTAGTATGATAAATTTGGATGTTGACTTTGTAGCAATCAGCATTCTGTTCTCTTCTTCTCTCAATTCTTCTTTTTAGTGTATGGTAGAGTTTTTCAATAAGGACACTCGATTTTTAAACGTAAATAAAACAAGTTGTGTGTGAGATATCTACTCAGTTTTAGGTACATATTATGTTACTCCACGATAGCAAACATTGAAGGTAATGGAGCTTATTATGATAAAAATTATTAAGTACATTAAAATTCTTACTAATGTTATTGTATATTGTTGCATATATATTAAATTAAGCTAAAGAAATGTGGATCACAGAAATGAATATCCTCCATCAAAATATTACTCTAGATTTTATTACTGTATATGTAAACAAGATGCAACATATGTGCAATTGTCAGAATTAAGATTGAAACGGAACGAAAGTATATACATTCATAAAGGAGACAACGTATTTTTGTAAATGAACACAATTTGGAAAGATATTGACTATCGAAGTAAATGGTATAGTAGCCTCTCAGATATTTTTTTTTAGATTTAAACCACTCAATTGTCTACTAATGGATTGTTGATTTTGTTAAAGAAATGTGTGGACCATTTGGAGACCTTCGACTATAAACTTACATTTTAAACTATTTTTATAGTTTAAATATCTCTCTATTTACTAAACGGCTGTTTTCATGTGTATGTCACAAAACTGTTAGGTCGATGTACGAAATGCTTTTTGTTCGAATTTCGGGATTTTGACAAAATCAATATAGTAAATCGATCCTTAGGAATAACGTGGTAACTTTTGTTTTTTGATCCGAAGGCTCTTCGAGGCATGCTCCGGAGGTGCCTTCGATATGAACAAGGGGGTGGCGAGCGGCGCAATATTATTGCGAATTGCTTTTTGTTTACTCGTCTCTATGTTCTAAAATAGAGAAATATGAGATGATAATAAGAAAAATCATCATAATAAGAAAAACTGGGAACAATTTCCAAACTTCTAAATTTTTTGTATTTATCTACAATACAGGCTGTTTCCTAAGTACATGTAAAATCCATATGCGTATTATATGGCTTAAATAAAGGTAAAGGGCATTTAAAATCTATTTTTTTAATAATCTAAACCGCCTTATATATTTTTTACCAATTTGGTATATGATTTTAGTATGTGAGGTAGGTATAAAATAAAATATTAGTTTTGAGAAATAACCAGTGGCGGAGCTGTTGGTCATATTACGTTTTTTCACATAAAAAAAACCCATCATACACAAAACCTACGTCTTCATATGCTCCTCTGCTTCTATATTTTTGCTCCTTTTCATTTTCTGTATCTTTTACCATTTAGTAACATTAGTCTATGAAGTTCCTATTGTATCTGAAGAATAACTACGGAACGCAACCAGCTATGAATTATAGCTGGTTTTGATACAACAAAAACCACCCCAAACGTTTTTGAACATGTTCGAGGTTCAATATGAAGAATATATGAAGTTTATCTATATAAAATATTTACTTTTGTCTGAAGACGATAGATTCGAACAATTTTTATAAGCATAGTGCCATAATTCATTATATGTTTCAACTTGTCTTTCACGGCTTATTAATTAGGCTAATTATAAAAAAACACATTTGTTCAAGAAATCTATTTTGTCTCTTTTTTTAAAATACATGAAAGCATGTAAAAGGACAATCATGAACAGAAAACTATTGGAGCATATGAATACATAGTTCTCTTGTAAGATTATGTAGGGTGCTAAAAGTGTATTTTATTCTTTTGAATAAAATATATTTTTTATTTCTAAAGCGATTTACAAATAGAATATTTTGAATTGATATTTTTTTTTTTGTAATTTTGAAGACCCTGCAGCTCGAAAATTATAGTGTCAGGACCCTATGTTTATATAACTATATTACCTTTATTTTAATAATAGAATATGTCTACAGTATATGTGTACTAGAATATGTTATTTTTCTGCATGTATTTATGAAACAGCCTTTATATATAATTAACCCGCACAATATTTAATGACAACGATAGGTGACTTTTGATAAACAGATGATGATGGGTTGACGAACAGAGGAAGTAGTTCTATAATTGACTAAATGTAGCAGTTCTGTAGTATGTAGCATGTAAAACTTCTCGATTTATGTTTCATAATGACAATCCAGTTAGTTTGATGTTATTAAAAATAGTTTTCTGTAATTGGGCACATATCTAAAACAGAATATTTATGTATAATAGAATTATGTTTTCGATAAATTTATTTAGGACAAACAATTCAACTATTACAAATAATATTCTCTAACAGGGACAGCCATGTAAGAATATTATTCCATGACTAAAGTTTAATGGAATTATTCTACTTTTCAGAATGTATTTCATAATTTTATTGGCATGCCATAAACGAGAGATACTAGTTCCATGAAAGTCCATCATTAAATGCAAGAGTTACGTACTCACGAACTTAAATTGTAGCTGCATATTTAAATTTCATTTAAATACGAATTATTCCTTGTACGATTGAAGATATCTTCAAAGTTGCGTAACCACACCAATAGATTGTATACTCTAGTTCTAACCGAATAAATCTTTTTATTTTATGATGTAAATAATATTAATAATTATTATTATTATTTACATCATAAAAAATTATTATTTAAACAAGTCTAATTTTATATTGGGCTTTTCTTAAAGGACAGGGACTAATCAAACTGAAATTATAATTTAAAATTTGCGTTTAGAATATAAAAATATATTTCAGATAAGGTACAATCTTTCATACTTTTTGATAATTAAGACAGGAGTAGGTTGAGTATGCTATATGTAAGTAATACTATGGAATTTTTAACATATTTTGACAATAAAAATTAACTTTTAAAAGTATTTCTTGAGGAAATCTCGACTTATTTATTTATTCATTTTATATCAACAACTGAATGTAGCTATTATACTGAACAGGGTGAGTATGATATGCAAGAGTAAAGTTATGGAATTTTAATAACATTCTGACAACAAAAATTGACTTTCAGAAGTATTTCATGAATAAATCTCTATTTATTTATTTATTTATTCATTTTATATCAACAACTGAAAGTGTCCATTATACTAGCCATTGGTTTGCAAAAGGACGTGAAACGATGCGCAAAAAATAATGACATGTTCCAATATTAAATATTTGTGACCTTCGTACAGAGCTTTCAACCATAGAATGATTTTAAAATAGATATCATGACCTTGGAACTTTCTCGATGATAACATTTTATATTAATCACTATATACATATGGATGCATTGCGTTTCACATTAATAGACAGAATATTTGTAGATTACACTATAGTTGAGTTTTCCTTACCTAAAAATTATAATATTCATTAAATATAGAATAAAACTTCACCTTAAACCATAAGCATATGGTTTATTATTCTCTTTTCACTATTCTGAAATTCCGGTGTTCTGATTCGATAATATTTATAAAAAAGCGAATAATTATAGAATTGAAGTCGAACATAATTATTTATTAATGAGTTTACCAACTAATCAGTCGTTCTTTTGTTAGAAAGGTGCCAATTCCGACTACAAGAGGTTGCATAATATGTATGGTTTTGCCTTTTTATATAGAGCATCTCAAAATAATGGTTTGAAAAATATTTATCTATTAAGCTCATTTCTGAAAAAAAGTATTATATATTTTTTAAACTGGGTTAGTTAAACATTAGATTAATATCTCGAAAATGTTTTCCGCTCTTTTGGCTATCATTTCTCATTAAGGTATAATAAAAACACTATTCTTGAGACCTTGGTTATAAGTTGACTTAATTTTAATCTCACGGGATTTAATAATTTTTGCAATACCTTACTGTGCTGACATCCTGCATAAAAAATGTGGAAAGACAAAACCGCAAAATAGTCACAGGTTCATGTATTGTGGATCATCAGTTTTTCAGTGCCAACAAAAGAACGATCATTAAGAACATTCGTTGGCATCAGTTAATTTCCTTAGGAGATCAGGCATTTTAAATTAGGCTTAAGTTTTTAGGTGGGCCACTTTACTAACTTTTCAGTTTATTTAAAGTTATTATTTTGTTCACGGCTTCAAATTAGTGGTGTAATTTTAGGCAAATATTGCACAAAGTCAATCAGGCCATGTACCTATGTAGTAATCGCCATTCAAATTTATTTTGTGTAAAATGCATAGTATGTTTTGACTCCGGTTATATTAAAAAAAAGGTCACGCTTTAAGCACCCGCACTTCCGTACCTACGTGAATAATAATTTACGGTATCAGGAATTCATTGTGTATGTATAAATGAGTAGAGACAATAATTGCTGGGGGATTAAAACCCAAAAATACGAAATTACACATTGCTACTTCGTGTTTGCATATTTTTAGTTTCCTTCAACAAAAATGATATGAAGTAATAGAGGACAATGATCTCCAGACAACTGATAAATATGAATTGATTAAATTATCTACTTTATCCTATTCGATGTAATCATGTATTTATGGCGAATACGCAGATACACAATTTATTAGAAAAATCAGGAATAAATTCTATATTACAATACTTAGTGTACAAATAATGCGCTATTAAAATTCCAGATATAACGTCATTAATCATTTTTATTAAATAGCAACAATATACGATACAATCTTGTAGACCCTCTCACTATATTGCCCTAAGCAGAAAGAGCTAAAAGAAGTAAGGCACTGTTTCTTTTAGCTCGTTCTGCTTAGGGCAATATAGTAAACTCTATATTTATATTGAAAATAAGGGCCAAAGGACATTATACATATTTAGTGACCAAAATTCTATGAACTTGATGATTTTTTCTGTTACTTTGTGATATTCTATTACAGTGGCGGCCGGTGTAATTTTTGTCTGGGGGTGCAATCGATAAAATAATAACAAACGAAAAATTAAAATAAACTTATCTATGTCCAAGCCTGAGGTTATTTATATAGAAAATCCATTCCTCTGTTCTTGGAATTCGTAAAAACGTCAATTACAAAGATTATTAAAATCTGGAATCGCTGCAATTATCATTTTCTCTATACTTATCATGCAAAGTGATTTTAGTCTGTTTTGTGCCATTGTATTTTTCAAAAAGTTTTTAATTCTTTTAAGCGTCGAAAAACAGCGTTCACTGTCAACAGTCATGGGTATGATACAAATTAATTTTAATAATAAAACAGTTCCACTAAAACAGTCCATCAGGTTTCGATTTATAAATAATTGCAAAATTGTTAAGCAACTTGCTGCTTCACCAAAATTTTCCCTGCTGTATATAACCGTTAATTCACTTTTCAATTTAACTTTGTCCAAAAATTCATATGTTTTCGTTACATTGTCATAATTATAAATGGGGAATTTTTTCTCATAGTCACTAAATTTATTGGGGAAAAATAGTTCCGACGCTAACAGGTGTTCTCTAAACTCAAATCTGTCTTTAGTTTGGTTAATTAATATATCACACACTTCCTTAGTTTGTGCAGAAAATGATATGTCATTATGGGATGACATTCTAACACATGGTTAAACGGTCCTCTAATGTGTGCTAGATGTAAACTGAACGCGCTATGTAATTAGAGTTATCCCGTAGATAAATCTGATAAATTCTAGGGCTG
Organism: Rosalia funebris; assembly: GCA_037954035.1. Taxonomy (NCBI): domain Eukaryota; kingdom Metazoa; phylum Arthropoda; class Insecta; order Coleoptera; family Cerambycidae; genus Rosalia; species Rosalia funebris. Next base: position 28,716,329 of record JAZFAV010000016.1, on the reverse strand, counting down.
GCGACTCTCGCGACATCTTACAAGCTGTAAGCGAGACTGTTAGATATCGGAACATTCTATGTATAATGATAATGTAATGTATAGTAAACACCTAATAGGTATTTTAGGAATTTTTAATTTAGAGAGCTCACTGCACAAATGCATCTACAATAAAACCGCCACTGTTCTATTATATTAAATAACGAAGCATGGAATTATTTTGTTATATACTCCTATCACTTTATTCATTTTTACGACCGTACTTTCGTAGTTGCTAGATTATATTTTCAAGTACAGTGAATATACAAATTAAAGTTGTAATTTTTACTTTTCCGCACTCAACTATATATACCAGAGCGGAAAAATAATGTAATCGTGTAAAGAAAAATGTAAAAAAATTTCTGGCGTTTATTTTTCGTTTTTCGGCCTAAAAACAAAACAAAAATGGTTTTCAAAAAATTTTTTCTATGTGTGTGTCGGCATTTTAAAAATTTATTGTTAGCACGATGACTCAACTAAATCGTGTCGGATCGATCGGGTTTTGACTGATTCTGATCGGGGATCCCAGACGACACCTATTGATCTTGAGGTGGATAGAACATACTGTACTATATTCATGGGTCATGAGAAAGCACAATGGTGGACTATTTGAGAATTTTTTTTTTGTTAGCACGATCACTCAATTAAATCGTGTCGGATCGATCGGGTTTCGACTGATTCGGATTAGGGACGTCTACCAGACGACATTTATTGATTGTGAGGTGGATAGGACACATCCCACCCTGTCCATGGGCCATCAAAAAGCAGGATGGTGGACTATTTGAGAAAAATTTGCCGATTTTGCATTGAATGAAAAAAACATATATTCAGCCTCTATCATGAATGAGAATGAATGAGAAAAAAATAATTTCGTTCGATCACACACGTATTGATATGATACCGAAGCAGTCGCCAATGAAAAAAGTAAAACTGTCACATAAAACACATATTCTGCATTTATTTGTTGGTTTATTTTTTCTCGGTAACTCAATTTCGAGATAGAGATGTTTTACGTGCGGAAAAGTCCGGTTTAAGGTTTTAAAACTGTTTATTTTCTCTTGGATTAGCTGGTAAATATCGATCTAATGGCATAAAAATAGGGTGGAATTCCCTGGTCATTAAGAAGGCCTGTGTTTGGGTTTTTCGAACGTTTCTATATTTCAATGGATTCTAATGTATCCAATTTTTTGGTTATGTTGATTAATGAATAACTTCTAATTTGTCTATTGAAGGAACATGATGGTTTGTTTCTAAAAAATGCAAAATTTTAATTACTTTGATTATCAAACGATTATTTATGTTCGTTGTATCTGATATTAAATATCTTTCCGGCTTGACCGATATACCAGTTATTGCATTCCACATACGAGAGCTTATAAACTACAAACAAATTATAAAATAAAAAATAAATAAAAAATGTGGATTTATAAACTCAATTATTTCTAATTTTTTAGTAGAGTAAACCTTTTATAGAGCAAACTCCAAGTCATAGATGATGGTGAATCATATGCAAGGGGTCAAGTTAACTTAAGTCAATGTAACTATTTCATTATAACGTATTTTAAAATCGATTTATTCATATCCGTATCTTTTAATTTTGAATTATATAAATAATAAATGTACATTTTTTAGCTAATCGTCCAGAAAGAGAATGTCCAAATAGACGATACATATTTGAAAGGCATCCTCGGAAGAAGTTAAAGTTGTCCGCACCCGATATCAAGGAAATGACGGCATCAAATAGAAGTGAATGCGAGGATAAATGTTTGAATGAATTCAGTTTTGTGTGCAGATCAGCAACGTACGATTCTGTTATGCGTACATGCACCCTTAGCAGATTCACGAGAAGAACACACCCGGAATTATTGGTAGACGATCCGGATTCCGATTATTTAGAAAATACATGTCTCAAAGGTAAGAAAATATGGAAAGAAACTTAAATAAATACAAAGTGTACAATGAGTATTTGCTTACATTTGAAATAGTTTACTAATTCTCAATACCTGTAGATAACTAATAACTAAAATACTAATTCCTATTACATATGTTTGAGTTGCTATTTAAAATTTTCCAATATTTCGAATTATTATATACAACTCCTACATACATTCTTCTGTAAATTGCTAAAAAATTCCTTATATGCGTCTTATCTGCATATATATTTATGACTATCATAATTTCTACTGTAAACTGTGTTTATTGAACTTATCAGGTTACTAATTGATGTAATTAATTGACACACAGTTCATGTTTGTTCTGTATAATTGTTTCCATCAGTACTACCTCATCAGTACTATAAAGGTGGCCTCCGGAACTTATATCCCCCATATACTTATTATACACATTAATTAAAAGGGTGATATTAAATTCATATGTGAATATGGCAAAGTGTAGTAGCCCTTTTGTGAAAGTTATACATTTTACAGCACAAGTTATGTATAGGAGGAAATTATCAAAATGATACGAAATTTATGTACACCCTGCAGGTGACAGTGTGTTATGAAAATTTATAGTAATTAGTGTTTTTACGTTTACTATCGAGTCATTTTCAAACATATACTTAAATTAATATGGTTTATCCATATCATGTATGCCCTTTAGACCTTTTAAACACCTTATACAAAGCATTGCGCATTCTATTGAGAATTTATACTTATCTTATGATTTATGTGACTTCTAGCTTGTTTCTGATAATATAAAAAATGTTCCCAAAGAAATCAGAAATAATTGTTGTTTGAAGATAAAAATTTCCTTTACAGTAGAAGTTTTAATTAAAAATTAAGTATAATGACAAAATACGGAGACCTCGGAAAAGAACTCGTGTATGCAAATGTTTAAACCGGACACAGAAATACTTGAAGAAAAACTTACTTAGAAAAATACTAGTGCCTCATATGGTATGTACTGGCGCACTGTCTCGCTGAAAATAGCCATATTGAATTTCATCATCATGCTGTTGAATTAATTCAGTCAAAATAGTATTTCTATACTACTTTCTATGAACGGTGAAGCTGAACAAAACAGGCCCAAATATCCTTTTCAATTGCCAAATAAACGCCAATATTATGAAAATGTACAGATTAAACAACAATATGTCGATTAGGTATCAGCGCTCCACATTCGCCTCTTTCGTCAGTAGACGTATCCCACAAGATACGTCGTTGAAAACGCATAGTTTCGCGTTTTCAAACTAATAAATAAATTTAGCAGATTAGCATTTATTAATAAACCACAGACAACACACATGACATCTGGAGTGGTTTGAAAGTTGGTGAAAGGGTGAAATATGATTAGATTATATGGATAATGTCAAAGTATTTTTTGAAAACGTACGACTTGTATTTTTCCACAATAAAGTTCGATTTCTCAAGATAGACATTTCAAATATTTCATAGGTTTTTATTCTATATTTGTTGTTGATATCATTAACGTCATTAAATAACTTTTTTTGCACGAACGCTTGGTCTAGAAGCACAATTTTTATCACCAGCCAATTTTTATCACCGTCAGGCACCGAACCAGTTTCGCAAATTATAATTTTTAAGGCACATAAAAATCCTTTGGTAACATTGTTAAGTCTAGGATATGCTACTAGTAAGTTCTAGTAAATCCATGATGTGCTCTAGAAGGTTGTCCAAATATAAACGCTTACTGTGTTACCAAATTCTATTAACTAGTTCACCAGTTACAAAATAGATTACAATTATGTAAAATGTGTGGTGAAAACTAACGTTCAAAAATTGCGCAATTGTACAGCCAAGACAATTTTCCAAATTTTTAAATTTAGATCAAGACGACTTTTCTGGTTATCTAGCTTTGAATAAGCTGGCTATTAACGTGTAAGTGTTTTGATATGTTTCTACAAAGAGGATATATATATATATATATATATATATATATATATATATATATATATATATATATATATATATATATATATATATATATATATATATATATATATATATAAGGCATGTATAAGATGTAGATATAAGGTATGCCAAATAAACATCCGCGGATCAACTGAGGACATGGCATAAGGCAGCAGCTATGTCATTACTGAGTCAAGGCGAACGAAGAATGACTTCTGTAAGGCCTGACGTTAGACACTTACAGGCGGCAATTACTTAATATTGTACCGGCTGTAAGACTGCGATAGGGAAGGCATCGAGAAACCACCAACTTCTCCAAGAAAATCATGGATAATGGCTGATTAATACAACGGCCCCGAGTATGGGCGCCCCTTAAATGGGACAGGGGTGCTAAGAATCTCCCGGTCAGCTGCTATCAATGTTTCATACGCAATAAAGATTAGAACATGGAACGTGAGGAGCATGTTCGAAACCGGAAAGATTCACAACACAATAAATAAGATGCAGAGACTAAAGATATATCTGTTTGGTATAAGTGAAATGAGATGGCATAATTCAGGAAAACAAACAGTAGAAGACCATGTTATATACTATTCAGGTAGTAACAATTCAAATCATTGGAACGGGGTAGCCATTATAGTTGATAAAAATGTGACTATGAGCACATATGGAATTCTTCATCTAATAATCCAAGGAAGGATAGAAGGTAGAAGAGGCTCCGGAAGAAGGAGAACATCTTGGTTAAAGAACTTAAGGCAACGGTTAAACAAAACGACTATACAACTTTTCCGCTCATCAGTTAGTAAAGTTATGATAGCTAACACAATCCAGTCTATGATCGCTAACGATCGATAACAATCAAAGCACTCCAAGAAGAAGAAGAAGAGGGGCATATACGTTCACTAAAATGTCTTTAATTTCGTCCATCGATCGACCATCAAAATTCCACTTGTATTAATTATTTGCACGTTATCGGCAACCTCTTAAATATCAATTTTTTAATACTAAAGATGTATTAAATTCAATTTGCTTTATTCTTCTTCATCCCACGATCTTATATTTCCACCATTCTACATAGTGCCACTCCATGTATTACAGTGATTGGTTATTCGCTCCACTCTGATTTGTGTTTATCTAAGGATTCACTCGTGAATTCCCCTTGACTTAGTAGACCACCTAGTAGTCTGCCAATTTTTTTTTTCTTTTCTGTATATGAGCAATGTTATTATAACGTTATTATATTATTATAATAACGTTAATGACAACTGTATTTATACTTTTTAGATGATAGAAGATGCGACGGACTAGCCGTATTCATAAAAGAAGAGAATAAGCGCCTGGGTGGACCATTTGAAGTAGACCTGTTCACGAATTTAACTTTAGAAGATTGTCAAGCCATGTGCGTTCGTGCCGAAAAGTACTTGTGTCGGTCTATCGAATACGACGAAATGACAAAGCAATGTACCTTATCCGAGGAGGACTCCGTATCACAAAAAGACGATATAGGAGTAGCCAGCAGTCCATCTCATCACTTCTACGATTTTGCATGTCTAGATAGTCGTAAGTGATTATTAAAATTATACAGTGACTGTCAGCACTGCTTTCTATAAAGCAAGTACACTTTATAGTATAAAGTATACTTGCTCATAAACTACAATAGCATTAATTAAATTCATTGGTATATATTTCTTATAATGACACACAAATCTCCATTTTTAATCAAAACTTCATTATTGCTAAGTATTTTTTTTAAATAGTCTTAAGTGTTAAAGGAATCTCTATGCAGGTTAGAGTGAATCAATGCATGGCCGCTGGATTTACCAAAATTTTAATTTTAGAATAAAATATTTTAAGCAAAACTTTGGGCCATTAAGAAATTGGAGTTCCCTTGTTTTTGACGAAAAAGGAAGCAATTGGCCCAGTTTTCTGGTCTATTTCTCCATACATCGTTCTCTCGAATAGTCAATCACCTGTTTGAACGAATAATTTTTTCCACTTTTGCAATGCCTGATTTTGAGGTCGAAGGACGACCCGACCGTTGCTCGTCTTCAACCGACTCATTTCCGCTTTTAAATCGCTCATATTACTTGTAAACAGTCTTCAGAGTCACCACATTATCATCATACACTGATTTTAACATTTGATGAGATTCTTGGGAACTTTTTTGAAACTTAAACAGACCTCAGTGTTAATGGGTTGTTCGAAATCCATGACACGGTAAATACGTCCTCACTCTTCCGGCTCTGGAAGCCAATTAACAAGTCATAACTTGTGCAAACTTGATACTGACTACCTCAAAGGATCATGCTATCGGATGCATTATTTCATACAGATGTAGCGTCAGTAGTTTTTGCTGTAAAAATTCGTTCACCGTATTTTTTGATCAGCCCTCGTATGTAATATAATATATTAATGCATTTTTAAAAATTCAGTTAATCTGGTAATATTTTTATATAAACTCATTATAAAACACGTCTTGCCTTTATTGTAAACTGAAATCAGAATTATTAGCGAAAAATGGTAAGAAAAAGCAAAAACACATAACTGGCAGGTAGTTTTGACAGTCACTGTATGTAGTAACAGACGCTTCTACCTTTACAAATATTATCTTCTAGCTCGTGGATCAGAATATCCCGATAACTCCGTCACATCTCATTTGTTCACTGGCAAAAAGCCTGACACAGCGTTTCAAAGATACAGAAACAGCCGTTTGGGAGGCGAACATCACTCAGAAATTTCTGGAAGGTCGCTCAGCGAATGTTTAGACGAATGCTTGAGGCAGCCGAGCTTCCAATGCCGGTCAGCAGAATACAGCGAGAGGTACAGAACTTGCAGATTAACGAGATTTAATCAAAGAGACGGTATGCGAATTATCTACGATGCGGATTATGACTACTACGAAAATCTTATGCGTGAGTTATTATCTTTCTTATATCCACTAGCATCTTATAATAGTATCTATCAATAATTAACTAACTACTTACATCCTTTAGTTGGAGGTGATGGTGATAGCCCCAGTCAAAGACCAGGGGAAGGAGGGGGAAATGCCATATATAGACCTGGGGATGATAGATATAACATAGGAGGAGATCGATATAGACCAAGCAGTGGTATTCCCTATCCACCAGGAAGTGGTGGCATTAGTGGCGATAAATATCCACCAAAATATCCCGAAAAGTATCCACCGAGTAGCGGCGGTTCCGACTATGATCGCTATAATGGCGTAGGAGGAAGACCGTATCCAGAATACGACGATAGATATCCCGACGATAAATACCCTGTCGGACCTGCGTATCCACCATCTTCCAGCGGTAAACATCCAAGTAAATATCCCGATGATAGATACCCATATTACCCACCCTCGTCTAGTGGAGGCGATAGATATGGAAACAGGTATGGGGATAGATACGGAAACAGATATGGTAACAGATACGGTGATAGATATGGTGACAGATACGGAGATAGATACGATGATAGATACGGTAATAGGTATGGAGATCGCTACAACGATCGATGGCAGACAGATAGATATGGAGAGAGGGATAGGGATAGAGATAGGTATGCAGACAGGTTCGATGGAACAATTTACAGATACGGTGGGCGGTATGGTGAAGGCGACGATCAGTTTGGTAGTCGTTACGGGGGTAGTGGAGGTAGATATGGAAATCGGTATGGTGGTCGATACGGTGATAGAAACGGTGATAGAAACGGCGACAGATATGGCGATAGATATGGCGACAGATATGGTGATAGATATGGTGATAGATATGGTGGCAGACATGGAAACAGATACGGGGATCGGTATAATAGTAACCGATTTGACTACTATGGAGACGAACGTGATGGAGGTAATCGATGGTTCTTCAGGCCGGATAGAAGACCTGGCGGTAGACCGTTGGATCCTAGACCTCCATACGACCGTCCTTATGATCGACCATCTGGAATTAGACGGCCTATATCTCCAGGTCCGGATGGACCAATTTACGAGGCTGTTGGTGGTGGTGGTGTTTCTTCACATAAACCTTCTAGCTCGATCTGTGATGAGGACGATAGCTTCAGGCAAGTGGGTTCTCGCCAAAGGGTGCGTAAGGAGTTTATTCGGCGAGATATCTACGCTCCATCCTTAAGGGATTGCGAAAGGGAATGCGTGGAAGCGAGGGACTTTATTTGTAGATCATTTAATTACAAGTGAGTATAACATTGACATAAAAATTACAATGCAATTTATAAAATATTTCCAGGGATTCTCCTCCTGGTTATGATGGAGCACGAGAAAACTGCGAGTTAAGCGACAGGGACTCACGAGAACTTGACGTGAATAATCCTCAATATTTTGATAATACCGGAAACTACGACTTCTATGAACGATCTCCTAGTCGATTAGGCTCAGATGGCGACTGTTTAGACGGTAATTGTAAAACTATATTCTGTTTCACTAAATGTGTCATGATATGTTGAATAAAGTTATGTATACAATTAAATTTGTCTTATTTCCCTTAGTGAGTCAAGTTTGCAACGAAGACGGCATGGAATTTACGCTACGTACACCGGAAGGTTTTTACGGAAGAATTTACACGTACGGCTTTTACGACCGATGCTTCTTCCGGGGAAATGGCGGTACTGTAAATGTACTACGCATCAGCGGCGCTCAAGGATATCCCGAGTGTGGTACCCAACGTTATGGAGACACGATGACAAATATAGTTGTGGTACAATTCAGCGATTTTGTACAGACAGGTCAGGATAAACGATTCAATCTGACGTGTTTGTTTAGAGGCCCAGGAGAAGCTGTAGTTTCATCGGGTTTCATCGGAGCGGGGTAAGACAGGTAACAAGCGATAATAAATAAGGTGTACATATATAATTTTCGATTAGGTCTGGAAGTCCTATCCCAATTGAATATCTGCCGGCTGAGAATACCCTAAGCTCAAAGGTGCGTCTACTTATTTTATATCAAGGACGGCCCACAACGACCATTGCAGTAGGTGATCCTTTAACGTTTAGGTTAGAGCCTCAAGACGGGTATAATTATATCACCGATATATTTGCAACGAATGTGGTGGCGAGAGATCCTTATTCAGGAAGATCTGTTCAGCTGATTGATAGATTTGGGTAGGTTGCTTTTATTATTACATTAAATACTCCTAAAGGATTTTTCAATAAGGACGCTCGATTTTTAAACGTAAATAAAACAAGTTGTACGTGAGATATCCACTAATTTTTTTTAATTTGAAAGAATGTTTCATGGTATTAAGTATGGAATATAACGTCGTTTAAATATCCGCCGCGACTTTGCTTGGTGACACGTATTCGGGAGGCCCAATTTTCGATCACTCTGTCGCGTAAATTTGGCTGAATTTTTTGGATGGCGTTCGTTATGTTGACTTTGAGGGCATCAATTGTTTGTGGTTTATTTGCATAGACCTGCGATTTAAGGTAGCCCCAAATGAAATAAGTCTAAAGGCATTAAATCGCACGATTTGGATAGTTTACATCGCCACTGCGCGAGATAACCTTGCCCTCAAATCGCTCCTCCAGAATGTCCATCGTGGCATCTGATGTGTGGTACGTAGCGCCATCCGGTTAGATCCACATGGTGTCGGTGTCTATATGATCCAGTTTAGGTCACAAGAAGTTGCTTATCATTGATCTGTAACGTTCGCCGTTGTCGGTTATGACAATGCCAGTTTTGTGTTGGAAGAAGTACGGACCGATGATTCCGTTAGACCAAAATCTGCATCAAACAGTGACTTTCTCGGAGTGCATTTGGTGCTGGTGTATCTCGTGTGGACTAGTATCGTCTCAAATCCGACAATTTTGCTTGTTTATATATCCATTCATCTAAAAATGGGCATTGTCGCTAAAGATGATTTTTTTTGGTGAAATTTGGGTCAACTTCCAACTATACAGAGCCTAATCAGTGAACACACAGCGTTGTATATCATAGTTTACCTTAAGTTTCTGGGTAAGTTGGATTTTATAGATGCAGACCCAAGTCCCGACACAAAATTCGCCAAGAAATCACAGAAAGACCAAATGCTTGTGAACAACGAGGAATTAACTACCTCAGATTTTCCCGTATACTTTTACGCATAGCAGCGATGTTCTCAGCAGACATCACGTTCCGGTGACGTACGGGTATTGGCTGATTATTTATTAAACCGGTTGACTCGAATTTGGCCACCAAACGTCGAATAGTCGAATCTGCGGTTGTCGCGAGGATAATAATCACGTGACGTGCGGAACGTTTGTCGAATGGAATACTGATTTTGAATATAAAATTTGATGATTTGTATACGTTTTTGAAAGCTATAACCTTCCATGATGATTTTCCATACACTACTGAACAATTAAAAATACATTTGACAAATTTTGCTTTAATATGGCCGCTATAACCTAACAGATTTCGAGCGTCCCTATTGAATGACTCTGTACATCGTATTCAGGAATCCTCATGTATCCTCGGTAGAAGGATATATGTTTTAGTGTTAAAGAATCAATTATCCTTCCCAGAGTTGACCACTAAATGTTTTGTTTATTTTTTCCTGTACTATTCTTGCAAATATTATTTGCACGAATTAAAGGAAAATTAATAAATAAACAGTCTCATCTGATGCACGTTTTGATAAAGGAATTTGACACTTAATACTATACATTCTATTATGCTCTTAACAAGCCACAAATCTGATGAGACAAAGGGAGCATTACGTGCCCTAGTGTCCTTGTGGTATATTCAAGATTCGTAGAAAGCTGACAAACTAATTAACAAAGCAATAAAATATTTTAGATGTCCAGTAGATCCATACGTCTTCCCAGAGTTAGACAAGGGTAGAAACTCGGATAGTCTAGAGGCCAGATTCAACGCATTTAAGATTCCTGAATCCAATTTCCTCGTGTTTGAAGCCACCGTGAGAACTTGTAGGGATGGTTGCCAACCTGCTTACTGTCCAAGCGGTTCCGGTAGATCCGAACCATCCTTCGGAAGGAGAAGGCGGGACGTAAATGCTACATTTTATTTGGATTTAAATAATACAGTTACAAATTATACTGACGACGAGTCGAATGAGTCTACTGAGTCAGTGTCATTTCCGAAGAGTTCAACAATCGCCACATCAATCAATGTGAAGACTAGCGGAGAAGAATCAGAAGGAAACAATGTTGAAGACAAGGATGATGAAGATAAAGAACCACCTGAGTATGTGAGGGAAATGATTGAGGTACATAGGTTTTTAGCTATCCATTATCAATAATCTATTTTGTTTACCCTGCTGGCATATCTAATAATTGTAGTAGTGTGTCTATGGAATATGTTGAAAGGTTCGAAAATTAGTAAAAACTTATTTAAGTAATGGGTATTATAGTGGAATGACATTGACTGGAGAAGGATCATGAACTTATCATTAGTTCATCAATAATGAATTCTTTGTATACGGCGTTTTAAACGGTTATTGGTAACTATTGGAGCTTAATATAATTAAAGCATAAGTCAACTGAGTCAGTAACAGAACAACTTAAATAATCATCTTCAGAATTAAAGTTAGTAAAGCTATTAGAAAAAGATTGATTAGCTATTAAGAATAGGAAAAAGATAAAATGAAAATTTTCATAAGGATAAAAGTCTCAGATAGAAACTTTTATAATTTTTTTATAAAGCAGATAATCAATTGATCTTGTAAAATAAAAAACTTGAATAAAAACGCGAATAGGTGAGTCTGTAATGTCCTAATCATAAAAAAATTATGATAATTCAACATAACTCAATTAAAAATGCGATAATACAATAACAGTCATGTGATCGTGCACTCTTTGCGGCTGTCTAGATAGTAATACTTTTGTTCTAATAACATTTGGTTTTAGTTATTCAGGTGAGATTTTGAAGATAACTTTTTTTAAGCTGTTAAACTATTAATTGAAGGGTGGATTCAATAGATTAATAGCCGGTTAACAAATATGATTTTACTTCAAGAAAATTCACACTAGGTTCACATTATTTGATATGTAATTCCATAGCGATTCATTCTTCATATTTGAATAGAATATAATTCACTTTCTAAATGTTAGTTGTCTACTTGTTTACTTGTTGACAAAATTATCAACGGGGTATATAAAATGGAAATAAGTAACAAGCCCAAGCATTTATTTCTATATATGACCATAACACTGTTATGTAGGGAACAGAGAAACAGATGCAATTTCAATAGGCTTTTCATCTTCAGGGCGAACTGATCCATTTCGAAAAGGTCTATCATCAACTGACAACTCTATTTGATATTGGTTTCAAAATAGAAGAGTATTATATCTGACAATACTATATGCTTGGGGAGAACAAACAATATTTCTCGGTTTAAATCCACTATCTCCCACATTTATCACTTAATATTCTCTCTTGCGGCACGCCGGGTAAAAATTTGGCGAGTCGAATTATCATACCAAGAAAACTGAGCAAACTATTTCTGTTAACTGTTAACATTACGACTATTAATATTCATCTTAAATGAAATATAACGCTATTAACCAATATGAGTGTGAATGACTACGTGACTAGACTTCTACTCACTGTAGATTACTTTTTTGTAAACTTTATAGTAAAGGAGTGCGTCATGTATATATTATAGAATCTTGAAGAGATTATTTGTAAAATGAAACCATGTTATGTCTTCTTTCCAACATTTTGCATCTAAGTGTTACATTTGGGCTAGAACTCTCTTCACAACACATTGAATAAAGTACTGTATAATGATGATTTGTGGAAAGTTCCAATTCACCCCAATATATAGTTTTTGGTATTAACTGTTACTATTCATTGCTAATCGTTTTCAGGTGTTCGACTCACGAGAGGAACTTCAAAATGAGGCCCAACGTGCAGAATTCCTTCCCGAAACAGTTTGTCTCACACCTGGCGCATACCATGGACTCATTAGTGCAGTAATGATATTAATTGCCATCCTTTTAACTTGTTCGCTATTAGCCGGACTAGCCTACCGTCGGTATTGGTTGGTAATGAGGAAGAACCTATTGGCTGATCGCGCGTCTTCCAATTTGTCGTCGTCTTACCCCAATACACGAAGCAGCGGCATCTCGAGCATCTCAGCCTTCGGAGCTGGACTTCAGAAGCAATTTGCTGGATTCGGTAGGGCACAAAATTTTTCTAGCTTTCCCAAGGATGACGTCGACTGTCCACACCCAGCACCGGGAGGCCCTTTTGAAGATCCTAGTGAGCCCATTTATACCGATCCATCGCTCTTCGAACGATCACGTAGCTTGAGGAGTATAGCAGTCACGCCGAAGAGAAGAAAGTCGCCAGGACCGCAGAATTGATTAAACAAACACATAGGCATAGATATTTGATATTTCCGACAATGATTTAGTCAGCGTCCATTTTAAGGTAGTTTGATGCCTTACGTGCCAACTTTAGTTAGGTTCTTCTTTGGTGGCTTTGTGAAGATACAAATAACGTTGGCGTAACGGCACTAACTTCCACTTGCAAAACGAAAGTGGCGTTGACTAATTTTCTATATGCTAAGATTGCTTTAGGCCAAGTATTTTAATTTTAATAAGGCAACTGTACTGTATCAAGCACTAAATTATTAGAGTCGGGGATATTAAGTATATTTATTTGAATTTGTAGACTACATTAATTTAGGAAACAGTATTTAAGTTCATTTGAAATTATTTAGTTTAAATCTACCTAATTTCTTGTATTTTCTTGTCTATTTGACAATCGCAATATTTCACACTGCCTTCAAAGCAACTACAACTGCCGCTCATCTCAATTTGTGATTTATACTACATCTAGGTGGGGTTTTAATATACCTTATCAGTCTATAAAAAGTTGAAATAGCGCAACTGCTAGAAAATAACGATTTGGTACAAGCTTAGTTATTTTCGCAGTATAATAAAACGTAATATAAAAATACTATAATAAATACATAATATACTTAAAAATAATTGTGTACATTTACTAAATTTTGAATATCAGTATAATATTTGTCTATGTATGCTGCTTCAACTTTGGATAGATTTTTGTTTCACAGACATATCATATCTAAATACCGTATTGGTAGTCTGGAATAAATGTTCCTATGATATATTGCTTTAACATCTTGAAAATATTTCTTGTAAAAAATTTAATAACTAAGTTAACAAAAATAATTAAAGAACAATTTCATTGATGATTTTAAACAATATTGATGTTAGGGTGGTTTTATTTCTTTATTCAATATTTTCTACTTAATAATTCTTTTAGAATAATTACCTGAAACGTAAGTATATCAGAAACAGAAGTATTAATTACTATAGTTTGCAGTTTTCCATAGAGTATTTTCATTTTATTTTAGGACTGAACGCAAATATAGTGAACGTTCCTTGCACAATGCTTTATGTAGGTACTTAAAATTTGTAATTAAATTTTCATATAATTAAATTTTGATACTATTAGATTTTTTATGAATGTACATATATATTAATATAAATCATGCAATAAAGTATGAAAACTGAAATCACATCTTATAATTTCTTTCACGCAGAGGAAGTTTCTGCAGGTATGTAGATTATAAAAGTTAAATGAAAATGGCATGACAAATAAACAAATGGATGACATGTGCGAAGAATGTTTGGATACACCGAAATCGATTCTCTTCTCCTGAAACCTGAGGCTACACAGGGGAAGGTTACATATTGAAGATAAGGACAAACACGCCAATGCTCAGGAAGAGGTGCTAGACTGTCCAGGCATGAACCAGACTCGAACCAAGCATACGATGACACCTCAATACCGGACCCAGTCCGTCAACACGGACCACAGTACGAATGCCATTGTCGCAGCAATTGCTATAGGAAAAAACAATAGGTCATCCATCTGTGTAGTGAACGAGGAACAGCATGCTGCATATTTATAGCTCTCACACTGGGTTACTAATCGAGCATCCATCTTATTTTCATGTAGAAAACAAGATACCAAATTCTAGTAACACAAGTGAGTAGGCCAGTTGCAAAGTGGGTTATCTGAATCCCAAATGAAACTGATAAAACCGCAAAAAATATCAATATTGACCCAGACAAAAAACAGACAAAACTTTTTTTTACAAATCACAAAAAATCCATAAATTTGTTGCAAAATTTCACTACTTTTACAATTAGACGAAAATTATTATTTCAATTTTTGATTAACCTGTTTTGCAACTGTAAACGGCTTTTAGAACATTTTTTTTTGCTTCTGTAGGGTCGGAAATTTGCAAAATTTGTCCAGTTGCAGAATGGGATAATTTTCATGTCCAGTTACAAAACGGGTTAATTTTGAGAGTAGATATTTTAATATTTTCTTTTTAATAGAACATAATTTTTTATTACAATGTTATGTTTAAACTACAAATAATTTACACTATGAGTATAGTAAACTAACTTTAACAGTCTTTTAATTTTTTTGTAATATTATAAATAAAAATACATACCTAATGAATCTCACTCGAAACAGGCATAACGTGTAAATATTTACGACGTACTAAGTCGTATGGTTTAAAATTCTCTAATGGTCATAGTAATCTATTAAGTTATATGGATGCTGACTGAGCTGGATACAATGATGATAGGAAATCATATACAGGTTTCTGCTTTACACTCTCAAACTGTGCTGTCATGGGAGAGTAGAAAGCAAAAAAGTGTTGCTTTAAGTTCCACAGAGGCAGAATATATGGCTACAGTCGAAGCTTCGAGAGAGGCCATATATCTAAAGAATTTACTGCATGAATTGATACTTAAAAAAAAGGCAGTGGTTTTAATGAACAATAACCAAAGTGCGCAAAAGTTGGCTATGAATCCTGCCTTTCATAATAGGTCTAAACATGTAGATGTCAGGCATCATTTTGTTCAAGAAGCTGTCTCAGAGAAATTAATTAATTTAATTATTTACAAATGGCTAATATGCCAGCAGATCTTCTTACGAAGAGTTCACAAAAACACTATCTGTTTTTAAATAAATTAGATATAATTAAGAATTAAAAGGGTTTAAAAATTGCTACTGTATTTCTGATTTATTTTTTGCGAGATATTTTGTGCTAGTGGGGGTGTTGAAAATTAAGCTCAAAATATCTAGCGTGGAAAAGCCTTTAGGGCTCTTTCACACGGAGAGACGCACGCTTCGTCCTCGCGAGCGGGAGACGGCGCAGAAGACTGAAATGCAAAGAGTATAATGGAGCTTTCACATGGGGAACGCACGACTTTATGTCGCGCGAGCGACAGACGATACATCTCGTGCATCTCGAGCGGGGCGCATGAAAAGGAGTCGCGTCTATGCAAAGGAAGAAATGGGGCATTCACACGAGAAGTGCGACAAACGTATCGCGCTCGCCAGTCTATCGCTCTCCAGCGTTAAATCAACATGGATTTGCTATCGAGTTGTTAATAAATTCAGTGTATCCGACCTGCCCTTTGGGACAAAAGTATCGACTCATACAAGGACTGCAATGAAGTGGCTAAAATTTGGAGCGAAGTTTCCGAAGTTCTCAACGATGATTTTGATAAATAAAATAAATGTTGTATACTGTTAAATAAATTGCTTTATATTATGAAGGTGATGTGTATTTAAATTGTAAAGAAATACCTCAATAACATTAAAGAAAAATAAAAAAAATATATTGAAAAATAATGTGTTTTTATTCATGTTGGCGGCTATTTTGAAGCGACCATTTGGTTTTCAATATTTTTTTGGACATAATTGAAACCAGCGACGTCGAAAACTCTTATATAGAAAGTCTCATTGTAATGCGACTAATTTTCATCATTCTTGGCGGCCATTTTAAAGCCCCCATTATTTCTCAAGATTTGGTAGAAACAATCGAAACCAGCGACCTCTAAAACCCCTATATGCAATATCTCAACTCAATGTGACTAATTTTCATCATTCTTGGCGGCCATTTTAAAGTTTCCACTATGTTTCTCAAAATTTGGTTGAAATATTGGAAATCAGCGACCTTGAAAACCCCTATATACAAAATCTCATTGCAATGCGATTAATTTTCATCATCCTTGGCGGCTATTTTAAAGCCGCCACTGTGTTGCTCAAAATTTTGTTGAAAAATCTTAAATCAGCAACCTCTAAAACACCTATATACAGTCTCTTTGCAATGCGACTAATTTTCATCATTTTTGGCAGCCATTTCGAAGCTGCCATTGTGTTTTTCAAAACTTTGTTGAAAAATTTGAAATCAGCGAGTTTGAAAACCCCTATATACAAAATTTCAGAAGTAAATATTAACTTTGAACATTTTTGGCCAGATTTTTGGTGTTTTTGACCACTGTCTGGGAGCGCAAGCTAGGAATAATACGGAACATACTTACCCCGGTCCAATTTGTCTAGTACGGTAACCCCCTAGTGGCCTCCAGTCGACTACTACCAGGCACACACTACCTTTGTTCAATGGTGATCCCCGACTCGGGACCTAGAACCGCTGACTCGCGACGCACCGTTTACTGAGCGCACACAGTCATTGGCGAGCGTGCAAGAACACTATGGTTTTAAATCGTAGAAGTTGCGTTCGATTGTCGTCCCTCGGAGGTAATTGAAGATAGGCGTGGACAGGCCTGAGCCCTCGTCGATCCAACGGTATGAAACCAGGAACTGAGTACCTCTTTGCAAGGTACTAAGTGTCGAGGAAACATACGCCGATGTATCAATTTAATTTATAGGATTTCTCAAAGTAGCTATTCGCCCCGTCCCTCTCGCCGACCTAGGGAAAATTGTGACGTCATTAGTGACGTTCCGATTTATACGACAGCGCCGGCCCAGAGAGTATAAATACCGGAGGTATTGGCGTGGTTCCACCAGCTATAGGGTGAACATCGAAAGACACTTCTAAAAATCTGAACGACAAAGAATACGATATTAGTACTTTCTAGTACTAATTTACTGAAAAGAACTTGTTGGCAATTAGGCCGGGATACCGGGAAAATTAAAGAAGAAAAAAAGCAACGATTACCGGGGAGGATGGTAGTATGAACGAGAGGGAAGACTCCGATCTGGACTCCTCGATTTCCAGGAGTGAAAACTCACTGGAGATGGTGGCCAGAAGTAGAAGTCACTCTCCCATCCGGGAGACCGACACGGATCTAAGGGCCGAGAGCGAGACCCTCAGAAGACAACTGGCGCAGATGCGCGAAATCTGTGAAAGTCAGCGGTGAGAGATTGAAAACCTAAGGCGACAAATGGACCAACAGCATGCGAAGTCCATGGCGCAGTTCGCCAAACTAAATGAGTATCTCGTCCCGCAAGAGGAGATGGACGTCGTGGAGCCTCAGTCCAAACGGCGCCCCCGAAAGGCGAAAAAGGACGAGCGACGGACTCCGATGAGGAGGCGTTAAGACACAGGGCATCCCCATTCCGCGTAACGTCGGAAAAACCCGCCACAGGCTAGACGGCCGGTGCCAGGGAAAGCGAGACCGAAAGGACGGGCGGGACTTCGCCCACCGGAGTCTCCAGTGTCGCCCCCAGTCACAGCGCAGCTGGCAGCGAAGATGATGATAGCTACGAAGCCGCAGGTGAAAGTGCCCTCAGTAGTCCTTCGAAAGAAGGACAACTGGGCAACCGTTAGCCGAATCCTCACAGAGCTGAGGATTAATTATACGAAGGCCAAACTGGTAGGAGACGTCGAAATCGCGTCGAAATCGATTCAGCCAGCCCCGATTGAGCACGCGACTACCAGGTCCATAGATGGGATAAAAACCTGCGCAGCGACGAAGTTGCTCTGTTGGTGAAGTCAGGCATCGTTCATCACGTCCAGCTCCATTCAGACATGGAGAGCACGGAAGTGGTAATCATGACCGTCCGAACAGGGCAACAGGACAAACTTCGGATCGCTTCCTGATATCAACATCCCGGACAGAGAGTGCAGGAGCGAGACCTGGACGAGATATTCCCCGTAGGAGGCAGGACTCTTGCTGTGGGAGATTTCAACGCCAAGGACTCATTATGGAACAGCCGAATAACGAACACCAGAGACAGAGCGCTCCTAACGTACGTTGAAAACCACCCGGAATTTTAACCCGTTGGCCCCCTGGAACCGACCCATCATTCGATGGCCTTTCAAACTGAAAAGGACCTCTCCCGAGTAACAATACTCACTTTCCCGACGGCGATCCAAGCGGCGCGGTTCATCCGCATTGTCTTGGAAGATCGCCCGAAAAAACCCAATTCTCGGGCGTCGCGCGTCGTGCTGGTCGCGATGCCCACGACAAAGACAACCCCAGCGGGCTGACGCTGGCGAAGCGATGCTGCAAAACAAGGCGACCAGAGGTAAAGAAAAAGCCTAGAAGAAGTCCCTGTCAGCGGGACTTATAGGCGTCAGGACCAAAGGAGGTCGATGGGAGCGAACCGCTGCTAGTCACGCGGGTCTTGCTTGCGGGCGGCATCTTGTCTCCCACGTTGAGACCCGCGAAAGTGGAAGCAAAGCTTCGTACGACGGTCCCGGTCTACACGATGGACGAGAGGAAGCGGTAATCTCGCTTGGCTTGCCGAAAAATCGATCAAAAGCCATTACGCCTGCCAATAAATATTGGCGATTGGCGGTGGTTCGAGCTTGCCTAGCTTGTGCTTCGAGTAGTCTGTTCATACGGAATGCTTGGTGAAATGTAAGTTTGCATGATCCTGCGACCTGGATATTTTATGTGGCCTGGCCCATAAAATGGTTTATAAAAAGAATAGTTCATACAGCAATCATTCGACGTATCGACTTCAAGGTATCTCTGTAGAGGATATCCACAAAGTACCTCTGAGAGGGTATTCGTAGGGTATCCTCACCTAGTTTGCATAGTATCGAACTTCGAGTACGCCTATTCCATAGGATACCTGGGGAGAGCCTTGTGTACGCCGCCGAAAATCGAGCTGCCTGCCCACGACAGGGAACTCGGTGGAAGCAACAGAGTAATCCAGTGAGGTCAACTATCGCATCGAACCAGGGTGTTCTCGCCCAGTTTGCTTGGTTTCGAACTTCGAGCATCCTATTCTATAGGATGCTATAGAATAGGATGCTACACTTGAGGAGAGCCTTGCTTACGCCAGCTGCAAATCGAGCTGCCTGCTCACGGTAGGAAACTCAGTGGAGGTGACCAGAGAACGTCCCTGAAGGTTGGCTATTCCATTGTCAACCTTAGTACCTTGCAAAGGGGTACTCAACTCCCAGTTTCATACCGTTGGATCGACGAGGGCTGACGCCCGTCTACGCCTATTTTCAATTACCTCCGAGGGACGGCAAGCGAACGCAACTTCCGCGACTTAAAACCGTAGTGTTCTTGCACGTTCGCCAACGAATATGTGCGCTCAGTGAACGTCGCGTCGCGAATCAGCGGTTCTAGGTTCCGAGTTAGGGATCGCCGTTGAACGACGGGGGTGTGTGCCTGTTAGCAGTCGACCGGAGGCCACTAGGCAACGACAACAAACAACACGGAGCGCCTACGTACAGCGGTCCGTACCGGCGCCAAGGAGCAACGCGGCCAGCCGGATCCTGGAGGCATCCCAGCGTGACACAAGAGCGTTCACCCTGATATCATCATCGGGAGCGTTAATGTTGGCAATGCCGCGTCATGTCAACGAGAGGCGTGACATGGAGGGGGTGATCTCGAAAGGGCGACATATACGTCGAAACGAGGTGGAACCCTTCGTACTCAGTACACGGGCACCCCCATCACCTACCATCTCCCATCCCAGGAGGGATGAAAGCGAGAGAGAAAAGAGTGACGGAGCGAGAGGAGAAGCCTCCTATGAAGAGGCAGGTACGAGACGTCGACATAAGGCATAGACCTCGTCGGATTCCTCTGTTAGCCTCCACCGAGTTCCCTACCGCGGGCAAGCAGCTCGATTTGCAGCTGGCGCAAGCAAGGTCTGTACCAAGTATCCTACCGCGGGCAGGCTACTCAGATACGAAACCAAGCAAAGTAGGCGAGGATACCCTATGAATACGCTCAGAGGTACCTTGGCGGATATGCTCTACAGAGATACCTTGAAGTCGTTGGATGAACGGTTATTTAAAACCTCTTTTTAGAAATAAAATGTAGGAATCACTTCAGTAAAAATTTTATGAGCCAGGCCACATAAAATATCCAGATCGCAGGATCTAAATCAAGACTTAGCTTTGAACAAGTATTCTATATGAAACTCGAAACTAGGCCACTCGAAGCACGCTGCTAAGCAAGATCTAATAACACCAAAACTCTGATATTTATACTCTCTGAGGCCGGCGTTGTTGTACAAAATCATTACGTCACAGGGTGGCGTTATTTCTCGACTGGGTCGCCGAGAGTATATCCAGAGGAGCGGGGCAAAATCGCTACTTCGAGCAACAGTATAAATTAAATCAAGGCATGGATTCTGTTTCTTTGACAGTCATCGTGTTATGAAATGGCCGGCTCAAAGTCCGGATATCAGTCCAACAGAAAACCTTTGGGATGAAATTGATAGAAGAATTCATCAGAAAAATATTACAAACACGGCTTGTAATAAAGACACGTAATGTAAGACTTGTTTGAAGAAATCCGAAACAGTTGGAACTCAATATCTCAAGATTACATTTACATTGACAAACTGTTACAGTCCATGCACGACAGATGTTTGGCAGCAATTAAAGCTATGGAATATGCTACCAGATACTAAATAAATTGTTTAAACTAAAGTGTAATGACAAATATCGAATACATGTCTTAGTTTGAGTTGCTCTACTTTTGACAGTTGTGTTTTAGAATATATGTTTATATTGTACATTTAAAAATGTAATAAATAAGCCTTTATGCCTAATATATTTGTTGTCTTTTGATGTAATCAGTCATACAATCTATTACATAAAATTCGGTTTGTTCTGGACAAAAACGTAAAAAGTTGCTTAACATATGAGTGATAATATATATATATATATATATATATATATATATATATATATATATATATATATATATATATATATATATATATATATATATATATATATATATATTATGTTGGGGTGTTTTTCATGATCTGTGGCTTCGTCCTTTAAGTTTCTTACTCTGATCTCGTTCAGGTCGTTTTTCACACCTTTTATCTTAATTGACCTTGGTTTAGAAATTTTTGAAGATATAGAATTTACTGTGAGACAGGATTTCGTCTCACTCTATCCAAATATTGTTTGTAGGTACTTAAAAAGTATTAAATGTATTTGTATAGTATAAAATTACATGAATCGTATGATTTTAATAAAATATATCAAACAATGGGTTCTCATATTTTTATTTATCTCAATATTGGCAAACATATTGTAGTACTTACTTGATATGGATGTTAACAATAATTAAAAAAAAACGACTAAAACTTTTAAAATTTACATTCAGTTTCAAATAATTTTATAATAATATGATTTTATAGCAAAATTTTAAAAATTTTTGTTGTAATAATTATTCAAAGGTTATTTATCATATTATTTTTTGAATTTATAAGTAATAAGAATAAAGAATTGTGACAATATCAGGAAAATATTTTTGTATTCTGCTATATTTATTTTATTTTAAGTATGTATTGAATTATGATACATTAAGTCTGTTTTATTGACATCTCTTCACGTTCAAATATTAACTTAACTAACAACCGGACAAGGATGTAAAATGTAAATATATACTTGCAGCTGTGTCATTTAAAATGATGTAATAATTTGGCAGGATATTTTTCAAATAGAACGTAGCATCTATATTTATATTAGGGGAATTAAAAAAAAATAATTGGACGCAAAAAGTATCATAGATTCCGTTAGTCAAATAAAACAGATTTTAAACATTATTCCTCAAGAGTTAAGATTTTCGGCATAGAAGAAATATACTAGAAACTTTCAAGTATTGAAGTAACTATTTTTTGTAAGAGCAATGTTTTATTTATATTTGTTTACAAACAAATATTGTTAATAAGTTTTAATTGTTATTTTGGAAGAAACATTACTTCATTCAATAATTTCTATGAAAACAGTAGAAAATCCACGTGCGGTCCAATGTGCGTCTATGTACATTTTGCAATGCGTCTATGTAAGCTATGTAAGCGCAGGCCATTTAATTTTGTGTTAATTATTTTGTGTCATTACTCTTCTTCTAAAAAGACTGCTCATTTAAATCCTATTAAACAGCAAGTCATGTACTTAATCTCTAGTTTTTTAAAATATCTAATTTTGTTTTATAAATTTAATATTCAAGATTTTGATTTCAATATCAGAAGACTTTTTGATTTTTCTAAAAACCTTTTATCTCAGTTGTTAACTCTTAATTACTAAATGAAAAACAAAATTTTGCAAATTAAATTAATTATTAAATGACATTGATATAAATTTATAATTTTCTTTTTGTTTTCCTTAAAAAAGCGTTTAATATTCATATTAATGAACAACTCTGTATTGAACTCTTCAGGTACAGGACAACTCTGTACCTGAAGCGTATAGGAATCAAAGATTTACTGTGGTTGGCATCCCATCATATGCACCTTAAGGTCTACAATATCTTGAAAAAATAATTTAATATTTCAATAAAGGATCGGCTGTTTTGTATTACAAAATAATTCAGTATCTTGCAAATAATAACCTACAAAAAATAAATAATGAAGAAAATAAGTTGTCTTAAATTTTTCTTTCAAGAATTCTTAAGAATAATAAAAAATGATGTAAAATCTAAAAATACCCAGTTACCTGTTGATAGTAATACACATGAATATAACAATTTGATAATTAATTATTAGTCGGAAAATATACATAGCATAAAAAATTAAGTATATACTAATAGCCACACGTTAGTTCGAGATAAAAGAAAAATAAACAGGAATTTTAATTAAACATATCAATTCCGACAACTGTTATTCATAAAATTGTTAGAACACTATTTCAGTAACACTTTTGACGATAGAAAATTTTTATTAACGTTTACTCTTCCAAAGGGTGATGAATCTCGCAGAGAAGGTATGATGCGCGCCCTAATCACACTGTTAGTTATTAAAGTTTGTATGGTGATAGTGAATTTAGAAGCTCTAGAAAATGAAGAAAATTCGCGCGATGATAGTGGTTCCGATTCGATGTCTTACGAGGTAAAATATTTTCAACAATCTCATACATAATATATTAATTATTTATTTATTCTCAGGACACAAGCAACGAACAGAATGTACCTCAAAATGCCCACAAGGATAAATACCTACAGAAATACTTATCAGGATTTCAACCAAATGAGGTAAGTCATGTCAGGTATATTACGAAACGGGAAGCTGTTTTTCGAAAATTAAAAATTTTATGATACTTATTTCTGTTCAAGACAAACGAAAAAGTAAATTTTATTTCGTATATTGTCTATAGTAATAGCCATTCTTTGAAGATAAATGCTTAAATGTTCATCTACCCCTTGCTGACAATAGAATATCCTGTTATAAAACTCATTTCTCACCCATTCAAGTGTGTCTGCGGAACATTTTTCAGTATTTTCTTGGCTCAAAATCTCAATTTTAGTAGGTTGCATAAATATAGCCTTAGAATTTAAGTAACTCCATAAAAATAAATCAAATTCACATATTGGGATATTATTCAATACTGTAATATTGTGGAAAAGCAACATTCTATTGACAACTTATTTCCAAATCTCGAAATTTGTCAAAAATTTCTACTAGAATCTCCTAAATTAGTGGGTTAATAGCATTATGCAACATATCCAAATATACCTCTTCCTGAATTGATTGGGCCGTTACTTGATGAAAATCCATATTTATACAAAATTAAAACCCTTGCTGGTTAGATATTCACTTTTTATTTGTTAAACATAACAATTGTTTCTTCAGATGTTGAGTACATAGATAGTCTATGTACTAAACATCTGAAGAAGCCACTGTGTTGACGAAACAATTGTTATGTTTAACAAATAAAAAGTGAATATCTAACCAGCAAGGGTTTTAATTTTGTATATATACCTCTTCCGTTAAATTTTGATTCAAAAACAGGTCCGACTATGTGATAACCCAAGATTTATGACCAAATGTTCATTTTTTCTTTTGGAAATTGTGTATAACTTACGAAAGATAAGAGGATGCGCGTCATTCCAGTAAAGAAATAGTTCTGAATATTCAGGTTTGAGGGTTATCTTTTCTGATATAATTTCCCAAAATTGAAATCTGAGATTGAAATCATCTTCTATGCGCTGGTGAACTATTTGTAATTTGTAGGAGTGTTTTTCTTTTGTTCAAAATCTTTTGCAAAATTCGCAGACTTACTTGTCCAACAGCTGTAGTTTGAAATGTATTATCTGGGTTTACCACAGATTTAGCGAAAATATTTATTTATTGATTTTTCGAAATGTCTGGGCATCCACAATTTTGTAGTTTCTGTTACAGTAAATATGCTCTAGAGACAGGACGATCAAGATATCTCATTCAAAATTCTTTTAGTTGCACTTAGATTTCATAGCAAACATAACATGTTATAAGAATCAATCAAAAGTACGTTAAAGCAAATTTCTAAATGTAAAGACGAAACAAAATGAATACGTAGACATGTCTAAGAATTTGTTGCGTGATTTGTATCAGAGAAAAACTGACACTTTTACTGGTTTTACAAGTAGACACCCCCTAAAAGTTAGATGGCATGTCAACGTAATCGATTTTTTTTTAAATCAACAGACAAATGTCAAAATCAAAATGTTTAAATATATAAAAGGCGTTACATGCATACTGTTGTTTAAAATTGTTGTTTAAAAATAATTTTATATGGTTCTGCAAAATTACTATCTTTTTTTTTTAGAAATGTCCAAGCAACTATTTCAGTATTTAGCATTTAACGTGAAATTAAATTAGTATTCATTAAATAATTGATAAAAATATTCTATCGATGATAAATATATAAAATAACGTGAATAACTAAATAAAATAATGTTCTAATAAGAAACACATGTAAAACAACAATAATTAAAAAGTAAACTATAATGAATATGAAAACTATCTAAAAGGTGGATAGGAGAAAGAAGAGCTGCGGAGCAAAAGATAGGACATGCTATCATTGTAGATAACATGATCCCAATCATGCTCGAGAGCAGGGAAAGATGGAGAGTGGTGGAGCAAATGGTAACGGCCATCATGAAGGAAAAAGAGAAGGGGGAAAGGGCAGTGGGGAATGAATAAGTATCGTGATTGATATGCCGAAGAGAAGTAAAGCGAGAGCGGTTCTTCTTCGGCATTACACTGATAGGATAGCGGGGGGTTTTTAGTCGGTAGGCGTATACGAATCCGACACTATCTGGCCAAACAATAACAGAACACCAGAGTCCAGGTGTCTTTTGAAGATTTTCGAGAGAAAAAAAAGGTGTTCATAAATATCTCTTTGTTGCACCAGATAGTACCTTAAAATTATTTTCTAACGTTATTATATCTTTAGCGTCACACTTTCTAGAACAGCTACAATTTTATCATGTAATTTATTAAGGTTACGAGCTCTTTTTATGTTCGTGCTCGTTAATTTTCATTTTCGTGTATCTCCATAAAAAAATCACTCGGGTTAAGTCGCGGGATCTTGAAGGCCATTTAATTGTGCGTCCTTCACTCATAGTGCGATCGATTAATGCTCTCTCTTAAAACGATTGCATTCTGCTAGCATTATAAATAGAACAATAAATCTTCTGATACCAAATCTTCTCGAGGTTAATGTCTAAAGTTCGAATAGCCGGATTTATATGATTTTCTAACAAATTTAAATATTTTTCTACTGAAAAGATTGCCTTCAATGAAAATAGGACCAATAACATTGCCCCCTCGTAGATTTTCAGCATGTACATATGTTAATTCTTTGAGAGTACTGGATCTGTACAAGCTTACATCTTTTTATTCACTTGATCAGCATCCAGTTGTGGATGGATTGTGGTAACCATGTAATGATAATGAATTTTTGTCTGTGAAAATGTTTCTTATGAAATTACTATTTTCGTTGGTCTTGATCCATTTTACATAAGGTGCCACAATAAGAGGGCAAGATTTGAATTGTACGAAATTATGGCTGTCATGATTCGATAGGTTAATAATAATTATGTCAGGTCGATAGGAGACAGATAGGAGTTAGTACTGCGCTATTAGTTAGCGCTGCACGGTACAACAACGCGCCCTTATTGTTAAAAATTACTCCTGGAGTAGGTTGGAACCTTTGGTGTGAAGATAACACTAACTGAGTTTTCCACAAAAACATCAAAACACTATACACTACACCCGACGCGCGTTTTGCCAACAAAGTTGACATCATCTGGAGATGATTAAAACTAATCTTATGCTAACAATACATCCTATTTATACTTAATCTTGACTGCCACGGTTGCGATTCACCGAACTATAACCGTCACGGTTGTGGCTCACTGAACTACGACCGTCACGGCTGCGGCTCATCGAACCACGACCGTCACGGCCTCGGCTCAGTGAGTCGTGAGTAACTAGCCAATAGAGCGGGCTATGTGGAATAGGCCCTCTGTCACTATTCATACTATTTTTACATTTTTCAATTTCTAAACTTTCAAATGCATCTAGTTGTCCATGCATCTAGTTGTCTATTTGTTACATTCCTAATTAATCTTAAGTTGCTAATATCTACCTTATGGTTGTTTTCCAAGGCATGTTGGGCAACACTAGACTTATCTATTCTACCATATTTGAGATGCGCCATATGCTCCTTAAACCTAGTTTGAATAGATCGTCTGGTCTTATCGTACCTTTGACTAAAGTTGTTACAGATGATTTCATAAATCCCCGACCTATCATTTGTGTTAATTTTATCTTTTGGATTGCCTAAAAGTTCTTTTAATTTATTTTTTGACGAATAAACTACCGTCATTCCTATATTTTTAAAAATCTTACTAATACCCCGAGTGAATCGAGGATCGTAAGGAATAGATACATATTTTTCTGGATATTCTCTTTTAGTTTGAAAGGTCGAGGAATTTCGAAGTGTTTCTCTATATCCACGTTTCCTAATCATTTTTTCTACTATATCAATAGAATATCCATTACACTCAGTTATATCCTTGATTAGCGCTTTTTCTTTTTCAAACCTCTCTTTATTGAGAGGGAAGCTTAGTAGGCGATGGACTCGAAAATTGAGGCTCGCCATTTTGTGTTGAACACAATGGTGGGAATCATTAGGAATATATCTGAGAGTACTGGTGCCTTCACTGTATATATCGAATTCCAACTTATTTTCGCTATTTCTAATACTTAATACATCTAAAAATGGTAGTTCCTCATTAGTTTCAACTTTGTATGTGAATTTTACTGACGCGAAACGGTTATTTAATTTGAAAACGAAATTATCAATGTTCATAACTTTTGTGTCAAATACTGCGAACACGTCATCCACATACATAAGCCAAACCTTAGGGAAGTAATCCATTTCTTGTTTTGCTTCTGTTTCAAATCTATTCTTGAAAAGACCGGCAATGAAAGGTGACAATGGGTTACCCATGGATGTCCCTTCATGTTGTTCAAAGAAACTGTTATTAAATTGGAAACAATTCTGTTTCATGCAAATTTTAGTGAGTTCAACCACTCATTCACTTTCTCACTAAATTGAATGTTTATATTTACTGAATGGCGTTTCTTTTGTGCAAGCTTACGTCCTTGTTGTTTAGATAAATTAGCATAGCATTCAACGCACCATCTTCTATCACTATGAGCTAATTCCTTTAAATAATGTTTCACCTGACTTGAATTTAGTGCTGCATTGTTCACATCAGAGTCTTCTATATTTAGAAGTGAAAGAGCTACTTCTTTTTTGAAAGCCGTGATTGTCGTTTCCAGTGACTTTCTGATATACAAGATGAGCATTCACAATTGCTGATCCTAAAAGTCGTTTGATTGCTATTTTGCGGTACCACTTGATTCCTTTTCTGTATTTTTTGTGCGTATTGTAATGATAATAATTAATAGTGCTGCTTTAAGAAAATAAAATTACATGTAGTATATACTCATATATTAAAGAATAAATAAACGAAGATAAAATATTAAAGAATAAATTGGAGTAACACTTAATAATCCCGAAAGTATTTAAAGTATTGGTTCTAATAGACATTTTTCAAAATATTTTCCTTTATAGCCATTTTAGCGACTTTGTCTTTGTTATGGTTTGTACTTGTTGTTATGTTATATTGCTAGATACAATTTTTATAATATTAAAAAATTTACCAATTTTAGGGTTCACTAAATTTTAACATTATAGCGGATTAAGTAAATATTTCTATAAATACTAAATACTATATACGTATACTAAAACTATTTTTACTACAGGTTACTGAGCACTGGTGCCCATCCACGTGCGACCAAGAAGGTAAAATATATGAAAATCCTAACCTGTCTTCGTATTGCGTATGTGTAAAACGTGGCACTGAATTAGAAATAGTTCGCCACAAATGTTCGACGAACGAGGTGTATAACTCAGTTACAAATTCCTGTCAGAAATTGGAGGGAAATGGATTTGCTATATGCGTAATACGAAACAAACATTGTCCTCATAACGAAACAGGTGTGAGGGCACATCCTAATGGGGACTTTTATAAAAATTACATGGTCTGCCTGGATGATAAAGTCATAATCGGTCAATGTAATTTGATGATGCATTATGATGATTCTGAAAAACATTGTATTCAAGATAACAAAAAAGAAACAATATTGTCACATTCCGAGTGCAAGGACGCTCCAAAAATAGACTGCAGGAAACCTCAAATTACTCTTGTAGGAGAGTACTTAAAACACCATAGCAATTTCACAAATGATCTCACTGAATGCGAAAACTGTTATTACATATGTAGCGACAGAAATGCAAACTCTTTTGATTTGACTATCGAATGTTTCGAAGAAACCACCATCGAAGACATGAGTAGTATTGAATCGACAACATGGGCCTACATTACAGAATATGCGAATAAATCAATATATTCAACGCCTAGTGAAATTAGTCCATTCAGTACATTGACAACTTTAAAAACATTTACTGACAACATATTCATAACACCACAATCACTAGCAACAGAAAATTACTTTGAAATTGATTATAACTCTATATTATCAACGCTATATCCTTATTTGACAACTAGCCCATACTTAAATACTGAGGTAACTGGAATAACGACACATACCATGAAACCGTTTACTGAAACAGATCAATCGGCAAAAACCAAAACGGAATTTGAGAAAACTACTAAAACGATAGGTGTATCAGAACAACTTCATCATACCAAAACGCAAGAATTTACAACCCAAGGAGTATCATACATTGAAACCACAATGGTTGGAATTGACTTAACCAAAGAAACAATCAATGAAACAGAATTACCCGCAATACCTCTACCATCGTCTCACTTTTCTAAAACAGAAGAATCAACAATTGCAGGAACGGCACTCTTTGAAAGTTCTATAGCAATAGGTACGACGACAGAAGGCATATTGACCGAGGAAGAGACTGCAAACAAATCAACAGGCACAGATATAGACTATATAAAAGAACAACGTAGTAAAGAAATGGCGTCATCAACGACAGGTATACAATCTATTTATTCAAAGGCAGAGGAATCAACTACGTTACCATTAACAGTTCTGCCATCTCAATATTCTAAAGCAGAAATAACTACGGAGGGTAGTTCTGCAGTTATAAAAAAGGTAACTGAAAGAACATTGACCAAAGAAGAAATTATTGGAGAAAAAACAACTGAAATACCTCTACAAAGAGGTTCAGCCATAGAGAAAACTACCGAAAAACTCGAATCACCAACAACAGAGATATTATCAATATCTTCCAATATCGAGGAATTGTCTACAGAAGGGCTAGAAACTTCTCAGAGTAGTAAAACAGACATAAATGAGTTAATGAAGACAACGACTAAGGAAATGGGAATGTCAAAAACAACTAAGCCACATCAATATTCTAAAGTAGATGAATCAACCATTGGTAGAACTCAGTCCATTGAAAGTGGCTTCGCAGTGACAGGCATGAAAACAGAAAGCCCATTGACTAGAGGTACAGAATCCTTGAATAGTGGTGGAATCAGTACAGATGAGTTTCTGATAGAAACTACTAAGAAGTTGGATTTTCCAGCGACAACTTTATCATTTCAATATTCTAAAATAGAAGAATCGACTGTTGGAGAAGCAGTTTCCAGTGAAAGTAGTCCTGTATCAACAGCGAATGTAACAGAGCACGTACTAAATGAAGAAGAAATCGCTATAAGTAAAGCGATAATGGAAATATTTTCTATTCCTGCAAGCACTTCGGACTATTTAACTAAAAAAACTAGCAAGGAAATATCACCAGAAACGACAAGTGGTCTCTCTGATAATTTCATGACAATGGTATTAACTACAGAAAGAACAACACCATCTGAGAATGGTGAAACAGAGACAGATCGGTTAACAAAAGAAACGGTTACGAAAATGACAATATCAACGAAAGCCTCGCCCTCCCGGTATTCTGAAAAGAAAAACATGACCAGCATGAGTACGGAATCTACTGAAGATACGAAGAAGATGGCGGAAAGCATATTTATCGAAGAAGTTACCAAGCAAATCACATCACAAGCAACAGGTATGTCGTCTACGTATTCCAAAGGAGATGAATATATCACAGAAGAAACAGAGGTTTCTGCAACCGGTGGAGCAATTATTGAATTAACAACGTCCACAGGTATGTTACCGAAGGATGTTACCAAGGGAATAGGAACAATGGCAACAGTTATGCCATCCCCTAAAATAACAGACTCGACCATTAGAGGGACGAAATTTAATGAAAATAGATCCATCGTAATAGATAAAACGACAAAGAGCATATGGAGCGACACAAGCACTACTGCAAGAGGATCAATAGAGACACATCCGGAAAGAAGTACATATATTTTAACAGAGGAAGACAAAACCACAGAGATAATTCCTGGAATAGCAACAACCTCTTTATCAGAGGAAATTACTAAGGAAACAGGACTCCATGAAACTGGTCTAGAAGGTACTGTTGAATTAATAACAGAAACCAAGGAAGGGAAATTATCAAAGACACCTGTCCCATCTCAAGATTATCAAACAAGAAAAATTACCATTGAAGCAAGGCCATATACTGAAAGTGGTTCCATGGCAACAGAAGAGACTCAAGAACAAGTTGTTACAGAAGAAACGTATAACATTATGAGCAGCGAGATTTACGTAGGGGGGTTATCGAAAGAAATTACTAAAGAAGTTGAATTATCATCGACAGATTTGTTATCTGAATATAATAAGACAAAAGGAACAGCGTTCACTGAAAGTACTTCTGTAACAAAGTGGAAATCAGAAGGTACATTGATCGGCGAGGAAACCACTGTAGGTAATAAAACCCATACACATCCAGGAAGAGCTACAATTAGAGAGGAAACGGCCACGGATATCGAATCAGGCATGTCATCT
Organism: Rosalia funebris; assembly: GCA_037954035.1. NCBI lineage: Eukaryota > Metazoa > Arthropoda > Insecta > Coleoptera > Cerambycidae > Rosalia > Rosalia funebris. Next base: position 28,684,019 of record JAZFAV010000016.1, on the reverse strand, counting down.
ACAGACATGGCAGCAACAGAAAAGTCAACAAAAACCGCATTGATTGAGGAACAAACTAGTGTAGGGAAAATAACAGAAATATCGACAGGAAGAAATATAAATAATGTAACAGAAGAAACCATTGAAGAAATAGAGTCACTCGTAAGTATACCCTCTATTCATTCACAGGGAGAGAAATTCACCACAGGAGGAAAAGTATCGTCAGAAACTAGTGAAGTAGGTATACATGGGGTAACGAAAGAAACTAGCATATTATTACCAACAACTCTGACATATCATCATTTTAAATCAGAAGAACTAACCACCAAAAAAACGGAGTCCACTGGAAGCTTAATAGTAACTGGAGTGGAAACAGAAAGCGTACTTAAAGAAGAAGAAGCTACTAGAACAACAGAAATGCACCTAGAAAATATTACACACTTTACGGAAGAAATAATTGAAGAAGTCACGTCGCCAATGGTGTCAAATTTGTATTCTCAACATCCTGAAACAGAAGAACCAATTATCGGAGAAACTGAGCCTACTGAAAGTGGTTCTATCGCGACTGATACAAGAGCAGTAACTGAAGAAGTAACTAGTATAGACCAACGGGTAGAGACATCTTCAGAAAGCTATATAGCTAATGTAACACAGAACACAAGCAAAATCACGTTTCCAGTGACAACAGTTATACCTCCTCAATATTTTGAAATAAAAGAATCAACAACTGGAACACTACGATCCACTGAAGGTATTTCAATGGTAACACATGTAGTGGGAGAGAGTTTATCCACCGGGAAGACCATCATAGGAAAAACAACGGATACACCAAGAACCCATTTAACAGAAGAAACCACCAAGGGAGTCACATTATCCATCATAAGTCTATCATCCACCCATTCTGCGACAGAATGGCCGACCATCGGAGGAACAAAAGAAATAGAGCAAGAGGAAATAAAATCTACGTCAACTTTACGGTCTCGATATTCTAACACAGAAGAAACTACGATCGGAGAAACTACGATTGTTGAAAGTGGTATGGTCTATGGCACTGAGGAAACAACAGAAACGATAATGGTCCCACTAACACATTCCAAGGTGGAACATCTAACTACACAAGGAGCGCCCACAGATGGGACAATGAAAAAAATTACCAACGAAATGGTAGTACCTACAACAGTAACAAGAAAGTCTGCAGAAAGCACATCGACAAAGGAAAAAACTACGGCAGATAAAACAGTGACATCTCCAGGGATAGATGCAGAACTTTTATCAATAAAAACCACTAAAGAAGATAAGTCGATTACAGGAGGAATAGATTTAAGGCATACAATTATGAAGGAAATGAAAACCACAATATCCCTTGGATACCCTTCAGCTGAAGAATTCACTATTACCGGAACAGCGTCTGACGAAAGCGGTTCAATGGATTCCAGAAGGACAACTATGAGTGTAAAAGAAAGTAGTGACGATAAAACGGTAAAAATACGTACCGAAAGCGCTACATACAATGAAACACATAAAGTAACTAATAAACCATCATCATTTACTGTAACTATGCCATTTAAATATTCAGAGGTAGAAAAGTTGACTACTGGAGAAAGTACATACACAGAAATAGTGGGAACCAATACCAGTGAGCTAAAGAAAGAAAGTACCAGGGAAACTATATTATTAACATCGGCGTTGCCATCTCAGTATTCTAAAACAGAAAAACCGATTACAGAAGAAACGCCATTCTTAGAGGGAAGTACAATAATTACACCAATAACAGCAGAAAGAGTTACAGAGGAGGAAACTACCATAGGCCAAACAAAAGAAATAATCCATTTAACTGAAGAATTTACCAAGAAAATTTCATCTCCAAAAACAAGCGTAACATTTACACATATTAAGACAGAAGGATTAACTACAGAAATAGCACAGCTAGACAACTTAACTGAAAATATTACAAAGAAAATAGAATTATCAACAACAGTTGGATTACCTCAATATTCTAAACAACCACCGACCGGACATATGGCATCTATAGAAGGTGATAGTACAACAAATAAAATAACAGAATATTATATTACGGAAGAATCAACAGAGACAGTTCTAGGAAGAGGTACAGACCATTTAACAAAAGAAAGTACTAAGGAAGTCACCGAGGCAGAGGAGTCGAAAATGAGAGGAACAGTTTTTTCTGAAAGTAGTAGAACAGATATAGTGGTTTCTCAATATCCTAAAACAGGAGAACCGGCAATTCAAAACACTTCTTCCACTGAAAGTGGTATCATGGCAACTGGGAAGATAATAGAACCCACTACGGTCGAAGAAAAGAACAAAACTGATAAAGCAGTAGAAAAAACTACGGGAAGTAGTGTAGCAAATGTAACAGTGGAAACCATCAAAGAAATTGGACTACCAACGACAAATATTGCATTAACATATTCTAATGTCGAGGAATTAATTACAGAAACAACATCATTGCCTGAATATAGTGGAACACTCACAGGCCAGATAACTAAAGAAACTATTAATAAATTATCAACGACAACCATATTACCCCAATATTCTAAAAAAGATACTCCCACATCGACTCCTGTAGGTGATTCTGCAGTAACAGGAAAGATGACACAAAAAATATTGACTGGTGAAGAAATTACTGCACATAAAACTACCCAGATACTTCCAGGAATAGGTACAGTATCTGCATCAGAGGAAGTTACAACGGGAACTACTATAAATGGCACAACGAAAGAATATACCAACGAAACAATACTAGAAACGACAGTTTTATTGTCCCAATATTCTAAAAAAGAAGAACCAACCACCAGAGAGATGGGGTCAAAGGAAACCACCAAGGAAATAGTTCCACCAGTCAGTACTACGGTATCTGCATTATTGAAGACAGAAGCATCAAATGTAGGAGTAACAGGAATTTCTGAAGTAGGTGAAATGGAAATAGATGAGTCAAAAGGTTTAACTATTACAGATATGGAACGAGCGACGACAGCCGTATCATCTCAATATTTAAAAACAAAAATGTCTACAATACGAGAAGTGCATTCCACTGAAGGTGGTTCAATAGTAACACGCGTGGCAACAGAAAGACCATCGATAGAGAAAGTTACCTTATGGGAAATAACAGAAATGCATCCAGCAAGTAATATAGTTCATGTAACAGAAGAAGCCCCTACAAAAGCCACATCGTTATTAGTAAGTGTACCATCTACTTATTCTAATGCGGAAGAATTGGCTACAGGAGGAACAACAGTCTATGGAAGTAGCGGAACTAATACTGAAATTGGTACCATGTCAATAGGGAAGATAGCAGAAACACCCATAGTCGAAAAAGACAATATTGACAAAACTGTAGGTAATGGTACAACTTATATAATACAGAAAACCACCAAGAAAATCGAAATACCAACTGATGTGTCATATGCCCATTCTAAGATAGCAGAATCAACCACAAAAGAAACAATGGTTTCTAATATTAATGAAATAGGCGTAGATGAGTCAAAGAGTGCAACAACCAAGTATAGGAAACTCTCAATGACAACTACACCATCTTCATATTTCACATCAAAAGAACCTGCTCTTGGTGTAACGGGTCTCACCAAAAGTAGTTTTTCTGTTACAGAGCAAACAATAGAAAGCATATTAACTGAAACCGAAATAACTACAGGTGAGATATTACCAAGAAAAAGTACAGAACAAGTAACAGGTAAGAAAGTCACCGAAGAGATTGCATTACCAACGACAAGTATGTTATATACATATTCCAATGAACAAAAATTAACAACAGGAGGTAGACCATCTAGTGAAACACAAGAAGTTGAAAAAGAAAAGTTAACGAAAGAAATAGGATTGTCAACGACAGCTCTTTTACCTGAATATTCTAAAGCAGAAGAAACAATCACCAGAAATACGGCGGCTAGTGAAGGCGGTATTGGAATAACAAGTACGATAACAGCCGACAAAGTTAAGTTATGGAAAGAAACTATGACAGAAACGGGATTATCAACGATACCTCCGTCATCTCAATATCCTAAAACAGAAGAAACAATCACCGAAAATAGGACAATTAAAGCGGAATCAACAGAGATATATTCATCAAGAGGTACAGTATTTTTAACACAGGAAACCAGCAAGAAAATCGCATCGTCAACGACAGGTATACCATTTACCTATTCCAGGTTAGAGGATTCGACAACAGGTCGAACAGCAACCTCTGAAGTAGTTGAAACGGGAACAGAAATAACGAAAGAAACTACCCATGAAACGGAATTAACGACAATGAATTTGGAATTTCGATTCGCAACACCAATAGTAAGTGATATTCCATCCACATATTTTGAGAATGAAGAACTGACTACAGTAGGAACCATGTCATCTGAAAGTGGTGCAACAGGTAAAGACAACGTAACGGTGCCCATGGAAAGCAGAGCCACGTCAGGGTATCAGGGGACGTCAAGGTTTATTGAAACTAAAATGTCATCTACATCCAGTCCATATTCTACATCAAAAGTGTCAACATCTACGACTGCAAAACCACAGTGCCTGGTAGAAAATGAGCAAGGTAAATAAATATATTTACTGTATAAGGTATGTTTGCAAAGGTAACTCAAAAGACATAACTTTCGTAACCATATAGAACTGGCAGCTGCTAACTGATCATAAGTTATTGGTAAATATCAATTTATTAAATTTAAGTTATAAAATAGTTTAGTTGTTGATGAGCTATTATTATATTATTTAATTTCTTTTACTGTTTTTTTATTTTGGTTTTATACATCTCAAAAATAAAGCGATATTATCTCAATATTAAAGATGTCCCACAATACGTGGGCAGTCTCCTGGCGGTGATTAAGTCAAAGTAATACCATAAGTCCATACGAAAAACTTTGCTAGGATGTATCTTGACTGAAAACTCGTCTTTAAAATAAAAAAAATCTATTTACTTTTTTTCGTTATTTTTCTTTTATACTGGATTTTGATTATTTTTGCAAGAAATTATTAACAAATTACGGTCGTAAGGCTGGTATGATATAAATTTTGGTAACACAGCGTTGGGGATGAACTACTCCTAGAATTTCAACCCCCACAACTATTAAGGAAGTACGTTATAGTAATTTTGAATTTTAAATACATCTATCCAGCTTTTAAGTATATCCACCTTCTAGTAGATATAATTTTAGTTTTATTTCTATTATGCTAACGATTATTGACAGAAACACTCATATAAAAATATGCCATTTATTATCTACAATATCAAAATGAAGTTGAAAAATTAAATTTATTTAACAATATTATAGTAACCAACTATTGTTGAATACTATAAATTACTTCTAATTCGAAAATGACATGGTCTCCAAAAATTATAAAAAATTGTTATAAAATACGAATGTTATTTAAATATAATTGAAAATTTTTTTAAGGTAGTTTCTCCGGTACCGTCCGGCCCAAAAATAAATGCGCGGGTAAACATAAAATATTTAGAATATCAGTAGTCTAGTGTTCATTATTTTTGTTATGTGTACACACAACTACATGTTTATTCGTTGAAACTAAAGACATGGCAACGTTCCATTGTGTCGTATTTTAATCTGTTGTGATTGTGTATGTCTTATATTTAACCTGACTATGTAAACCTTTTCGGAGCATGAAAGAAGATTTATAGAAAAAATTAAAAATGATTTTTTGTCGTGATCAGTTCCGACACAATAAAGGAAAATTTACAAAGTGGAAAGTAATATAGAAACGTTTAAATGATATTGCAAAAGTGAATACTACGAAAAGTAAACAGAGTATTTAACCTAAGCATTGGACGACATATTAAATTGAGCGAACTTGGCAAAAATTTAAGATGTTGTGAATATAAAAACGTCATTTCACTTGAAAGCATAAAATAGGAAACTCGTTTAGGACTAAATTCTATTTTGGATATTGTTTGTGACGAATGGGCACTAATAACACAAATGGCGACTGGTAAATGCATGCCGCTGCGTTGTCAGACGCTAATTGACAAGTTGTCGACGTACCGAGCAAAGTTTAAACTGGCATATTTTAAAAATGTTTATCTTTTCAACAAATGGGACTACAACTGATTTTTTTAATTCAAAATGTTCGTAATAAATTAATGTATAGTTGGATTGTTTTTTTGGAAAAAATATATAGAAAAGTTTTCAAGTTATGGTGTAAAAAATGTAACTTTTAGTCAACTGGTACATTCAAACAATGTAAAAAGTTCCAACTTTGATTGTGAATATCTCCTTTATTGTACGGGCAAAAATTTTTATTTAAGCAATTTCCTCCGAGAAGTTTATTTTTTATGTGTACCCGAAATTTGATGAAATTCTATAGAAAAGTGGGTTCCCGGAGAAACTACCTTAACTTTACCGATTATTTGTATTTTTAGTAACGTAATATAAATTTGGTAATACGTTAAACGTGAGATGTGATGATGCTGTTGAAAATCTGAGAATATAACTTATGTTTTAGGTCAACAGTGTACTGAGGAAGGACAATTCCGTTACAACAACTCCTGCACGTTATACTATGAATGTTACTACAGCAAACCATGCGGAAAGATAATCGCTTCAGGCATCAAAGAATGTCCGAAATGCCTTAAATTTAACAATAAACAGAAACACTGTGACGTTCCAGAAAGCGTCCCAGAATGTTCTTATTATAAACAAACTCACCCCCGTTATTTCGCAAGAAACCGTCAATCTCAAGACAGAACATGCACCGGAGCAGGAAAATTCGTCGTTCCCGAGAACAAGGCATTATATTACGATTGTAATCACAAGTCCAAGACTAACGAGTACAGGTTGAAAGTTAAGAGATGTCCACGGAATGAAGAATTCAACGATGTGACAAAACAGTGCGGAAAAAAGACGAGATGCAAGTCCAAATCGGGTTGCTCCAGGTTTCAGAATGTAGCAAGTAAATGTGAAAAGAACCATTATGCTTACGACAGATATGATTGCCAAAAATTTTACCACTGCCATCGTGGCGTGCCTACGATACCTTTATTCTGCCCGGAGAAATATGTGTTTAACGGAAAATTCTGTCAATCAAAACAGTCATTATTAATTAATTGTGGAGAAACAAAGAAAATGTTAGTATAAAATTGTATAAAATAAACATATATTAAGTTTTGTATTAATTAAATATTTATATTTAATAAACATAAGACAGCTTTAAAGATTTATTCACTTAATATACAGGATGATTCAAAATTATGTAGCCAAAATGATAAAGCAGAAATTAGATGTCTAAATGGGCTGGCTGATTTGATCTAATTTGTTTATATACTCGTACCAAAGTGGACATCTAAAGAATTAGAGACATTAAACTAAAATAGAGAAACACTCTAATGTAAATTATTTTTAAATTAGTTTTTTTTTTGTTTCTAGTTTGGTGCAAGTTTAGTAGTAATAAATTAGTTGAAGCCTAAAATGTAATAATGAACCGTAGTGTAAGAAGGTCTAAAGAAAAATGATGAAAATGATAATAAATTATCAAGTGTGTGCATTTTCCAATTAATGTAAATCATGTTTACATGAAATAAATCGGAAGGGTAGTCGGAAGTCAGTGGACTTCCGACTACTTTCATACATTATAATCTGAAACAACCCGTGAAAAGGTGGAACAGAAAAAGTGCCACCTATCGATATCACCTTAGTAATCTGTTGTTTTCACAACCAAACTAGTATTTCGAGGATCTATGATAACGGGTAATAAATTGGCTAATGCAGACGAGACTATGCTCCTATTTGAAAAAATATTACAGTTCAAATCACTACCGAATTACCATTCGACTAGGGTATTACAAGGAGTCATCCCATATCAGATTTTCAATGGGTTGTTGAAGGGGGCGAGGGAGTGATTTGGAACGATACATACTGTTCGTCAAGAATACGAACAAGTCTCTATCGGGTCGCTCACAAGGTGCGCAGTAAATAGCCTGGTCTAAGTAAATAGCCGAATGCTGCCTCGCTTTTTCTTCTACACATACATTTCATACTTTTTCCTATTGTTGACAAGCAGTACAAAATACTGGAAATAATGCATGTGGGGGAATTTCGTTGTTTTTATATTTTCCAAGAGGTTAGGGCATTACAAAAAATATATATAGATACGAAAAATCAACTCGAACCGATTAATACATTGGCTTTTGTCACTAACTGAATTTCACAACTTTTGTCGAGTAATATTTCATGATTCCGAAATCATACACAATCTACTTTAATGCGGAAGGCTTACACACTTACCCACACCAACATTCTTAATAAACTGATGTTTATTTAAAAGTCAGGTCACCTTTATACAGTGATGGACAAAAATTTGAACATAGTAGGCTTTCGGCAATTGACACGCCATTTAAAATAAAATGGGTTTTATTTTCAGGGTTTAGGGTATACCAAGAAACAGACAGTTAAATGGTATATAAAAGAATAAATGGACATGTCATGAGGCATATACATCGCGAAGTATTACGGGTTGACGCTTTGACAGGATACAAAATGCTTGGTCATAAAATAAATATGAACATATGTACGTACAAGATTCGATTAGTTTTCAGCGTGTGTGAAGAGATATATTTGGGGATTCCCATAGTGACTAGTATATCGGTGTGAAACTAATTATATTCTACTAACTAACCATTTTTTGTGTTGATTTCAATCAAAGGTTTAGAAGAATATTAGAATGGGTCGCAGAGGAAAAGAAATACCGACCCAACTAAGAAAAAAATATTTTGTATCTAGGACAACAGCCCAAATCATATGGGGAAATAGCAATGCTATTAAATATTAATCGTGACACTGTACACACAATTTGTAGGCTCTATAAAAATATAAATAATGTGGACAGTTAAGTACAAAGTAGATGGCCATGCAAATTCTCTTCACGCGACAAACGTAGAGTTGTTCAAACAGTAAAGAAATAAACAGTTTTAAATCCTTAAAACCGAATTTTTCGCACGTAGAACATATATATCTCGAAATTGAGTGGCCGTGAAAAAATAAACCAACACATAAATGCAGAATATGTGTTTTATGCGACAGTTTTACTTTTTTCAAATAGTCCACCATCGTGTTTTCTCATGGCCCATGGATAGGGTGGCGTGTGTTCTATCCCCCTCAAAATCAATAGAATCAGTCGAAAGCCGATAGATCCGACACGATTAAGTTGAGTTATCGTATTGACAAAAATAATTTGATCGACATGGTAGAGTGTGTTCTATCCACCTCAAAATCAAAATGTTTCGTCTGGGAGACGTCCTCGATCAGAATCAGTCAAAACCTGATCGATCCGACATGATTTAGTTGAGTTATCGTGTTAAAAATTTTTTTTCAAAAAGTCCACCGTGGTATTTTCTCATGACCTATGGACAGGGTGGGATGTGTCTTATCCACCTCAAAATCAATAGGTGTCGTCTGGGATACGTTCCCGATCAGAATCAGTCAAAGCCCTATGGATCCGACACGATTTAGTTGAGTTATCGTATTAACAACAAAAAATTTCAAATAGTCCATCATCGTGATTTCTCATGACCCATGGACAGGGTGAAGTATGCTCTATCCACATCAAAATCAATAAGTGTCGTCTAAGAGACATCCTCAATTAGAATTAGTCAAAACCCGATCGATCCGACACGATTTAGTTGAGTTATCGTGCTAAGAAATAAAATTTCTCAAATAGATCCATGGACAGGGTGGGGTGTGTTCTATCAACCTTAAAATCAATAGGTGTCATATAGGAGACGCCTCCGATCAGAATCAGTCAATACCCGATTGATCCGACACGATTTAGTTAAGTTATCGTGCTAACAAGAAATTTTAATGCCGACGACGACATACACACAGACGAAATTTTTTAAAAATCTGTTTATTATTGGTTCTTAGGCCGAAAAACGAAAAATAAACCCAAAAAGAAATTTGGTTTTTTCAATTTTTCTTTACACGATTAAGTACATTACTTTTCCGCTAGTATAGTTAATAGCAATAATAATAACAAGACCAATACCCGAAGCATACCGCAAAAATTGTAAAGTAGTGGTTAATTTACAATCTCCCTCATTTGCTCGACACTTCCCCCCCCCAGTCTTGACCTTAATCCCATCGAGTTTGTTTGGATGGAATTAAAATGAAGACTTAAAAAACATACTATTCCAAACATTCATATTCTTAAAGAGAAAATATTAAAAGAATAGAAGCCAATTTACTCGATCCCTTGTGAGAATTAAGTTAATACTTAAAAAATTTTAACACGTGTGTTCATATTTATGTCCGTCACTGTATTTGCATATTTGGCTAAGATGCAGTGGCGGTTCGTGGTATCCATATTAGGGTAGGCGATAGCGGCATATGAGCTTCATCAACCCTTAAAAATAGCGCCGCAGGCGAAAATTTTTAAAATTTTCAAGGTCACGCGTTTTCCTGGTACTTCAGAATTTCAATGATTGAATTTCATTTATACAAAAATATAGACATTCACAAGGATTTTTTGAACTTAATACCTCTTTGTTATTCGTGAATGATAATAGTTATTGTGGGTATAAATAAATTGGAATAAACGAAATATATTTATTGAGTATTATACCTATATTATGTAAATTGGGTTGGCAATAATACATTATTTTAGGGCGCTTTAGGGTATAGGCCTCCTCTTCCCCTCACAGCCTTCCTTAACCATCGCCATTATTGACTGACAATTACAAAGTGGATATCTACTACTTTTTATAATTTAAATTAATGCGCCTATCTTTAATTAATGAAAATTTGTTAATTATATTTTCCGTGAAGTCATCAGATTTCTGAAGTGTGCTAAATAATTCCTTTTCAATTGAAATAAGTGCAAGCGACGATAAACGTTCATTCTTCATAGAGTTCCGATTATGCGTTTTAATACGTTTTAAACAAGAAAAATGTCTTTCAACCGATGTACTTGTTGCTGGAATTGTAGCAATTAAAACAATAAGTTTAAAAACCTCTGGAAATATTTCTCGAAATTCATATTGCACAAAATATTTTAACATTGACTCGATATTTAATGTTTCAAATTGATCATCACAATAGGTATATAACCCAATATCCCCAGTAATGTCACGGCTTATTCAATGCGAAGGCGTCTTCGGATCTGCCGAAGAAAGCCGATCTACTTCAGGCGGCGATTGCATTCGCCTTCAACTGCTTTATTTAAAGAGTATAATTGGCTGCAGACGTCTGAGCTGCGATTATTTTGCCATTACAACAACGCTGTTTGTCGTCTTACCGACATCTGGTTGACGTGTTAGCTATCGATTTTCAGGCGGTGGTATGGAGAACCTAGCCTGGTCTGGTTGTTCTGTTTAGGAATAAAATGATTTAATTCGGTGTAGCGCGGCGTCGCCGTGCGGACTGCGGTGGTATATATAAAGGGTGTTTACGGCACCAGCGCCGCCGACGGCGATAGATAATTTAATTAGTATAAAGTAGTTATTATTAATTATATTAAATATTTTTGTATTATCAGGGACGTTAACAGTTCATTGTAATTCCGCTGTTATGAGAAATGACATAAAATTTTAAAGGTAGGCGGCACCTACCTTGCCTACCCTGACGAGCCGCCACTGCTAAGATGTACCATCAATGTTGATTAAATGACGGTAAGACATTTTCCAAAAAATAACAAGTAACTATTTTGAAACCATTCTTCTCAATCTCCAATCAAAATAGTTATAATTAAATTAATCTTTTTTAAGTGTCTCTTGTTACGCTTTATATGAATAACATGTAAAGCTATATTTTGAAATTAATAAGAAATTAATTAGGGAAAATATTGGCAAATTTTTAAATGCCTAATCTGATTTTATGAACAAAATATTACGAAATAATATAATGCTACGAGAATCATACATAATTTATTTGAATTTAACTTCTTGATGCTAAAATATTACAGGGATTATGTATTCAACATATTCCAGGGAGGTATTTTCATCATTTTACAATTTGGCAGTGCGGCATCTAGGTTTCAATAGAGCAACTAACGCAAAAGTTCAAGAATATGTATAGTAAGTATTCTTTATATACATTCATCATAACATATTTGAAGAACCATAACATCACACATAACATAACCTCTTTTGAAACTATTAATTATACCGTTTCCAAAATAGTTAAAAAGGTTATTTATTTATTCTATAACGGCAATTAAACATGTATGTATATGCAATAAAATGCACAGCTTAACGTTAAGTAATTGACAAATGTCATCAAATATACATACATTTTCTTAGGGTATATGTATATGAACGATTATATATAAGCTGGTCAATTTTTGAAAAGCAATGGCAGAAAAACAAAAAATGTGAGTAGGTAATTTGTATTACCTTGTATATTTCTGATGAGATGCACTCTTCACAAGTCACTACAGTCTATATTGTTACCACTGATCGACAGAGAGAATACTTTATTAGTTTGGAAAAAAAATCCCCGGCAACATGAAGTGCTAATAAAGAGACTTACTTGATAAGAATTTATTTTTCTATTTTAGATTAGTGTGTGGCGATGTAGAAGGAAGATTTGATGTTTTATTTAAAAGGGTAGAAAATATTAATAAGAAATCAGGCCCATTTGATATATTATTGTGTGTTGGAAATTTTTTTGGAGTTAATAATAAAGATTTTATTCCCTATAGAATTGGAGATAAGAAAGGTGGGTATATGAATAGGTACCCAGAATTACGATATAAAATAAATTGATTGTGTATTAAATATTTTCGTTTGTTGCAATAAAACTTTGAAATTAATAAAATACTAAACAAACTGTTGAAAAACCTTTATCTATGTGATATTAAATTCATCAGATGTTATTTGTAAATAATGCAAAAAAGTGGAAGTAATCCAGAAAATATGTACCTACCATCGAGAAAGAATGTAAAATATGAGATACTGTCGATATGTTCCTGTAAACTATTGGCCATAATTATTTAATTTTAGAGGTAATTATGTTTTGGTTAATTAACTATAGTTAATTAGAGCATTTGATAAATAGAGGGTGCCGCTATTCAAGAAATATAATTAACTATATATAAAATGAATTAATTGAATCTCCTATATTTTAGGGAAACATAACAAAAGTGTCCCATTACATTCTTTGTCAGTGATATGATTATAGTTATTCAAATAAGTCCTGTTTTTTTATGAGACTGCTGTGCTAAACAAGAGTCGTATCTCAATTCTTGCTAAGCAAAAACGTCATCTCATTTTACAGTTCGTAGACGGGTGGTTTTGCCAAAAAGTGTTTCAGTTAGTTGGAGTGAAATTAATCATTGTCCCTACCACTTACAGGTTCTGAAAACAATTTCAATAGGATGGTGCATAATTGAAATTAATGAAATCGTTAATACTGAAAAGTTAACATTTTATGAGTTACGACTCTCGCTTCACATGGCAGTATATTATATATATTGTTTATGCTTGTTCCATACATTTTCTGTATTTTTTAGTTCCCATTCCAACGTACATACTCGGACCAAATCAAGGAGATCATACTAGCTTATATCCATCAAATGAGTCAGAATTTGAACTCTGTAATAATGTCTATTATTTAGGTATGTTTTAATGATCTGTACGTATAAGATTATCTAATAACTTCTTACCCACATTTCTTCAAATACAATAATTATGATAAATATATTTATATACAGCATGTAAACTCTCTAATAGTTAAAAATGCTTGTGTAACACAGATGTGTACAGTGTGTTCTAAGTTCAATTCTCACCATCGCAATATCAGGAACAATAAGAGATAGAGTCAGTTAAGTTAGTGTAAAAATTCTGATCTTGATTTCATTGAGAAATTAAAGCTAATGGTGATTGTTTCTGAGTTATAAAAAAAAATAAATTTCCTATATTCGGTTTTGAATATAGAAGGCTGAAAGTTGTGTATGATTTTTTGAGATATTTAGCATGATAAACGAATATTTGTTCTTTCTTAAATAATTCAAAAACCATCTCAGTTACCTTTGATTTAGCATAGATTGAGCATAAATTTTTTTACACAACTACCAATTTAACCAAGTATAATGGATTTTGATATCCAAGTGATGGTTGAATTTGGGACACAGTGTAGGACACATAATTAAATACAGGATAGATGATATTGCGCCAAAATTATCATTTAGACTGGCAACAATTTTTAATCATGAAAAGTTTATGTACTGTACAAAGAAATGGCAACAGGTACGTGAATTTTATATTGAGAAAACTTATGGCTAGAAAATCAAATAATGATAATAAAATCATTCTGTATTGTTTTGTCTCTTTTCATTACTTCATAAACCATAGAAAATATTTTGCTCAAACATCTCATAAATTTAATTGCTGATAGAATTTATATGCAGTTCGAGTAATGTACGCTACATTCTCTAGGTAAACGTGGAGTATATACTGATAGTAAGGGATTAAAGATAGCTTATATAAGTGGTATATCTGGTAAGGACGAAGAAGGCCCATGGACATACAATGATAAGGATATATCTGATCTATGTGATGTGTGTATTAGAGGAAACCCACTTTTTAGAGGTGTAGATATATTATTAACAGCACAATGGCCTTCTGGAATTATAGCAGACAATGCTAAGGTATATACATGTTTACATTTGATTTTCATATGGACATGACTAGACTGATTTAGGAGAAGTAGTAAATATGATATTACATTTCTGTGTAATTGATTGATTCTAGATTATAGATTCTATGAAAAATACTCCACGATTGAAAAACATTATCGTAAGCTTTCCTTTTAGATTTCTTTATCAGTTAATACAACCAGCAACTTACCTAGTTACTTATGTATGAAGTTAAAACCTAGGTATATTATTAGTGGCTTAGAAGGAGTATTTTATGAGAGGCCACCATTTAGATGTCCAAATTTGGGAGATCACGACACAACATTGGAGAGCGTTACTCGTTTCATTGGGCTTGCTCGTGTTGGTAACCCTAATAAGGAGAAATGGATTTATGCTCTCAGCTTAACCCCTTTGAATAAAATGAAGTTGTCTGAACTGCTTCAAAAAACAACAGATGAGACTCCTTGTCCGTTTAATTTTCAGGAGTTGGAAAGTCAAAGTAAGGGCCCTATTTATAGAAAAACCATATTTAGCACTGTTTAGTCAGCATGATAAAATAGTTTTGCCGACGATAATTGAAGGAAGCGTTGATAACATAAAATATTAACATATTTTCTCAATCATTTCATTATACTAAATAGATTTACATCATACAGTATACAAATTATACTCACTGAAATGCAATATTTTAGTTTTTAAAATAAAGCGAAAATTTTCTGGCCCTAGTCAATACTTCTATGATATGAATGCACCAAAAGATGATAGTGGTAGGGGTAAGAGAAAATGTAAAAAACCAAAAATTGAATTCGACCAAAGTAAATGTTGGTTTTGTCTTGCGAGTCCCTCAGTGGAGAAACACCTTATTATTTGTGTGGGAAATACAGCATATTTAGCATTAGCAAAAGGTATGTATATTTATAATAATTACAATACAGGTGTGTGGTCTAGAGCAGTTCTAAATAATGTTATCAATTTATTTGAAGTCTGAAAAATAGTATAGTATCTGATCGTAAGATAATGTTTGGTAATGTTGATTCTATTCTTATCATATCATATAATAATTGGTTGACTTTGACACGTTCTGCTCTCCCACGAGTTTTGTATGTATATTTTTTGTATCTGTTTTTTCCTGTTTCTTATTGGCTAGCCTTAGAATATTATATAATAATTTTTCTTAATGAACATGTATGCAGAGTCTTCTTTGGAATTATAAAAATAATAAACACTTTTTCTTATTTTTAGGTGGTATAGTAGACCAACATTTTCTAATTTGCCCCATAGAACACTATCAGAATAGTCTTGGTCAGCCAGCAGAATCGATGAATGAAATTAATCAATTCAAAGAAGCTTTACGTAAGTTTTATTCAAAGAGTGGAAGTATTCCAGTGTTCTTTGAAAGAAATTATAAAACTTCCCATATGCAGTTACAAGCAATTCCAATACCAACGAAAGCCAATCGAGAACTCAAGGATATATTCGTTGTGAGTCTATTTTTTTGTTATTAAAATTGAATCATAAAAGATAATAAAAATATAGACACTATTTCTTGACAATAATGTATTGTAGAAATTACATAGTTGTATTTTTTTTAGGACGAATCTGAAGCCCAAGGATTTAAATTAGAAGTATTAGATCCAGATGTACGTTTAGACCAGGTTCTTCCAGCTAAAATTCCATATTTTATGGTGGAGTTGCCTGATGGTACAATTTTGTACACAAAAATTCAGGGATCTACTAACTTTCCGATTAACTTTGGTAGAGAAGTGTTAGCATCTGGGCCTATACTAAATTTGCCTAACAGGGTGGAGTGGAAAGATTGTATATTGAATAAAGCAGAAGAAGAACAACTTGTGCAACGGTTAAGAACTGAATTTGAACCATTTGACTTTACTGCATAAATTGTCATACATGAAACATTGTTACTAATCAAGATCAATACACATTTTTAAATGATTATTTCTGATAATGAGAAGATATACTTTTCAGGATATTCTTGATAAAATTGTTTATTAGGATGTTTAAATATTTTTAAACATCCTTATATAGCTAGTTGCTTATATAGGCTATTGGCTAATTCCAATCAGAAATAATACAAAACAATTGAAATAAATGAAGATGGCAATGCATCAAACAGTAAATACTACCCTTTAAAGTTATTGGTACATGTTGAATATAATTATGTTAAAATATCGTCATTCAACCGGCAATCCTTTTTACACTGTGTCTAGTTTGAAGAAATAAAATTAAATTTTTTCATAACTTTTTGTTTCTTTTAATTTCAGGTTTGAGTCTGATTTCCATTTGAGTCTGATTTGAGTTTAAGCTTCGTAACATGTGACCACTATTATATACTATTTTCCACATATAGCTTGAGCTGATATTGACTGATACTTGACAGATCTGGTAATATCTGATAACTTTCAATTTATATGTATACATATGGTATATATGTATATACCACATATGTACATATACACGCAACCAAAACACACAACAGTGGAAAGCAGCTACTAAATTTAAATATAATATATATGCATTGTTTGTGCATATACAGGATACATATATGTATGATTAATTAGAAAATTGTAATTAAAACAAATATAGGAAAAACACATGGATATAACACAGTAAATAAAAAATAAGTATCAAATTAACAACCAGGAAATACAGTTTTGATAAATATGACTAATTTAAAAAAGTTTGACCAGATTTTTGAAATACAATATAAAAATTAAATTACATACATTAAAGAAGTATTTCATACATATATATCATGATATTGGGTATATTTATATACCCAATAAATGAAACAAATTTTGTTTCATGGATTTACATATAAGATTATATATATATATATATATATATATATATATATATATATATATATATATATATATATATATATATATATATATATATATGAATGGTATGAATCTTACCCAGTATCACATTTAACTTATCTATAAACTTAGAGTAGATCAAAGAAACACGCCTCTTATAGTACTACGCCGTTAGTATTTTATTTTCTAAAAATTGCATATTCTATGTCAGTCAGGGGTCTTCAAACGTCAGCCTGGGGGCTAACACCGGCCCGATAGCACGATTAATCGGGCTCGCGGCAGCGGTCCGGACATGCCCGGTATCCTGTCCCTCAGTTTATTTTTTTTACAGTTTAAAGCTTATAATTTATAATGTAAGTAAATCATACAAAACAATAATGAGACGTTTTTATTTAACGACCTATTAAGAAACACAATAACTGTCATACGTAATGAAATTGAACATTTTAACTGTAATTAATGATATGAGATTTATACTAAAAACTTACAAGTCACAAAATGAAATTAAATATTATATTTATGATTAATGAGAGATACCAGTGGAAGTTATCAGCAGCGATTTTAAATACTCATCAGTTAATTTGGATCTGTAAATATTTTTTGTCCAATATCCATTTTGGAGAATGTTCTTTCACACAGAAGTAGTGCTGAAAGCAAAAAAACAAGCCACGAGCAAATTTATGCAACTGATCAAACTTTGCGAGTGAAAGACAAAACTCCAGCAATGATGACTTTAAATATTTTTCTTTAAATATATCGCTATACTGCAAATCCATCATGTCATCAATCAATTATTTAAATTGCTTGTAATTTAAAACTACAGTGTGTTGGTATGATGAGTTAGCTAGGTCTTGGCGCTTGTCTTCCGGTGTCCTCCATTATGGACCACGGAAGTAGAGGCTGCGAACTTGGGGGAGAAGTCTTCGACGCCGTGACTATCTTCTCTAAACACTTATATTTTAGTTAATATTCAAATTATCGTGAACAATCATTATCGGTAAGAGAGATTTATTTAATTAATGACTACATCTGCACCCATATTTCACTGTGGTACTCAATTATAATACAATACTTTTTAGGGAATCTTTATCTCTATTTACTAAACGACTCTTTTCGTGTGTGTCACGAAATTTGTAGGTCGATGTACGAAATGCTTTTTGTTCGAATTTCGGCATTTTGACAAAATCAATACAGTAAATCGACCCTTGCGAACAACATGGTAACTTTTGTTTTTTGATCCGAAGCTTCTAGAGGCATGCTCCGGAGGTGCTTTCGATATGAGCGAGAGGGCGGCGCAATATTGTTGCGATTTGCTTATTCGTCATAATATTAATTAATTACTAGTTTCAGTGCAGGCCAGATACTGCATATCCTTGTTTTTCATTTAATTATAATTATTTCTTTTACCGGGAACTTAATTCTCAGTATTCATCTATTTTACGCAAATGTAAATCAACATGTTCTATGGCATTCTTGAGAAGCTAACAACCCTCTGTTCATAATTTATTGCATTTTGTAGACTAGATGTAGTCTACAAAATCTAGACTATAGAGTCTCCATAGGGGGGCATTGACATATTTAGGGCCGATCGCAACTCATAAAGTTATATTGGAAGTTACTACAGGTGAACTTTGTTCAAAAAACCAAATGTTTAACAGGTGCCAGAAACAGATGCCGGGACAGGTGTCGAATCCTACGCGTGGCGAGTCCCTTTAAAAAAAAAGCTCTGATCGTGCAGAAACACGAGAAAGGGATCGAGAATCGCTGTTAGGTATAATTCAATGCCTGGCGGGGCTTTAGCCCGAGGAGTAGTTGTTTCCTACAGCGGTTATGTAATAGCCTTGCTATTCGGGAACCACTTGATAACCGCTTTGCGGTTTGGTGGTTCCTTTCTCGATTCCCGACTTATAAGTTACAGACATAGATCTTATCGATTTAGATGAAAACCTCAAGGATTTGTTTCGGAATTTGTCTCGGATCGGCGTACCGTGTACGGCACTGATGAGAACTAATAAGTTCGAAATAGCTGTCTGTCGTTCGGATTCCATCTGGGACAGGTGTCAAATCCTACTCGTGGCGGGTCTCTTTAAAAAAATTATCGCTATTTGCCAAATAGAAAATCTCAAAGCATAACCTTGGATTGTTTTTATGGCTAGGCTCTGGTAGACTTCCGTTTATCGGCAAGATAAACGGAGGAGTCAAGAGAGTTTTTTATTTGGCAAATAGCGATGAAATGAATAGTACATACTTTCATATATTTATATTACTGGAGTGGGTTGGAACCATTGGTGTGAATATAACACTTACGTAATTTTCCACAAAACACTATACATTATACTCGACGCGGTTTAGCCAACAAAGTTGGTACTGATGATTAAAACTACAGCTTTAATCATCTCTAGATAATGCCAACTTTGTTGGCGAAACGCGCGTCGAGTATTGTGTATAGTGTTTTGTTATTTTGTGGAAAACTACATCAGTGTTATATTTATATTAAAAAAAAAAAAAAACAAAAACTTTCAATATATTTATAATGAAAGAATTAATTAAGTAATTATTTTCATAATGTAGATATATCGTAGTGGAATTTTTAAGAAGCTTACCTGGTGTTTGACTAAATTTTAAATTAGTTGAGTCTAGTAGTTCGTAGATGAAAATCCTCTGTGCAAGCTTTTATCATACAATATAAGGAAATACTCGTAAAGACTAACTCACAAGGAGTATGCATATATGCTGTTGATTTACCAGTGGCGGCTCGTGGTATCTATATTAGGGTAGGTGATAGCGGCGTATGAGCTTCATCAACCCTTAAAAATAGCGCCGTAGGCGAAAATTTTTAAAATTTCCAAGGTCACGCGTTTTCCTGGTACTTCAGAATTTCAATGATTGAATTTCATTTATACAAAAATATAGACTTTCACAAGGATTTTTTTAACTTAATACCCCTTTGTTATTCGTGAATAATAATAGTTATTGTGGGTATAAATAAATTGGAATAAACGAAATATATTTATTGAGTATTATACCTATATTATGTAAATTGGGTTGGCAATAATACATTATTTTAGGGCGCTTTAGGGTATAGGCCTCCTCCTCCCCTTACAGCCTTCCTTAACCATCGCTATTATTGACTGACAATTACAAAGTGGATACCTACTACTTTTTATAATTTAAATTAATGCGCCTATCTTTAATTAATGAAAATTTGTTAATTATATTTTCCGTGAAGTCATCAGATTTCTGAAGTGTGCTAAATAATTCCTTTTCAATTGAAATAAGTGCAAGCGACGATAAACGTTCATTCTTCATAGAGTTCCGACTAGGTATGCGTTTTAATACGTTTTAAACAAGAAAAATGTCTTTCAACCGATGTACTTGTCGCTGGAATTGTAGCAATTAAAACAATAAGTTTAAAAACCTCTGGAAATATTTCTCGAAATTCATATTCCACAAAATATTTCAACATTGACTCGATATTTAATGTTTCAAATTGATCATCACAATAGGTATATAACCCGATATCCCCAGTAATGTCACGGCTTATTCAATGCGAAGGCGTCTTCGGATCTGCCGAAGAACGCCGATCTACTTCAGGCGGCGATTGCATTCGCCTTCAACTGCTTTATTTAAAGAGTATAATTGGCTGCAGACGTCTGAGCTGCGATTATTTTGCCATTACAACAACGCTGTTTGTTGTCTTACCGACATCTGGTTGACGTGTTAGCTATCGATTTTCAGGCGGAGAGATGGAGAACCTAGCCTGGTCTGGTTGTTCTGTTTAGGAATAAAATGATTTAATTCGGTGTAGCGCGGCGCCGTGCGGATTGCGGTGGTATATATAAAGGGTGTTTACGGCACCAGCGCCGCCGACGGCGATAGATAATTTAATTAGTATAAAATAGTTATTATTAATTATATTAAATATTTTTGTATTATCAGGGACGTTAACAGTTCATTGTAATTGCGCTGTTATGAGAAATGACATAAAATTTTAAAGGTAGGCGGCGCCTACCTTGCCTACCCCGAGGAGCCGCCACTGTGATTTACGGCCTATGTAATGAAAATAATGTAGTGAAGTCATTATGTTGTTCTCGCTAAAATGGTAACAGTCTAAACATCGATTAAAGTAATCTCGGAATAAAACAGTTCAGCGAGATTAAGAATACAAGCCTTTAGCCAATTTTAAACATGCCACCAATTTGAAACTAAAGTCTAAAGCCTGTGTTTTAAAATCTAAGAGGAAATGTTTTTTTTTTCACAAAAAAATGAACGCTGCGAAAATAACTGAAATTTGTCTTAGATCTAAGGTGCGTGTTCTAACTGGGTAAGTTTTATCAAAATAAGGCATTAAAATCACTTTTAGGCACTTCCACATACTAAAAAAGCTGTCGTGTTTAGTGAAAACGAGATTAGTATAAAGCAATAGTCGACAGGGCCCGGAATATCAACGTCAACTGCATTATCTGTATTCTGCCTAAACGTAACAATTTATTGATTCGACCCAGCGTCGTTATGCCGTAGGTGACATGAGGCATTTTATTTTTTATTGGATTGCCCTCAAATTTTAGTTTTACGTATTTCATAGTAGGGTTACTACCCTAATAAAGTTATGTCAGAAACTATCCTGAAACTCTGTATAATTAACCTTAGCTTGTTTATCCTTTGATTTAGCCATTTTTGAGTTATTTCTGAAAATTTACCGCTTTCTAAAATTAACACGATTTGAGTTAAGAAAAAAATTGGTACTACTATTCTCCTAAATATCAAATAGATATTCCAGTTTGATAATGAACCGTTCCCAGACACTACTTCAGGTTTGATAGTGAGCCGTTGCTTCTAGTTGTCGTTGTGTGTATTTCGTTGTATTAGTTTTAATTTCTTTGTTACGTTTTTTTATTTTTTACTTAATCATTAGCGTTGCTTACTCATTATTTTATTTTCATGAACGATTTTTGTAATTATAACTAAACTTTACATATCACATAATGTTGAAATAAATTACATAGATAGGTATTAGAAAATATTATTACAGAACACATAGAAAACTTTAGAAAATATAAAACATCTGATATTGAATTAAAGTATGGACCCGGATTGCCTTAGGAAAACAGGCCTACAAACGCAATGTTACGCCACTGGACCGTAAGGCATGATATTCATATTAACCTATTATTTTTTACTTATTAGTTATTATCTTCTGCTTTCTAAATAAATAGTAATTATGTTTCTATTTTTAAGCGCTTTTGCCTTCTATGAAAATTAATTTTGATTTAATATTTATTGATTTACCAAATCAATAAATAGCTATGTAGACGGAAAAATCATGGTGTAGGTAATGAAAAGTAAGGAGGTAAGAAATAAAAAATGTATTTAACACAACATTGTATTATTTTTTATTACATCTGACATTGTTACAATAAAAAGGTTTGTACATCCAAAAATGACAGTCCTTTGAATTTCAGCGGATAAGGGTGAATTTTGCAATTTGAGACAAGTAGTAATGTTGTGATCGTGTTATCAGTATTAACACACATAGACTAGAGTGTGAGAGCCATTTATCATCTCGATAACATTATATAACAATCTATAAAATCTATAACATACACTGCTTCTATACATTTTTATTATCGTCTCTTATTTTGGCACACCCAAGTGGAAGTTTAGGGAAAATTACGTTGCTTCTCACAGTTAACGTTGATTCCCTCAAAAGGCACCAGCCATGTATTAATGGATTTCTAAATTAATAAAAATATACACATTTGTTTCTGCTATCTGGTAATCAAGCGGTAGACAGTCAGCCAAAAACATCTCTTTCAGATAAGGAAGATAATCAGGAAATGTATAATATGGAATATTAAAACTATCAGTTCAGTAGTATATTATCTCTTAGTTACGCTTTTTTTTTTGGAAGAATATTCAGCATCCAGTAAATCTGATCTTATCCTTTTATGTTTAAATGTATATCACTAACCTTACTATGTTTAAATGTATATCACGTGCAAGTGGTGTCAAAGTGTGTTGAACTGAATGTGTGCTGAAAATGAACATCATATCATATTTGCAGTATTGTCGTGAAATAGGATTGTGAAATTGATGAAATGTTTCTCAACTAGTTCGTATATTGTATTTTAATTTTGTGTTTTAGTTTTTTTTTACGCAAATTTGTCTAAATTTCTAAAACTATGTGTTTATGAATGTATTATACATTATTCCTTATTTACAGTGATTTAGTTACAAATTTATGGAGAATGTCTCTGAAGTTTACTGTGATTTAGTTCTACTGTATTTAGAGCTTTGGACACATGTAGATTCCCCGCAGGTGAAGAATATATCAGTAATATCAGGATTATTAGGTTATCAATCCATGGTCAGCTATATTTTCGATCAACAAATATGTCGAAACTATCGACTTTGGTATTGAAGACACTAAAAGACTTTGGGAATAAGAACTATTAATAGTAAAAGTACAATAAAAGGAAGATGTAGATATTATCTAAAAAGAACTTGTTTTCTTGTTAGCGAATACACTAGCATTCCTTCGTGTATAAGATTCAGGAAAAATATATTTCCCAGACCGTCGTAGCCATCTGTGAGACTAATGTTTAATAAATCAACGTCTAATAAATAAAATATACATACTTTTACATTTTAACAATAATTAACGAATCTAAATAATTTCCTTTTTCTATAAGTCCTATTCTTTCTCTCGTTTGAATATTTAATCATTGTTTTTGGCACTCGCAAGTGAATGGACATGTTTAACAAGGATATTTATTTATATATTAATAACAAGAACATATTTAGAATATGGTGGGCATTCAAAGTATTGTATTATTTTATATGTGCCTACAAAAATATTATTCGTATTGCGGTTAGGAGTGTTGGAGTGGGCCCAGCATTGGAGCTGTCATTGCATGCTTGGGTTCTAGTTTTAATGGAAAGAGTACGGCATCTATACCTCAGTGTTCTTTGAGCACAGGTGTATTTGCCCTTCTTTTTATGTGTCACCTTTTCTGTCAAAGGCTTTATAGAAGTAAATCTACTTTACTACCATAATTTTTAACTTAGTAGTAATTTCTGTTCTCAAACAAAAACAAAATAAACAGTTTTAAAACCTTAAAACGGACTTTTCCGCACGTAGAATATCTCTCTCTCGAAATTAAGTGACCGAGAAAAAATAAACCAACACATAAATGCAGAATATGTGTTTTATGCGACAGTTTTCCTTTTTTCAATTTTTCTCAAATAGTCCACCATCGTGCTTTCTCATGACCCATGGACAGGGTGGAGTCTGTTCTATCCAACTCAAAATCAATAGATATCATCTGGCAGACGTCTCTAATCAGAATCAGTCGAAACCCGATCGATCCGACACGATTTAATTGAGTGATGGTGCTAACAAAAAAAATCTCAAATAGTCCACCATTGTGCTTTCTCATGACCCATGGATTGGGTGGGGTGTATCTTATTCACCTCAAAATTAATAAGTGTCGTCTGGGAGACGTCCCCGATCAGAATCAGTCAAAACCCGATCGATTCGACACGATTTAGTTGAGTTATCGTGCTACCAAAAGAATTTCTCAAATAGTCCATCATCACGCTTTCTCATGGCCCATGGACAGGGTGGGGTGTGTCCTATCCACCTCAAAATCAATAGGTGTCGTCTGGGGATGTCCCCGATCAGAATCAGTCAAGACCCGATCGATCCGACACGATTTAGTTGAGTTATCGTGCTAACAAAAATAAATGCCGACGACAACGACAACGATACATACACACACAAAATGGCTTAAAACCCATTTTTTTTTGGTATTTAGGCCGAAAAACGAAAAATAAACCGTAGAAATTTTTTATTACACGATTACATTACTTTTTCGCGTATAGTGGAGTGCGGAGAAGTAAAAGCAAAACAAGATATACCACATATTAGAAAGACAATTAATTTCCCATTCATTAGGTCGTTTGCTTTTATACTGGTATATTTGTGTATTTATTTTTGGATTTCGATCCCACCGATGAGCGAACAAGGCAAAATAGTTATTCTTTTCCAACTGCATATTACAAATTGTTGTTTTCATTTTCAGGTTGGAATTATTGTTATTGGTTTTCTAATAATGTATATATGTTTTGCGTTTTCATTTAGAATATACTAAAATGTAACGTTTATCCAGTGGCGTAATTTGAACCTACAATGATGCTATCCATTTACACAATGAAAACATATATTTATATGGTAAATATGTAGTCTTAGGTAAAAATTCCATCCCAATTTCGTGTATAAATATAGTCGTCTAATATAGGACGATAATCCCAACTCTTCTAAAATGTTTTCACTTACCTTTAATATCTCCTGGATATCTATGTTTCTAGACGTTTACATATTTCAATTACATATAGGCACGTTATTTAGGTAAACTATTGTGGCTGTTCTATATTAAATTAAAGCATCCTATATGCAAGAATTCTATTATCATTATTATAAATGAACTCGGAGGACATGAGTCTGTAAAACATGTGATTGGTGTAATATATTACTTTTCCACACTCAACTATATCAGAGCGGAAAAGCAATGTAATCGTGTAAAGAAAAATGGAAAAAAATTCTAGTGTTCATTTTTCGTCTTTAGGTCTAAAAACAAAAAAAATGGTTTTTAAAAATTTTGTCTGTGTGTGTGTCGTTGTTGTCGGCATTTAAAAAATTTCTTGTTAGCACGATAACTAAATCGTGTCGGATCAATCCGGTTTTGACTGATTCTGATCGAGGACGTCTCCCAGACGACACCTATTGATTCTGAGGTAGAGAGAACACACTCTACCATGTTCATGGATCATGAGAAAGTACAATGGTGGACTATTTTAGAAATTTTTTTTGTTAGTACGATCACTCAATTAAATCGTGTTGGATTGATCGGGTTTCGACTGATTCTGATTAGGGACATCTACCAGACGACATCTATTGATTTTGAGGCGGATAGGACACACCCCACCCTATTCATGGGTCATGAGAAAGCACGTTGGTGGACTATTTGAGAAAAACTTGCCGATTTTGCATTGAACGAAAAAAAAAACATGTATCCAGCCTGTATCATATACGAATGAATGAGAAAAATAACTTCGTTCGATCACAAACGTATTGATGCGGCACTGAAGCAGTCCCCAATGAAAAAAGTAAAACTGTCGCATAAAACATATATTCTGCATTTATGTGTTGGTTTATTTTTTCTCGGTCACTCAATTTCGAGATAGGGATGTTCTACATGCGGAAAAATCCATTTTAAGGTTTTAAAACTGTTTATTAATAGTACGCTTTAGTGCATACATGCATTTAAACAGTAGATCCTTAGTTTTACTATTATGTATCTGGGTTATGAATGATATAGTTTTTATGTTTTTCTTTATCTCCTTTTTGTACATATCAAAGTTCCTTCTTAAGAATAGCTGGTGAATAAAACACTCTTAGATTTAGTTTTAACAAACTACAGTTTTATTTCTCATTACAAACCACCATAAATATACTGCAATAGGCTAGTTGTGAAAATCGAATTGAAATGGTGGATAACTGTTCTAGATGTTTGAAATTGAAATCTTTTTCAATATACTCAAGTTATGTATAATGTGTCTTATCTCTCTTTTATTGGTTTTTTTGAACTTTTCGGGAAACAAGGAATGTGGCTCAATATTACTGTTCGTATCATAGATTTTCCCATTATTATTTTATATTTCTCTATAGGAAAACAACTAAACGTATATGTTGCAAAATTACTAATTTCTGGAGATACAGATCATTTATGGAGAACCTATACTTTACGGTAAATAACAATTGAAAGTTTCTTCTTGTTTCTTCACAATCTCACGTATGTAATCATGTTTATTCACGATCTTCACGATATGTAATTCGTTTTGATAGCAAACGACCGTAAGACCAAATTATGAACCACCAAGTTTCGATATCAGGCATTATGTATATACCAGACATTTTGTTATAACATGAATTTGATTTTGCTACTTCCTCGGTAATGTCTTTAAGATTTAACCTACAACTATATATTTTCACATCAGTTAAAAATAGACCACAAAATATAGGAACATAATTGTGTTACCTCTCACTTGGTTTTCAATATTTTTTTCGGTGCCCAAACCTTCATCATTTAGAAAAGTGTGTAAATACCGTTATCTTTCAATGATAAATACCAATAAGTCAACCAAGACGTAATTAAATCTACTATTAAAATGTGATGACGATGAATATATTATTACAAATTATTTATTTTATTCCGAAATAATTGACATCTATAACACAGTTAATTAATACATTTCGTTAGAAACATTAATTTTTTATTGAGATGTAGGAAACTTCTACTACGTAATATAAAGGACTGAACAGGATTTTAAATGGCTTTAATTGAATTCATTAATCTTCAAATTAATAATCTGTCTATTGTATTTGTCGTTATTTGGCATTGTAACGATTCATTCAGTAACGATATGAGAATAACCAATATTACTCTGACAAGTAATTGTCGTAATTTCTCGTTATTTGGTCAAATAACAATATAAAAGATTAAACTAGATATGACTGTGTAACTTGGCGTGGCTATTTAAGTTGAAAGACTCTATCATGTGTAAGATAAGTGTAAAAAGAGATGTTTCTAGCATTATAAAGATACATACATATATACGGTGTTTCTATAGAAATCAATGACATAACCCTTAATGCTAAATCAACCAACTTTATCGTTGTTATTTTTGTTTTGCTTTACTAATTAGCTTCAAAAATCATTATAATATTACAAGGTGTTTGTGTATTTATATTGTAATTGGAACATAATTAAAGCAAATGTAAAAATCCTTATCCTTTTACATTTGCTATAATTCTGGGTTATGTCAGTGAAAGTGAAGTATTTGATGTTAATAAATATTATTTGAGTGTTTCACTTTTAATCTTGACAATATTTAAGACAAAATAAAGAAAATAGAATTGTCTATTCCAGGGTTTCGATAAACGAAAAAAAATTTCTTTCTTTTCAGTTATATACAACAATCTGATAATATGGATGTAATCAAATATTCAAATGTAGTTTATTATGCACGATTAGTCTATTATGCTAGTTATTTAATCTATTATGTATGAAAATTAAAAAAGTAACAAATAGTATTCTACATGAAAACTGAACTATTCTAATTGAGGAAATATCAGAACATTAAATTGATTAATTCTTACTTTGTAACTGTTAATTTGCTTACTTTGTACTTTGACATTCCATAGTAGGACAATTGTTAAAAGAAAATGAAAAAGAAAAGTTCCACCCTTTTTAAGAGTTGACTGAGAATGATTCAGAGCATCGCATATAATTTTCCAAATATATAGTAGGTTGGGAAAGAAGGAGAATTTGTAGGTCCTTATGGATTAGGAAACAGAAACGAGAGAGGTAGCAGACTGATAGAATTCTGTGAGAAGCACAAGATGGTAGTCGCGAACACATTGTTCAAGAATCACGTTAGGAGGCGGTACACATGGAAAATGCCAGGAGGGATAGACAGGTATCAGATAGACTACATTCTGGTTAGGAAGAGATTTAGAAATCAAGTAAAAGACTGTAAGAGTTATCCAGGAGCAGATGTAGACAGCGACCACAACTTGGTAGTCATGAAAGCTAGATTAAAGTTCAAAAATCTGAAAATCCAGAAGGATAAGAAACGTATAAATGTAGACATATTGAGGGATCAGAATATGAAAGATAAGTTCCAGGATAAAACAGATCAATTAATAAATAAAACGAGTAAGGACGAAATCAAGAACGCAGAAACTGAGTGGGAGGGTATCAAGAATAGTCTAGCTTCCGCGGCTACGGACGTTTTAGGACACGATAAAAGGGAAGCTAGGAGGCCCTGGATAACGGACGAAATCTTAAACTTAATGCAAAAGAGACGAGGCTACAAAAACAGACGAGACGAAGAAGGACTGAAAACTTATAATTCAATAAAGTGGGAAATCATTAGAAAATGTAGAAAAGCGAAAGAACAATGGATAGAGGATAAATGCAAAGAAGTAGAAGATAAGTTGCAAGTAGGTAAGACCGATGAGGCTTACAAAATAAATAAGAGGAACTTCAGGGATATAGGAACAATAAGTAGAAACGTTAGGAGTCAATCGGGGGACATACTGATCGGAAGAGAGGAGAAAGCGGATAGATGGAAGCAGTACTTAGGAAATTTATACGAGGGTCAGGAATTAGGAGAGATATTAGAGGAAGAATCTAGCATCGATAGGGAAGATGTAGGAAAACCTATATTGAGAGAGGAATTTGAAATAGCACTAAGGGGGCTAAAGAATAATAGAGCGCCGGGTGTAGATAAAATACAGGCGGAAGTTTTGAAATGTGCGGGACAGAAAGTAGTAAATAGGATGTTTGAACTGGTAAAATACATATATGAAACGGGCGAGATGCCGGAGGATTATAAGAGGAACATTATCGTTACTATACCGAAAAAGAGAGGAGCCGACAAATGCGAGAACTTTAGAACGATTAGCCTAACTTCCCATGCGTCAAAAATCTTAACTAGAATAGTGCAGAAGAGGATGGAAAATAGAGCGGAGGAAATACTAGGAGAAGACCAATTCGGCTTTAGGCGAAATAGGGGAACTCGCGAAGCTATTCTGGCGCTAAGAGTAATGTTAGAGAAAACAATAGAAAAAGGAAAGAACGCTTATATAGGATTTGTAGATTTAGAAAAAGCTTTTGATAACGTAAGATGGGAAAAAATGTTCGAGATACTAAAGAGCGCGGGAATGAAGTATAGAGATAGGAGAGTAGTACACAATCTATACAAAGAGCAAACTGCTGTTATAGAAGTAGAAGGGGAAAAAAGGGAAGTAGGTATTAGGAAAGGAGTAAGACAAGGATGTACGCTATCACCACTAATTTTTAATCTGTACATCGAAGAGGCGATTAATGTGGTAAAAGATAGAGTGGATTTCGGGATTAAAGTACAGGGACAGAAACTAAAAATGCTGAGATTCGCGGATGATATAGCAGTATTAGCATCTAGTAAGAAGGAATTAGAATCAGCATTGAACGAAACGGAGGCAGTGTTGACAGAGGAATACGGAATGAGGGTGAATAAAAACAAAACTAAAGTGTTAGTGTGCAGAGGGCGCGTGAGCAGAGCAAAAACGAAAGTACAAATTAATAATGAAAGGTTGGAGGAAGTTAAAGACTTCACTTATTTAGGAAGTAAAATAAATTGGGATGGAAGAAGCGATAAAGACATAAAACAAAGAATAGCGTAGGGTCGAGTAGCTTTTAACAAAAAGAAAGCACTTTTATGCTCGGGGGTAATAAACTTAGAAACAAGGAAGAGATTTTTGAAAACATATGTATGGAGCACGGCACTATACGGCTGCGAAACCTGGACGGTAGGGGAAGCAAGTAGGAAGAAATTAGAAGCTTTTGAGATGTGGTGTTACCGAAGAATGATGAAAATACCATGGACTGATAGGGTTAGAAACGAAGAAGTATTGGCGAAAGTCGGCGAGAAAAGAAGTATGTGGAAAAACTTAAAGAAGAGAAGAGATAGAATGGTAGGCCACTTGCTGAGACATGGGGGAATAGTCCGCGATATTTTGGAGGCAGAAATAGGAGTGAAGAAAGGCAGAGGTAGGCCGAGATTAGACTACTGCTCGCAAATAGTAAGGGATGTAGGTTGTAGCACAATTATCGAAATGCGTAGGTTAGCACAAGATAGGAGAAGCTGGAGGTTAGCGTCCAACCAGTCTTAGGACTGACGACCTAATGATGATGATGATAGTAGGTTGATACGAAAATCAAAAAGTTTTAAACTTTGTTTTTTTTTCTGGCGAAACGACTTTTTCCTTGAATAGAACTGAAGAGAATTCTCACTGGATTTAGTAATCACAAACAGCGTCATATAGAAACATGATAAAGGAAATTACAAGGAGGTATCTTTAAGGCCTTATTTTTTATTGAGAAAATTTTACTGCTGCTAGATATTTAGAATTTCTACGTTTTGACTTGCAATTAGTTCTAGCTCTAGTAGTTCTTTATTCAAATAGTAAAAATGGGCAACGAGGATCAACTGAATGAGTTGCTCCCGTTGAATTTATTCTTGAGGTGAATTACGTGTTTATTTTAACAGGCTAATTAATCTAAAGGATTAGGATTAACGAATTTCCATTGATGTGAAAAATATCAGCCCAAAAATTATCGTAAGTTCAGTACAATCGTATTTGTTTTGTTGTATCTTTCTCAAAAATTTTCTCTTATATTATAATCTGTGAGCGGTAAAGAACAGTAGAAAATTCCTAATATGGGATAACTTCGTTCTAAAAAACCATAAGCAATTTAATTTTCTTAAAGGTAGATTTAATCTTAATTTAAAAAATATTATGGTGAGTTCATAGCTTAAACCGAAAATGCGAATAAAAGGGAATGTTCATGTTAGTTAATGACATTTCAAAAATACGGTTAAAGTGCTTAAGAGGTTTTCAAAAATTTTGTAATAAGATGAATATGCTGCCAAAATTTTTCACCACTTTGTATATAAAATAAGCTTTATGATTAGAAATACTGGAAATAACTTATTTCATTTTTGTGTGTATTTCTATTTATATACATACATATGAGGCTTACTTTGACACATGAAAATAGAACTATTTTTATAGTTAGTACCAATATTCTCATCATTAAAGGTGAAACACTCATTTTAATTTATACCACAACTTATTTATACTTGTTTTTTCTTAAATTTCGCACGAAGATATCTCAATCTTCATGCGAAGTCATTCATAAGTCTGTTATTTATTCCGGTGTAGTTAAACATTTTGAGTGAACTAATAAGAGAATATTATTCATATTTATAACATACAAACATGTTTAAAGCAGTTATGATTAAAAAACGAGCAGAAATCGGGGAGTTCGTGTAAGTTACTACCCAAATTTTATTGATACCTTGGTAGTAACATATGTAATGTTAGACAAACAAGGGGTAAGATTATCATATTATACACAAATATTGTTATTAGTTAGAAAATATTTGACCTACATCCGTAAAAACTAGGAAAAGAAGAAAATCTGTCTCATAATATCATACCCTCCATCTTAACAGCAATATTTTAGTTGATAGTTTTGTATAAAAATCAGATTCAATAGTTTTTAGATTATGATACACGTGGATTAATGAACAGTTTTTTTGCTATCATACGCCATTTTTTATGTACGTTGTATAATTATTCAATACAGGATGATAAAACTAGTGTTACCTATTATTATTGCAACAAGAATTTACTATTTTATTAAAATAATTTGTTGTGACTTTATATTTATTTCTCGCTGTGATTCCATTGTGTTAGTTAGATAAATGTAGAATGCACCAACATCCTTTCTATAATTTCCGAATTTGACCAATTTTGTTTGCCAAAATAAATGTTAATGATTTCTTATGCCAATCTTCATCGGAATAATTTTAGCAGGATAATAGAAACAATCCTAATGACGTCTTCTAAAAGATCTGTAATAAAATATTTCATTTTTATAACAAGTAGATACAATTGAAGATTTAATATTGCCTATTGTCAAATTACACAAGATTATATTAGCCTAGAATTTAAAAAGAAGGGATGTAGGTATTAGGAAAAGAGTAAGACAAGGTTGTACGCTATCACCACTAATTTTTAATCTGTAAAAGATAGAGTGGATTTCGGGATTAAAGTACAGGGACAGAAACTAAAAATGCTGAGATTCGCGGATGATATAGCAGTATTAGCATCTAGTAAGGAGGAATTAGAATCAGCGTTGAACGAAATGGAGGCAGTGTTGACAGAGGAATATGGAATGAGGGTGAATAAAAACAAAATTAAAGTGTTAGTGTGCAGAGGGCGCGAGAGCAGAATAAAAACGAAGTACAAATTAATAATGAAAGATTGGGGGAAGTTAAAGACTTTACTTATTTAGGAAGTAAAATAAATTGGGATGGATAAAGATATAAAACAAAGAATAGCACAGGGTCGAGTAGCTTTTAACAAAAAGAAAGCACTTTTATGCTCGGGGGTAATAAACTTAGAAACAAGGAAGAGATTTTTGTATGGAGCATGGCACTATATGGTTGCCAAAACCTAAACGGTAGGGGAAGCAAGTAGGAAAAAATTAGAAGCTTTTGAGATGTGGTGTTATCGAAGAATGGTGAAAATACCGTGGACTGATAGGGTTAGAAACGAAGAAGTATTAGAGAAAGTCGGCGAGAAAATAAGTATGTGGAAAAACATAAAGAAGAGAAGAGATAGAATGGTAGGCTACTTGCTGAGACATGGGGGAGTAGTCTGCTATGTTTTAGAGGCAGAAATAGGAGTGAAGAAAGGCAGAGGTAGGCCTAGATTAGACTACTGCTCGCAAATAGTAAGGGATGTAGGTTGTAGCACAATTAGCGAAATGCGTAGGTTAACACAAGATAGGAAAAGCTGGAGGTTAGCGTCCAACCAGTCTTAGGACTGGTGACCTCACGATGATGATGATGAAGAGCTTAAAAAGAAGTAAAAGAAACCTCAAAATTTACATCCGAAAAAAAGTCCTTATGAAGATTACGTTAACCCACAAAATTATTATATCAATTTTATGATGAAATGGAATATGCAATACTGAATCATTTCTGTATTATTTATTTGTAATAGAATTTATTATGTTGTATAATAAACATCATATTCTATTGAGAGTTTTCTTGTAAACATTATAGTGAAAATGAATGGCTAAGATGCTGATACAGAAGATGCACCAGGGGCCGAACAAGTTACACTAGTTTCAGAAGAATAAATATAAATGAAGACTATTCAAAGCAATTTATAGAAAGCGATTGGATTATAGAAGTAGTAGTTTATTTCTGGAGATTAAATTTCTTCTCTGATTTTATTTATGAAGTATCGTAATTACGAGTACTTTATAGTCTAGGCACCACAGAGAATTTCTTGGAGCACATATTATTATGTTGTTTTATATAAAATATATTAAATATTGTACTTTATATTCTGTACATTGACGATTGTATAAAAATGATTTTTCAAATGTTTTAATCGTTTAATGATAATTCATGACAAATTAATGATATATTAATGGAATTATTTTTCTGAAAATTAAAACTAAAATTGACAACAACCAGATCTATGTTACTTTTAAATATTACTGTGAAAGAGTACGTTGTGTTGTCACTAATTAAAACAATTATGATATTAATTAAAACAAATATATTATACAATATGTAAAAATACACAAACATTTATTACAAGTGTAACGATCGCTTTTATATGGGTAATATTTTGCTGTTTCACTGTTTTATTTTTTGTTTAGTATTTTCAATTCGATGACCTCCCGTTTATAACTTACTTAACTACAAAATTAAATTTTCTTTCAAATATAATATATAATATAAAACTGGATGAATGAGATGACATTTTTCTAAAATACTATGGATTAAATATTTAAATAGCTCTATTTCGGTTTATGCCAAATACTTTAAAATATTTTCTGGAGTTAAATTAATAGAAAACACTAAGTTGACAAAGTAATGCATGATATCAATTAATTTTAAATGATACCACTTTTAATTCTGTTGTTTTACAGCACAGAAGTATCACAATACGACTTATGATGGAATGCTTGAAAAGTACACACACTAAAGTTACTTTACGTAATAAAGTAACTTTAAATCCAAATAATAAAGCTCCCTTGAAAATATATTGCTTAACAAAAATATAGTTACATACAACGTTTCCATAAATATATCTTTAAAATGAAATTTGCTTTTCCTTTTCGTTAAGAATGAATAAAATATACACGAAATGAAACTTCCTAAACGAAAATTGAAAAAGGTAGTATATTTCTTCATGCTGTAGCAGTTTTGAAAAAATATACATACATATATGTGATCTCTTTCCCTCAGATGACAGATCTATGACAGAGTCAGACATATGATGTCTCGCAAGGAAACTATTCAATATTTTCTTCATTCAGGAAAGACATCATTTTGAAGATTATTTTAAGTTTCTAGTTCTATCGTTTGAAGTCCAAAACAGTGGAATAAGTAATGATGAATAATTTATGAACATGCAATTTTAGAGCATTGTCAATAGAGAATATATTTTATATTTTCGTTAGCGTTTGTTTAGTAAATTTTGTTCACAGCGGAATCTATTATACACATTTTGGAGATAGGTCGATTAAATTTGGAGACTTTTAATTATGTTCTTTCCTGTACAAATTAGTGGTAAAACATTGCATTATATCTCGGTGACACCACCCTGGTCGACGAAATGCAAATAGTTTTCAGTAAAATATTTTAAAGTTCCATAGAAATTTATTCTCTTATTTTTCATAGTATAAACATCAAACATGTCATTGAGTGACCCTTTATAGCGTTTAATGTAATCATTTTATATTGAAAATGTTGTAAAACTTTTTTTACCTTGAATAAACTGGAAAAAAAATTATAATATTTTCTTTAATATAATAGTCACAAACTGTTTTCAAATAAATTATGATAAATTTAAAGTTTTACTAACTCTAACTTTTTATACACGTTTTGACTGCAAAAAAATTGTTCATTATTCTGTAATATGTGATAAATCTAAGCACACCTAATGATCAGACGTTAATTTGGAAAGCTTCGCGGGTCAGCTTGGATACCCCTCTTGGTTTGTGCCCTTTCTCGTATTCAGGTTCGCTAAGATCTCTGGGGTTCAGATCGGAAAATCTGGTGGGTGGGTGTATACGTTCGTTGAAACTTGGTGCATGTGAAATGCTGAACGTGGTTTCTTCATTATGACTAGAGTAACCACTACTACTTCTAACGTGCCGCTTGTTCAGTGGCGTCGCTTTAGCTTTTCCCTTTCGGGATTGAAATGGCTTCCGGCCGACGCTTCCCGACGGAGGAGACGTCTCGGAGGATGAGGAGGACCCTTCTGCTCCACCTGATAAATTTAACTTGGTAAATAAAATATAAATACATTATTCAAGTCATGAAAACAAGTTTGTTTCAAGTTTAGATTTCCAACTTGAATTAAACATTATATTTTTTAAAATGATTTTTTGTGTGTAATACAGAATGTTAATTAAGTGCATAAACAAACTTTAAGAAATGGATCCTTGTATCATTTTAGGATAAAAAGTTCATCTAAACATGTATCCTAAACATAGGTTATCGAGATGTGAACAACATTATTAATTTTCTAATAATTTAAAAGGTCCTAATCTTTTTAGGGCCAGGACCTTTTTAACCCCGTCAATTATTTACTTTACTTACCCTTTCACTTTATATTTCTTATTATAATGACACTGACTATACCCATGAAATATCTGTATAGTGACTACTATACAGGTACTAATTAAAATTAAGTTATCTGAAGAAAAAGTTAATAAAAGTGCAATAATTAAATAATAAGAATACTCATTATGCTCATAAATATGCTCATTAAAATAATAAAGTAGGTCTTGATTAAAGATATTAATTCATTTGTTTAAAATTTACAAGCAAGTATACAAAAAATTACCTTCTAAATTTAACATACATATATTTAATTAACACTTTATATCGTACTTTGGTAGAATAAAGGCTTTCATAGCCGTTGCTCATTGCAGTGAAGTTCTCTGGATTATGCCGTAGTTGTCAGAAGAAATCCAAAGCTGATTCTAGATTTCGCCTGAAGAAGCTGATAGGATGAATACGAATATTGACAATGGTAACGATAAACTTCCTGCCATTTTTTAGTTTACATTCATTGTATGAACCAAATTGAGAGTTCATTTTTATAAAATCCTTTTGTAAATGCGTTATTCATAATATTATAGTTTGATTTATGTTATGGGATATATAAAATTATAGATATACGCCAGATAATAAGTTTAGACAGTTTCTAAAAATCAAATTAAGAAATTGATTTAAGAGAAAACATAGTCTTGTATTACTCTATATTAATTACACTGGGGAATAAAAAATTTGTTGCATATGTGCCCTTATTATTACCTAATTTGATGGCGCTGAGTTGAAATATGTAGTTTTACAGTGCAGTAGCATAAGTAGTTTTGCTCTTTCGTTGTACATTCCTATTGTAAGTTCCTGTTGTAAGTTCCTATGGAACTTGGCACCCGTTCATATCTCAACTCTTCTATCGGCGAAGCCGACAAACCCGAACGTCGTTTGTATCGAACTTGGCCCCCTTTTCATATTTATGTTTTTGGTGAGATTTTATATACAAAATACTCGTACATTCATTGTTATGACACAAAATGTACACTTAAGTGCCAAAAATGCACATCGACATAATTATATGAATCCGCTGAATTTGACATCCAAGTAGCTGGATTACAGGAGACGTCACGCTCCCAGTGGCGTACACAATACGTACTCCCCCTGGATTTGATCAGAAATGATGATGTCGTTGAGATTATTAACAAAGATGTATGGTCAATATGCAAAAATTACGAGGATTATTTTCAAGTTATGTAATTGTAAATGGGTGCTCTAGAAAATGCCAAAAACTTGTTTATTTACCTCAATGCTTATTACAGTATTTCCGAAAAATATTTACCGATTGTCTTCATAAAGCTTCATAGTTTAAAATAAATATATTACAGTGTTTGTATATAATAACATGATTACTGTTAAGGCATACTAAATAAAATTATTTTTCGATATATTTATAAATAATCCTCGTTTCATTATAAGTTAATAACATAATGCGATACATATATGGAATTTAATTATCCATTGCATATTACACATATAAGGATATCATCTCTGTTCTCTTGTGAACAGTACTCATAGAAATAAGTACATATATTATAAATATATTAGTATGACACAGTATTTTCTAATCTCTATTATTGCTTGCAATATTACCTGCTATTAAGTGAAATGTCCTGAAATATTATTTATACTGCTATTGATGTCATACTACTGTATATTGTAGAGTTGCCAATTGGTTCCATAGTCAAGAAATATATTTTCTATGGTACCTCATATTACTATTTAAATGATGACTCTCACTTTTTAATAAATATTTAATAAAAAATTTGTCTTGAACACTATTTAAAAGAAAAAATCAAGATTATTGGTTTAGAGACTGCGAAGTGTCAATATACAACTCGACGGACCCTAGTGAATCTATTGCTACCATCTTCCGTTTTTATTACCTATTTCCGCGATTAAGAATAAATAACTTCCCTAGTTAAAATACTACGTTTAATCTTACTCTATTATAATATATCTGTAGCCATGAAAGTTTAGTATAGCCTTAGCTTACATACATATATGGTCTTTATAGCATTTAAGTGAGTTATAGTAATAACAAAGTCGATTGCAATGCAATATATCAGACTAGACTAGAGCCAGATAGATTGGTCATATTAATAACTCACATGTACATAAATTATAGTTTTCTTGCATTTTTTATGTTTGTCCACATATTTTTAAACAGACTCGTCGCCGTCGTTGAGTTGTTGAATGACGTTTTAACAATACAGGAAACTGCCAAAATTATTCATATAGAGGTCACAACCGACATCTTACGTTAGTTTGCTTAAATATAAGCTATATTTTCTTGTACATATTCATACTCTGCAAATACTAACTCAATTGGCAATAAGTATATCGATTACAATAGCTGTAGTAATTTTCCTATGTAATTCTTCTATCTGAAATTGTAATTTTTCTCCCAGTGACACTAACCTGATTAACAAAATGCTCCTTCAAATGTATTAATTATTGTAGTTCATCGTATTTTATGGAAGACAAATATTAGGGAAATATACATAAATATTGTGGTCTTATGTTCTCCAAAGCCAGTCATAGAGGAAATTAGTTTTTAATCATTTTCGATTAGTTTGCTCGCTTAGAATGGTTTGTGAAATACGATTCTGGTGAAAAATATAATTTGAAGATTTATCGAACATCGGTTTCTGCCTTGTTTCTCTCTAGAAAATTCAAACAATAGTACATTGACAATACCAAGATTTATGTGTCGAGTTCAATTTAATGATTCTTTGTGGAAAGCACGTTTGATTATTTCAATATCACGCGTGCCGGTGGAAAACATCAAAGGATTGAAAAGTTCTCAGGCTGAATCGCCTCCCTTCCTACCTTTAAAGTTTTATGGATTTATGATAGGTATTTGGATAATGATCTTCTGTTTCTTTCCTGAAGGAAACTCGAATATGTGTTTTATGCGACAATTTTACTTTTTTCGAATAGTCCACTATCGTGCTTTATTATGACCCATGGACAGGGTGAGCTGTGTCCTATCCACCTCAAAATCAATAGATGTCGTCTGGTAGACGTCTCTAATCAGAATCAGTCGAAACCTGATCGATCCGACACGATTTAATTGAGTGATCGTGCTAACAAAAAAATATTCTCAAATAGTCCACTATTGTACTTTCTCATGACCCATGTACATGGTAGCGTGTGTTCTATCCACCTCAAAATCAGTAGGTGTCGTCTGGGAGACGTCTCTAATCAGAATCAGTCAAAACCCGATCGACCCGACACGATTTAGTTAAGTTATCGTACTATCAAAAATAAATTCCGACGACAACGCCAACCACAATGACACACATACAACAAACATTTTTTAAAAACAATTTTTTTTTATTTTTGGCCGAAGAACGAAAAATAAACCAAAAAAATTTTTTTCAATTTTTCTTTATATGATTACATTACTTTTCCGCGTATAGTGGAGTGAGGAAAAGTAATATCCAAACCATCGAAGTCTAATAAAATCCTTATCATCGCAAAGGATACTAATGGAATGTTTTACCACGCGTTTGTCATAAATGAAACATTAACTATTGTACGACGGGTGGAAAGATTCATTATTTTAATTATTATAGAACATTTTTCTACAAAATTTAACTGGTATTGCTAATAACAAGTCAATAATTCTCATTATTGCTTTATCGTTTTATAATTTCCCAAACCCAAAACGCAATAAAATGAATATATTCGCATATTTGATGAATATATATTTTAATTGCTTTCTCCTCGAGGGTATAAGTTGTCCATTTTTTCCATCATATATATGTCGCACTTTAAATTCAGATCCGCGTTTATATTGTAAGCCACCGCCATCCCTTTTTTTATATAAGGTATGAAAAAGTTATCACCTCATGTTACTTTATATGCAAAAAAAAACTGAACGATAAGATTTGTCGGGCGTTTTATTGAATAGTTGTTCAGTTGAATAGATCAGAGTGAAGTGCAGTAGTGATTTTTCTTTGTTCAGTTTGAGTGAAATTGTGTTAATAAGGCAGTGAAAATGTATTATAGGTGTGCATAAACGATTTTGTGGACATATTTTGTGATTTGTGTGTGTGATGGAAACTGATCTAGACGACCAGCATTAGGGAAGGAGTTAAATAGGTAAGTTAAATACTTAAGTACCTTAGATTTAATTAAAATACAAAATAGTTTTAAAAGAAAAAATAGCAGTCGAAGGAAACTATTCTCTTCCAAATTGGGGATATATCAATACATATATTGCAAATACAGTTTTACGGAGAATAAATATAAAGTATGTAATATCTTTCTTTGTTAATAAAAAGTAATGACTGACTTTGTTGTAAGTCCTTTGATTTAGCTTTAATATTATTCTATGGATAAAAAACCAACAATCAAAATAATTGTACTGGTAGTATTGCATTGTCTAGGAAATAATTATATTGTTAATAAGATGACTAATTGTCAATTTAGTAAAAATATATGTTTCTTTGCAGGTAGGTCCCGAACGAGCTGGACACTGTTTTTCATAGAAGGTACGATTTTTTCCTGTAATAGGTAGTGTAGCAGAATAAATAATAAATAATTAAATAGAAAAACTACTATAGCTGTAGTGATCGATGTACTTGGTCAATTAAGCTAGTATCTGAAGAGTATCAATATGAAAAAAATACAGTTTACATTTAATGACCACCAACGTATTTAATGTGGGTTATGACCTCTTTAAGAATAATATTCGCAGTTTCTTGTGTTACGTTGAAATGTCATTCAACGAATTAACGACGAGTCTGCAGAAAAATATGTTGAAAAATATGAAAAACACAAGAAAAATATAATTTATGTACATGTGTATCACAAATCTATCTAGTTCTAGTCTAGTCTGATATACTGCAACCGACTTTGCTGTTACTATAAATTACTTAAATGCTATAAAGGGCATATATATATATATATATATATATATATATATATATATATATATATATATATATATATATATATATATATATATATAAGCTAAGGTGATAATAATATTTCATATTATTGTGTGGACTGGAAGATAAAATGTAGTACATATTTTAATTAGGGAAATTATTTATTATTGATCGTTGGAAATAGGTAATAAAAACGAAGGTTTATCATTCATCGGGTGGGATATTGGTAATTTTCAGTCTCTAAAACAGTAATCCTGAATCTTCATTAAAAAAATAGTAGAAATGATGTTCTATTTTCAAAGTAGATTTTTTGTTAATTATTTATTAAATAGTGATAAGTTATTACTATCACTTAAATAGTGATATGAAGTAATATATAAAATATATTTCTTGATTATGGAGCCGATTGGCAACCCTTCCAATATACAATCAATATGACATCATCATCATCATCAGCATAACATCAATAGCAGTATAAATAATATTCTAGGACATTTAACTTTAATAGTTGATATTCGAACCATGTATAATAATAGAGATGCGCCAATAGCGTTTCATAAATACATATAGGTATATTTATTTCCGTGAGTACTATCCACAAGAAACCAGAGATGACATCCTTATATAGGAAACATGCGATTAATAATTAAATTCCATATGCGTCCCATTATATTACAAAATGATGGAGATTATTTATAAATATATCGGAGAATACCTTCATTTGGGGCTTATCAACAGTAATTATGCTATTATATAGAAACACTTTTTTACATTTATCCTGAACT
This sequence comes from Rosalia funebris, assembly GCA_037954035.1. Lineage (NCBI taxonomy): Eukaryota > Metazoa > Arthropoda > Insecta > Coleoptera > Cerambycidae > Rosalia > Rosalia funebris. Next base: position 28,641,596 of record JAZFAV010000016.1, on the reverse strand, counting down.
ATGAAGTTTCATGAAAAAAATTAGTAAATATTTTTCAGAAATATTTGCACTGAAGTAAACAAGCCCATTCTTAAAATTTTCTAGAGCAACATTGTACAATTACATAATTTCAAAATAATTATTATATAAGATGTTTACATCTTCACCACACATCTTTGTTAATAATCTCAACGGCATTCATATAATTACGTCGATATCTATTTATGGCTCAGGACAATGAATATGTCTTGTATGTAGAATCTTTATGTTGTATCCCATGATTATTTTCCGATGAAAATATAAGGCAAAAATGTAAAAATTAAGAGGGTGGTTTTAAATTTTGCAAAATAATATAAAATCAGCGCTAGATCATAAAAGAAGCTGGTTTGTTTACGTTTAAGACCTCAGGGGTATATAATTGTAACGACAACTTATGTTTCCCTACATGCCAGAGACTTGTTTATATATTCTTAAAATTCTCATATTCCAGAAACTATATAAAACTTTATAATTCAGAATAAATGTATAAAATTGTTTCTATGTAATAAAATAACAAAATTGCTGTTGAGGAGTCCTAAATGAAGGTCCTTCTATAAATATAAATCATATCTGTCATATATATGAGAGGCTTGCATTAAGTGTGTATAAATGGAAAACCCTCTGTAGAAATTTGTATTTAAAGATTAAAGTCCAATTTTAGAATATTATATAATACTTCATTTATTTTATATCAACTTATGAGTACCTACAATTTCAATGTAAATTTAAAAACACTTTGAGAGTAATACATTACAGCCGAATGAATGAAGTAAGTACATATATCTGATTGAAGTACATAAACTCTTACGTTAATAAGTTAATTAAAATTAACTTTTCTAATAGCCTTATTATAAAAGCGGATTGTCTTGATGATATTTCCTATATATAATGGCATCTCAAGGATGACCTTTATTGTCGGTCTCCTACAACACTACATACTGCTCGTCAAGAATAGGAACAAGTCTCAAAACTGCGATATCGGAGCGCCCACAAGGTGTGCAGTAAATAGCTTGGTCTAATTAAATAGCCGAATTCTGCTTTAATTTATACCCACTCATTTGAAAACACTTATATAATCGATCTATATTATCTGGCAAAAATTGAAAATGAAACCATATTCTATCGAATATGTACTACCAAGAGCTTCAGTTCACTCAGATTTTTATTTTTAATATTAACTGTTCGTAAAATTGTGTTAACTAATATTATTAAAAAGTATATAGGGTGTTTCAAAATATGTGGGCAATATCTCGCATTTATACAGCGGACGTTAAAATAACATGACAAGTTTCTATAAAAATTTTCCCTTGAGAGCCCTCCTATGGAGATACAAGTTTTACTGTAATTCTTATTTAAATCGGCACATGTCAAAAAAGCAACCATAACAACAAAAAACAAAGGAATAGCAAATGTAAATAAAAGTGGCATTTTTTAAAAAAGGCTCAATAATAATGCAAATTTCATCGGTTTATTTCTCTTTACGGATGTAATAAAAATCATATTAAACAAAAATAGTTTTTTCTCGGAAACGGTACTTAAATTATTAAACATTTAAATATAATTAAAATATAATTTAAGTTTAAAAGTACCACACTGTATAATAAATGATATTTTAACTCCTTACTACAAAAACAAAAATGACATAAACAAACGATATGTCTGACATCTACTTCGCTTTATTACTCAGTAGGCAATATTGAACAGGGAAGACTTTACGCAAATTATAGGTAAATTAATTTTAACTACATAAAAATTAATTATTAAGTCACTCACTCACTAATGATCAGGCAGACATAATAAAAATAGCGGCTTTGTTAATAGCTAATCAATATACAATGATAATTTAAACATTTTTGAATGGACCGTTATAATCTTGCGGCAAAATATGTAATCTTAAATAAAAATTTCGAGGCCATGTTCGATCTTGAAATCCGATCCAACAAAGAAATGTCAAGGCCATTTCTACAAGAATGAGTGATGAGGGGGTAGTCATGTATAGTAAAACTTTTACTACTAATTACGCCTCAAATGCCTGTATTGAGTAAAAGTAAAAGAAGCTCTTGCAACCGCGAATGACAAACAAATTGTTCCCCAGTGTTCCCAACATTTTACAATATAAAACTAAAGTAAGAATGATAAAAATATACAATATAACATTACGATTCCTTAAGAGAAAAATTCTGAATTTTATATTCAGAGACTATTTCTGAGAATAGTCTTCATAGCTAAAATAATTGGTAGATGCATAATGTTAATTTCTTGTTCAAATAAAGGTTTCGATTAGGTTAAAGAAATTTCAGACTATACGGTGCATATGACGATAAAATATAGAAATTTCCAATTTAAATAATGAAGCTGTTTCTAAAAATTTCAGTATATTATTTCTAAATATAATGCCTAATCTGAAATTTCTTTATTACTTAATTTGAGCACAATCTATCCCCTCACACTAATATTATATTTTTAAAATTTATTTTAGAATATAATGGAATAAAATATATTATAAAATAACAAATAAGAACGTTGGAACATTGAAATATTCTGTAACTTTTACAGAAAAAAGTACAGTTACAATTTTTATGAATAAAGTATTAACATATTTAAATGTAGAAGAAAAATAATAAAAAAAACTGAATTTCGTTGTTAATCGAAATTGTAACTATTCGAATCGTATCTCCTACATTATATCAATACTAATGACACATTCATCGGATATATCAGAGAATATTTGTGAAAATTACCTCGCATCCTGTGACTAAACGACATAAGCTCCTGACTTGTAGCTCGACCATCTCCCTCAGAATCCGAGCCGAGGGTATCATACTCTGAAATAGGCAGGTGCAGAGTTAATATCTTCTTCACCTCTGAGTCAGTGCTGCCCAGGTTATCAGACTCTGAAATATAACGAACTGTTGCTGTGGTCATTGTGCCTCCAATATCTTTTTTATTTCGGTGCGTTTAGGTGGATACTCATCATACTGGGTATCGTATTATGAGCAGCAGTGGCCCCCTTTGTATACGTAAAAGAATAAGAAGGGGGAGAGGTGGAAATAGTTACTAGTAGCATAGCTAAGTTCTAGAGCATCTAAGGAAAGGATGGGTGTCATTCTATTAGGAATGAAACATGTTTAAAACCTAAATTAGGTAAGCGAACTGTTTTTTCTTGGTTCCAAAACGATAGATGTATTTCAAACCCTAAAGTAATTACGTGAATCTCTAGCTCTAAAATTACATGTTTGCATTGTTTATAGCATGTTTATATTGTTTTATTAATCCATCTCTCTGCATAAATTATAAGTACATGAACTCCTGAACAAAATGAACTCATCAGTGAAACTTCACATTATTACTTTTATCTTTTTTTGCAATATTTAAATTTAAATTATAGTATCTATATACGTGATATGATAATTAAATTATTTCCACTAATTTTTAACGAATTAGAATAGTACTACCGGGGGAAAACATGAATTAATAACAGAAAGGAACAATAATGTCAAACTAAATGAAAGCGGTGTAAATGAAAAATTTTAGAAAAAAATTAAATCGTAATAATCTGAATTCAGTAGCGTGTAGATCCTCCTTAACTCGTTTCACTACGTCCACTCGTCTGGACATGCTATTGCTCAAGTGGTGTTTTGATCAATGGTTTGCTGAGGAATATTCTCTCATTCGACAAGAACGACTTGTTCGATTTCCTTAAGAGTCATAGGGGCAGGTATGTGGCACCTAACTGTTCATTTTAGTGCATCCCATTGATGATCTATGGGGTTTATATCTGGTGTTCTTAGTGGCCAGTCCATAATCCGAATATTCACAAATCGAAGGTAGTCGTCCAGTGCCTCTCTAGCAAAGTGGAGCCTGCGTAAAAATGAAATTGTCCCCGACAAACGAGGCAAATAACATTACATTTTCTTCTACGTTTTTTTACGTAGAAATGTGCAATCATTGATCTCTCTCGTATTGGAACCAAATCCGTGCGACCATAGAGACGAATTCTTCCTCAGAACATTATTTATCTACCAAAAAAATGGGATCCTCAAAGTGATATTGCAGACAGAAAACTACTGTTCTGACCTCCATTTCGTTGATGCCCATCTGATCAATCAAGACTTACTGTTGATTTGTCTGAGGACAAAGCTCGCTTCTAGTCATCAATGGTCCAATTTACGTGTTCTCTTGCAAAACGCAGTCTAGTAATTACGTGTTCTGGTGAGAAATGGTGTAGTAGGTCATTTTGTATTATTCTATCCTCCTTTAGTAAGCCTTGTTCAGACCGTTTGTTGAGAAACTGCTACATTTCGAGCTACTGTTAGGGCTCTGCTTAGCTCTAAACTGGTAGTTAAGGCGACTTGCAAAAAATATCGTTCATCTCTTACATCTGTAGACTCCTTACTACTTGATCCTGGGGTTCTACAGTAACTTTCTAGTTCATTGAAATGCTTAATTATTCGACTAATTGTTGATTGTCTAACTCCTAACAAATTAACCACATATCGCTGGTTACGTCCCTCGTTAGCCAGAGTTACTACTTTAACAGTTTCACTTTCTCTTAAGTGACCTTGACGATTCATTTGTTTTACTCTAGTTGTAAGTGTACTGGACAACGTGTTTTATTCACTTCATATTGACGATAATAATAATAATAATGAAATTTTTATATTTCTGTAATTATACATCAAACAGATGATACTTAAGTGAAGTCTAGCCTGTACATGAGACTTAATTTTAGAGGTTTTCCATAAATCCATGCACTAGCTAAAGTGCGTATTAAAGAGTAAACGCTGATGCTCCAATCTGAATATAGAGAGCTATGTTGCTTGTAAATAGAATAAATAAAAAAAATTAAAGCAGATTCTAAAAATATAGATTTTCTCATGGTGGCTATTACAAATTATGTATTATATATAGGAGTTTAAAATTTATATTGGTAGTAGTAACACAAGAATATGTAATTTTTTAATTATGAAGGGATCTATTTTAATGGTATCCTGTAATTTTGTATAATTTAGTAAAAGAAGATAAAATATATAAGAAGTTAAATGATAAAAGATTACAATTCAGGAATAAATAATATTGTAAGGCTTATTACTCAAATATATACAATACACAATATATTTATAATTGAGAACGAAAATAAAGGTGAAGATCAGTAGGATAAGGAGATCAGTAGCGTCTTCAATGAAAAGTAATGAAATAGAAATATAAACACTAATGAATTTGTCTTATAGTCAATTATGCTCTTAATCTCGAAATAATTAACGTAAATAATTACGTGAATGATTATGAGAAATAGATCGGGTGGGGGGAGTCTCATTACGTGCTTTCTCTATGATACATTAAAGGTAAAAGCACAAGACTATGGATTATTTTTGTAATTTCCTGGTATATATACTTCTTCAGTACATCCCATTATTTTATTTATTTTTTGCTTTAACAAATGTTGGAGTCATATATTTGGTTCTTCACCTTACATTAGCAAATTATTAGGTGTTTTATATTTTTAAGATTCAATTGGTGAACCCAAGTTATATTAGTATGAATGATATTTATATTTATTTCATGTTTTCTTGTATTATTTTAAGAGGAGTTAGTTTAAGTAACCATTTAATTTTTGTTAAATAGTACAGTGAAACTGTTTATCATTCTTGACCAAATTTGCAGCAACGTCATCAATTTCTTTGCCACGTATTAAATCATACAAGTCTATTTTTCAACCTGCTCTATTTAATTATGCGCGTTATTTTTTATGTATAATTAACAATAAGAAATTGAAGGATTTAAATTAATCATTCCGGCCTCCTTTGCTCCTATGATACTTGAAAGCAGTCTATGTGTCAAAATTGATTAAACAATTTTATACATTAAACTATCTATGATTTGTTAATGATTCCTTGCGTGTGCGTCACAGGTAACAATCGTATGAATTAATCAACTGACATTTTTGAACAGTGTCGTGCTGAAAACACATTTTAGGATAACAGTTAGTACAATACAAATTCGTCAACCTATGACAGAGTAATGAAAATATTCTTCACAAAAACATTCAATGGAAGCGATATTGAAATGAAATAAATTCAACAAAAATCAAAATAAATTAAATAAAAATGAAATAAATTTTGCAGAAATATTGAGACGCCAATGAATCAATTTATACAATAAAATTAAGACGTGACTTCATAATTGCATTTTGTTCGGCAAATTATTAACTGGTTATGCCGTACGTAGTTGATTGAAACATATGTCGCTAGACATACGTGCAGCTAATTGTGGAATATTAGTAACAATTGTGAGTGATGTAGCATGTAATCCGTGCGTCGTCACTAAATTGATACATGCGAAAAGATTCATTATACAAATTCTATCTAGACTAGTAATCTACTAAAATTCCTTTACGATTTTTGATATGTATTTAAAAATTCTAGCATTTAATTTGCAAATTAATAATTATGTAATACTTATAAGAAATTTGTGTACAAAAGAATTTCTACATTTACCTATTCAATATATGTTATTGTGGAATATACATTCACACAATTAAACCACAGGAAAGTTAAACAAAATAGTTGTCTGTAGTTCTTAACACAGTTTACCTTGACTCTCAGAATGCGGATCTCTCAACCTTCCTCCTTTTCTTCTAACCTTAGTATACTCTGGTTCTTTATTCTGTAAGAAATATAATTTTATATTAATATCAATATCGTATATATTGCTCCTTTAAACTTTTGCACCAAAGAAATATTAATTTGATAACTGCCTGTTTTTTAATTAATTTTGTAGTTCAAATAAAACCAATTATGTAAAATATTATCTTACTGAGGTGTTATATATCCTGTTATATAATTATATGATATATAATTAAATATATTTTAAGAACGTATATATGTCATAAAATTTTACTTTGTTCGAATTAATTATCGCATTAAAAAAATTATTTTCATAAGTTGTATATCACGTTATTAGAGAAGAATAGCATTATTAGATGTACAAACAGAAAAAATTGGGAAAGAAAACATATAAAAGAAACAAAAATGGATAAATGAACATATACCGAACCTTATGGAACAAAGAAGAACGTATAAAAATAGTGACAGTCAAATACAAAGAACTCAATAATGAAATAAAAAGGCAGATACGGAAAGCAAAGGCTGAATGGCATGTAAGAGAATGTAATGAAATAGAGGAATATGAGAACCAACATGATCTATTTCATTTACACAAAAAAGTTAAAAATTTTCAGGAAATAAGAAGAAATTCCCATCAAGTATATCTGTTAAATGATGATGCAAATATCTTAATGACTACATTAGAGAAACTAAAAAGGTGGAAAGAATACATCTTATAATTATTCGAAGACAACAGAAGTACTGGTGGAGATTTAACAAACGTTATAACAGGTTACGTTATAAGCGTTATAACAAACGATAACCAAAGACGAAGTCAACAGAGCAATAAATATGGCAAAAATAAATGGGAAAGCTCCGGGTTCAGATGAAATTTCAACTGATATTCTGAAATTTCTTGGAGATAATGCTATAACAGCTCTAACTGACCTGTTCAATATCATTTATGACAATTCCAACAGACTAGCTCAAATCCATTTTCATTACAATTCCAAAAAAGAACAAGTCAACACAATGTAATGACTACAGAACCACCAGTCCAATGAGCCATATGCTTAAGGTATTCCTCAGGATCATTCACTGCCGAATATATATCAAACTGGAGAGTAGAATGGGTGAAACACAGTTTGGATTTCAAGGTGGGTTGGGAACACGCGATGCACTTTTCGGAGTGCAAGTTTTAATACAAAGATGCTGGGGCGTGAATGGTGATGTTTATGCCTGCCTGATAGATCTCGAGAAGGCACTTGATAGAGTACGGCAAGATAAACTGCTTTCTATCCTAAAAACAACCGGAATTGACGATAAAGACATCCAAATAATAAAAAATCTAAATTGGAACCAGACTGCGACAGTCCAAGTGGATGGACTGTTAAGCGAAGAGGCAAAAATTATGGGAGGTGTTTGATAGGGATGTATCCTATCGCTATTACTTTTCAATCTGTACTCAGAAGAAATATTTTTAGAAGCAATGCTTGAGGAAAATGAAGGAATCATTATAAACTGCGAAAATATTAACAACATCAGATACGCCGACGACACCTTAATCCTGACCAGTAACGGCGAGGATCTGCAAATAGTTATGAATCGTTTAGTATATATCTGTGAGCAAGATGGTCTTAAACTAGACATAAAGAAAACAAAGTATATGCTTATTAGTAAAAACAAAAATTCTCCAGATAATGGCTTAATAATAAATAGAAAATCCCTAGAAAGAGTCAAAGGAGCCACAGTACCTGGGTAGCGACACTAATGAAGAATAGGACTCTTCTAGAGATATCAGGATAGAGGATAGAAGAGGTCCGGGCTGCCTTAATTAAAATGAGCAAGTTATTCCAAAGTCATAACCTTAATTTGGCACTTAGAACACGAATGCTGAAATGCTTGAAATGTCGTTCTCGTCCTCTTATACGCTGTCGAAGCTTGGACCACAACAGAGGCAATACTCAAACGCCTCAAAGCATTCGAGATGTGATTGTACCGTCTGATGCTGAAAATAAAATTGACCGATAGAATAACAAATGTCGAAGTCCTTACACGCATGACAAGCGTATAGAAATCACGACAACCTTAAAGAGGATAAAGTTAGAAATATTTTGGGTACATAATGCGACATCTGGAAAAATATGGAATTTTTCATCTCAGAATCCAAGGAAAGATAGAAGATAGGATAGGCCCCGGAAGAAGAAGAACATCTTGGTTAAAGAACTTAAGACAATGGTTCTCCGCTCAGTAGTTACTAAAGTTATATAAAGTTAGATAGCTAACATGATCCAGTCTATGATCGCTAACGATCGATAACGGCCAAAGCGCTCCAAGAAGAAGAAGTTTTGTGAAGAAATACATTGCGTAATTTATACCACGATCATATATAAGAAGATGTCGTCGAAGACCTGTGAATATTATTGTTTAATAAGACATAATTAGTGTGACGATTTATTACATGCCGGATGATGGAGATTTTGACTGGAATTATAAGTTATTAAATAATTTTTTTTTAATCATACAATAACTAGCGAATACTTCGTAGACAAATTCTTAGTTCTAGAGTTAAAACGATTTCTATAGTCAGTTAAGAAGAATTTCTCAGAAAAATGTGCTTTATGGCTGAAGAAAATTTATCAGTATCACTTTCTTTCCTAACACTCATTTAACAAATGTATGATGTTGTAAATGGTCTGTAACTTTTAATTGTCATGTATTATTTTGTGCGAATTTATTTTAATGCAACTGTAAATGATCGCTCAAGTCATAATATAGTTGTACACAAGATTTAGTTGTTGAACTGTTAATCACGGCATGTTGACGTCGGTCTGTAAATGACAATCATTAGATATTGACTCCCTATCTTTGAGAGTACAAAAATGGCGCGCAATTCATATCCTATAGTTCTAACTGAGACACCCTATATAAGGTCTACTTCAACACGCCCAGTAAAGTTAATAATTTAAAAACCAGAATAGAATTTAATAGAAATTAAATCAGATTATTCCCAGAACAATGGTACAAGATGCTTCAGGAGAATTTTAAGTAATCTTCCATAATTGTTAAGAAATTGCCAACTTCAAGATTGAGTATGGATATTCATAATAGAAACATGAGGTTTCCTAAATTGCATTGTAAATAAAATGAAATTATGTTATTTATATATGTTTCATAATAAATGAAATACTAAGATATTAAAGAGGTAATGGTCATTTTAAAGGGGCTGAAGGAGGAGGTACAATATACCACTTAAATAATGTATTATTTTTTAATTTATGAATGAAATTGCTAAATGCTAAAAACATTGTTATAGTTTTATATACCGGGTGTCCAAAAAGTGTGGAAACGGTCAAATATCTCGAGAAATACACATTTGATCCAAAGAATAAAAAACAAATCCTTAATAACTTTAAAAGCACTATCCAGTGATACTAATCACAACCCCCCACCCCCACCTCTTGGGGTGGGGCGGGGGGCAACTTTAAAATTTTAAATAGGTACCCTTATTTTTTATTCCAGAATTGGATTCTACGGCATATATTACGTCAAATTTATCTTAAGCGTTTGTTTGTTTAGATTTGCGACAGATGGCGTTGTAATCACAAAAATATTTTTTTTCATAATTTGCCTCTCATCATCGATCGGGGTGCTTGTTTTAGGTGAGTTCCCTTGCTTTTCATCACCGAGGATATAACGGCAAAATCCCCTACTGAACGAGATGTTCAGATTAATGACCTTCAACTATTTGACAGTGTCCCAATCGTGCGTACATGTTATCAATTACTTTCTGCAAAGTTTCTGGTGTTATCGTATTAGAACACTGTATTATGCTTTCCCTTGATTAATCGATTTCTACCGGTTTTGTTTTGTACACATTGTTTGTCAAATACCCCCAATAGTAATAATTTAGAGGAGTTAGATCAGATGATCTTAGTGGCCCCTCAATTGTATCCCTTCTACCAATCCAGCGCTCCGGGAAGGTAGCGTTTAATACATTGCGTACAATCAACGCAAACTGAAACTAAGCCCCATCTTGCTGAAACCAAACATTGTCTAACGCTATACCAGCAATGTTTTGAATTTCCGGTATTATCTGGTTGTTCAATAAATCGACGTACTTTTGACCTGCCAAATTACCATCGATGAAAAGCTGCCCGACAATTCGGCTGCACAATATTCCAGCCCACACATTAAGTTTTTATAGATATTGTGTATGGGAATCCTTCATCCAATGAGGATTCCCATCGGACCAATATCGCATATTGTGTCGATTGACCTCTACATTCAATTGAAATGCGACTTCATCAGAAAAGCCTGTTCAGAAAGAAAATTGTCAATTTTCGCCACATCGTCTCATCATTTCATCACAAAACTCTGAGTAAAACAGTTTTAATCATCTCCAGATGATTACAACTTTGTTGGTGAAACGCATATTGAGTATAGTATATAGAATATGTTTTGGTGTTTTGTGGAAAACTAAGTCAGTGTTGATAAAAAATGAGGGTTTCTATTTAGCATTTGAAAATTGCCCTCCACTTTCCCTCCCCACGGTGGTGGGAGGGTATTAAATTTAACACTATTGAATGGTTGCTTTTAAGTAAATGAACTTGTACTTTATTATTTTTAATTCTTGCATAGAATTTTTTAGAAATTACGAAAAAAAATATTTTTGCGATTATAGCGCGATCTGTCACGTATCGAAAAAAACGCTTCAGACAAACTTGATATAGTTCTTGCTGCAGAATCTGATTCTATAATAAAAAATAGGGGTACCCATTTAAGATTTAAAAGTCCCCCCCCCCACCTATCCTACAGGGTGGGGGCGGGGGTATTATCTAGTGTCATTGGCTAGCGCTTTTAAAATTATTAAGGAAGTGTTGTTTCCTTTTTGGATCCAATATGTATTTCTCGAGATATTTGACCGTTTCCAGACCTTTTGGATACCCGGTATACTATAGTATTATATATCAGTATGAGGGTATACGATATAATAAAATACGTAATGATATTAAATATACTATAGTTAACAATGTAGGATCAATTTTACTATTACAGTTAACAATGTAGGATCAATATATCCTCAAGTGTACTGTACTGTCTATTTTAGTTTCTGTTTCATTGTATATTCTAATTTGTTAACATGTAACGAAAAACGTTTAGTAGTAATATGGCAGTTATCAAAACGTGTACTAACCACTGGTGTTTCAATTTCCGGAGCAATATATTTTATAAATAAGATATATACGTACAGTAATTAAGTAAGTGTACAGTATTGCTTAATATCACAACAGAAAATAAGTTTATGAGAAATGAATAGTAAAATAAAATAACGTCATCCACAAACAAGCTGACAAAGGTGAACCAATAACGGAAATGAAACTTACATGTCCTAACTTAAACTTATCAATAGGTGGAGGTTTAACATCATGATAAACAAAAGAGCCTCGTACCGAGTGGTACGGCCCACTGTAGACATTTCCACTGTATGAGCTTTCGCTGTAAGCTGGCTTGGACAATTGGAATGTGGCATATGGGCAGATGTCCTCTATGTAATCGGAGGATTCCGCCTTGTAGGTGTCCTCAACAGCTAGCGGCTGCTGGCCTCGACCAACTCGTACGGCCAGGTACTGCTGGTCTCTGTTGTGCTTGTTTTGCATTTGAGCCATAGACGGGGACTCTCCAATAGAGCGGACTGGGTCACTTCTCTCCCTTTGTATCTCTGTAACGTAGAGTATGTGCTTACAGTATGGGTTACAGAATGCCTAGGACTGTAACATGTAGGCAACTTAGTTCACCATGTGAAATATACCCAGAGAATACTTTTTTACTACGTTGCTCGTCCATAACTGTGTTTGGAGCTATATTTTATCTCAAACGGGCAACTTATACTTACTTGTACTTTGTACATTGATCAACGTTGTCACATCTAAGCGATACGCTTTTAGATTTATTTTTGTATTGAAAATTTATTGAACAGGAAAAGTCTATTTCCTCACCAGGAGGCGTCAATTATGATGTAATCTACAAAACAGCTGCCAAGCATGATATATTCAATCAGTGAGCTTAAACCATAAACAGAGAACTTAAATGTTTTTTTGAGTTTATGGTTGGAGCGTCTAGGGCTATAGCCCAAAGGAAAGTCTTTGTTGACTTTTCTACTTATAACGTACTTAACGTTTAATGGTAGACTTTGAAAATGGATATTTAAAAAAGTTACTTGTAAATAATGATTTGGAAAGAGCGATCAAGGCTTGAAGCGCCGAGCCGACACTTGAAGTATATTGCTTGATATTACAATTTATTTGCGTTTCCGTAATTAGAAGCATTGATAATGTCAAATTATTAGTTACTTGTATACGCTAGTAAAGTATCCTTCACGGGCAGCTTTTGCGCCATCTCGTGTTTATTTTTTTAAACTTTGAGTAGGTCGAAGTCTTAGTGTCATGTTATAAATGGAAAACGTAAGTGTTGTTAATTATGAAAATATAGAGGGTCAAAATCTAGAATTGAAGACACCGGTGCAAAAAGGGGGCATCTCCATATATTTACGATTTTTCGTTTTTAATCACTATAAGATAATTAAAAGGTGCTCTATCGATCGCTGAAAAAACGAGGCAGCTACGATAACTCGTAAAGGAAACATAATGAATATATAGATGCCTTATTGGATTCGGTGCAAAAAGGGGACAGCTCCAGAGCTGCTTCGTCTTTGCGCGGAATGAATAGTTCATACTTTAGCCACTTGGATGCAACACCTACTCATTTGGAAAGCCACGGTCGGACACTTGCCAGTCTTGCGAAAAACTGGACAACCTCATATCAGCGAAAAAGAATGAATAAGTAAAAAGGAATCTAATAACTGAAAAACAGATGCATGAGAAGAAAGCAAATTCTTTTATACAAAAAATGGAAGCAGATACTGCAGTAATTTCGGAAAACAAAGATAAGACGTAGCTGTTAGCTTTTGATATTCAACAGAATATGCCTCTCCCCCATGTACCTAGTGGAGATGATTTTTAAACGGCAACTGTGGGAATACAACATTTGTGTATTTGCAGCCAGTTTTGGAAAATCGTACTTTTCCATGTACGATGAAACCATAGCCAAGAAAGGAGCTAATGATGTAGTAAGCTTTTTACATTATTCACATGAAAATTTTGTAGCATCAACAGCGACAAAATTATACCTACATATATTCTGATCACCGCAGCTCACAAAATAAAAACCAAGCTTTGGCTCAGTATCTTTACACACTTGCAAATATTAATAGATGTGCTAAAATTATACGCAGATATCCAGAACCAGGACGTAGTTTTCTGACTCGTGATCAGAGCTTCGTATTGATCGAAAAGGAGAAAAGGAAACGTAAAAGAATTGTGTTGCCAGAAGAATGGATTACACTGGTAAAAAATACATGCCGCAAATTTATAGTAGTTTCAGTTTCCCAAGAAATGATTTTGAACTTCAATGGTCATTTCAACGGGACTTTTAAAAAGTGCATGTCAAACCAAAGAAAATAAAAATTTGGTATATCTTCTTATTGTGTCATGGAGTACACAGAAAAAGGCGTGAAATGCAGCTGTTCGGCCAGTGCCTTATTTAAAGACTTGTTTACTCTTCAGAAACATGGCGAAACGTGACTTTACCTCCTTCTACATTACTTTTCTGCTCTGGACCCTGGTGATTACTCCTCTGGTGAAAGAACTTGCAAAAAAATGTGTGCCTTCTGACTGTATGTGGTTTTCTGATCGACTGAAGTGTTAAGAAGAAGAAGAACCTACTCATTCAGAAGAAGATAGCTTTACAGATGATTAGTTTGTGTTTATTTAGTATTATTGATAACATTTTGTTATGTTATCAATAATGTTAATGTTTTCTTTTTGATATTGTTATATAATAAGTACTAGAGTTTAATCCTACATATGAATAAAATCTATAAATTAAAAGAATTCGTAGTAAAACAGTTTTTTGCTTCTCCTGAAAACATTGTTAAAATGGAGTTGCCTCCTTTTTGCACCGGTGTCTTTAACTATAATTATATCGTTTTCCTGGACAAAATAAAAAAGATTATAGCAGTGCGTCGTCAAAGGTAATTATTTTTTTAGATCTCAAATCATTATTAAATATACAAAACATATAATAATTGCCGATCTGTTAAGGAAATACAGGTTTTTTAAGCTTTGCCCATATAACGGCAGAAGAAATGATGAAGAAATTCACAGGAATAGGTTTACTTTTTTTCCAAATTTGATTCAAATTTATTGTTCCTGGAAAAGATAGTCAACTTGCATTTTTAAAAAAGTTTCTGCTGAGAAACAGACTTCTAATCTTTCTTATGAAGATAAAACTTGGATTACATTTCGCTGTAATTGGCTGTTTGTTTACCGTATCCCCTACTTCTGCTGCAAATATTTATTTAAGTGTTCTGAAAACGTTAATTGCTAAAATATTATGGCTATTGTAAATGGCTAAAACGTGGATATTTTGGCCATCAAAAGAGGCTATTAGAGAAACATTGCCTCAAAGTTTTTTAAACTACCCGAACTGTCGAGCATTGCACTGGATTTCGTACTGACACACTACACAAACAGTCGAATAGAGAATTTTGATGTATTCAATTTACAAATCTAGCTCTGTCTGTTCTCAGCAAAAACTTAAAAAAAATGCGGGTTGACTATCTTTTCCCGTAACAATAAATTTGAGTAAAATTTGGGAAAAGAATAAGTCTATTCCAGTAAATTTCTTCATCATTTCGTCGTTATATGTGTAAAGCCTAAAAAATCTGTATTTCTTTTAATAAAATGGCAATTATTATATGATTTATGTATTTAATAATGATTTGAGATATAAAAAAAATAATTACCTTTGACGAGGCACTGGTACAATCCATTTTATTTTCCACTGTAATTCGTAAGATTGTCCAGGAAAACGGTAAAATTGTAATTCTTGATTTTAATCCTCTATATGTTCACAATTAATAACACAATATTTACGTCTTGTGTAATATGATACCCATGCTTATACCATTCCTTTTATTTTCGACAACATATCTCTTGGCAATATTACGCTTAACGTAATATAATTATTTGAATCATTTATCTTAACAGAAGCTGACACAGCCCTTAGATAAGAAACTATATAAATACTCATTTCTGTCCTTCATTACTAACAGTGAATCTTGTAAGTTTGAAATAAACGTTTTGTTGTGTCAACCCCGTGTCTCACTTGTATTACTGGCGCAGTCGGTAGTGGATAGTCGTTCAACGTTTCTGCTGTGTATCGAGCACTATTCAATTTCCCGAAGAATCAGAAGTCGCTGATCGTCCGTCTCAACGGTTCAACTATCCAGAATCTTCAAAACGTAATCCCAGAGCACAACGACACCAAACGTAAGTAAACTTGCATTATTCCTGTTCACCCGTCCCTATTTTTGCACTGACAATTTTCAAGCTACTTTTGGAAAGTGTGTAATTTTAGTGACAACCTCTTGGAGTCCCGCATCGTGCGATATTCTAAGGGAAGCTTTTTATTTTTGTATCGTACAAATTGAAAAGATTAGGTTAAGAATTCAAAAAACAATAAATTAAATTTATTAAAACATTTTAATAATTTTAAAGATAACTTCAGTAGAGATTAAATAATTACCGTTTATTTTACTGTTTAAAGAATTTTAATTTTTAATTTTTCCTTACTTTTATTTTATTTTATTTTTATTTTTTTTTTATTTACATTGCTAAGAAATCACCAGTTGAATTTTATGACAAGTTTATACTCTTCAGAAGACGAAGATTATTCTCACACTTTAAGTAAAGACGAGATTTCGGATATTTCTGATCTTTTGAATAACACTCTTTCATTTAACACGATGTCTGAATTAGATTTGCACAAACTTAAGAACATTTCTGAATTTGTTCCGATTTTTTCTGGCGAAGAAACGGAAATAAGTAATTTCTTTGATGCTGTTGAAAATCTAATGGAGGTGTGCAATTCAAATGTTCCCCTACATATTAGAATTGTAGTAAGCTGCATAAAAACTAAAATTAAGGGCAAAGCTCTTCAACTTTTGAACAGTAGACCTGATATTCAAACATGGCCTGAAATAAGAAATCTTTTCTCCACTAACTTTTCAGATCATAAAAGTTTAGAAACATTACAGCTAGAGTTACAAAATTGTAGATTAAAACCAAACGAACCTTTGATTAATTTTGGCAATCGTTTAATTGAACTTAAATCTAAAATAATTTCAAAAATTCAGTTATCAAACATACCAATAAATGAAAAGGCTGGGTCTATAGCGTTTTATAAGAACCAAGTTTTTAATATTTACAAAATGAATATGCCCCTTAATTATGAAAACATGCTTAGGTATAATACCGCCATTACTGAATTAGAACACGCCATTGCTTTTATCGACGAGCAGGTTAAATACGATGAGTTCAAACGCTTCGCGTTTGGACGACAGAGTACAACACCTCGATATCCGATGTTACCAATGCCTAAACCACGCCAACAAACGAATCAACCGGTGCGATTAGCAATATTTCAGTCTCAACCTAACAATTATGCAAACAATTTTAATAACCCTGGTAATTTTAAAAACCATAATATACAACAACAACGCCCCTTTGGCACCCAAATACAACAAAACCAAAATAATAGATCCAACGTAAATGTGTGGAGACCAAACCCGAACCAAAAATTCGCTAGACCTACCCCAATGTCTGGAATCAGTGGAACGAATGCAACTAGACAACAGCCTAGTACATCAAGAATTCAGAACGCCCCAAACCACAACTGGCAACCAAGATACAACCAGCCGAAGTACATGGTAGAAGAACTTTTTAATCAAGAAACGGATCCTACATCGCAGAATCCCTGCTGGATGGACAATACCCCACTGACACCTTACGACGAACCCTCAACAAGTCAAATGGACCTCCCAGAAGAAAATCCACAAGGAGAAGAATGGGTATACTTAAACGACGGAAATGGAAACGAAGAGAATATACCGAATGATTATGAAGAAAGTCAAGAACAAAATTTTCCTGCAGCCCCGAATATAAACAACCGGACATAGTAGAACTAAACTCTGCTAATACACCGTGTTCGCTTCCATATATTAATATTCGAGAACCCCCTTTAAAATTATTGATCGATACCGGATCATCAAAGACCATAATTCGTCCCGAAATAATTAAAAAATATTACCCCAACCATATTTTCTCTCATGAAACACTTATCAAAACGTCAACCGGCAAATCGACTTGTCAATTCCAAGCAAACATCCCTTTATTTAAAGAATTTAATATAGACTTCGATTTAAACGTACTTCTGTATGATTTCCATGATTTCTATGATGGCATTTTCGGTTTCGAAGACATACAAACGTTAGGTATCCAAATAGATTTCCAAAATCATCTTATCTATAATGACTACTTCCAGATTCCAATTTCTATTCGACAACCCGAAGAAATTTCACGTACTTATTCTTTAAACCCCGTCGAATGTATTGTTCGAGAAATCCCTGTCTCTATTGACAACGGCGAAATTGTCATCCCATTTCAAAAAACCGACAATTATCTTATTCCTTCTGGTATAAGCAAAGCCAAGAATGGCCTAGCTCAAGTCGAAATATTTAACACCAACACTTACCCTATCACGGCTCAATTCGATACACCAATTGATGTCCAACTCTATTCCGAGTATACTGGTTTTGAACCCCAAATTTCAAAAAACGATAAGCCAACTCATAATTCTCTCAATTTCACCAATCAACACATACAAAATCTTCTACGCACTGACCATCTCAATGAAGAGGAACGTTTTAACCTTCTTGAACTCTGTAAAAATTACTCACACGTATTTCACTTCCCTAGTGACAAATTAACTTTCACAAACGAAGTCAAACACCAGATACAAACTACCGATGACACCCCCGTTCACGCAAAATCATATAGGTATCCTTATGTCCACCAAAAAGAAGTACAATTGCAAATTGATAAAATGTTACAAGATGGAATCATTCGACCTAGCTCCAGCGCTTATAGCTCCCCCATTTGGATCGTGCCGAAAAAACTCGATGCGAGCGGCAAACAAAAATGGAGGCTTGTGGTCGACTACAGGAAGTTAAATGACAAAACCAAGACTGATAGATACCCGTTACCTAACATAGCGGATATACTGGACAAACTGGGCAGATGCCAATATTTCACGACTCTCGACCTCGCTTCAGGGTTCCACCAGATTGAGATGCACCCTGACAGCATAGAAAAAACTGCTTTCAACATAGAGAATGGCCACTTCGAATACGTACGGATGCCATTTGGCCTCAAGAATGCGCCTGCAACGTTCCAGAGGGTGATGGATAATATATTAAAAGATCTGCAGAATAAAATATGCTTCGTATACATGGACGACATCATAATTTTCAGCACGTCGTTACAAGAACACCTACAAAACCTGGAACTGGTATTTAAAACCCTCGAAAAAGCCAACCTGAAGATTCAATTGGACAAATCGGAATTCCTCTGTAAACACGTGGAATTTCTTGGCCACATTATAACCCAAGATGGTATCAAGCCAAACCCGAAGAAGATAAAAGCCATTAAAGAATTTCCAATCCCAAAAACGGCAAAGCAAATCAAGAGTTTCTTAGGATTGCTCGGATTTTACCGCAAATTTGTCCCCAACTTCGCTCGTGTAACTAAACCCCTTACCAATTGCCTCAAAAAGGACCAAAAAATCGAGTTAACCCAAGACTACCGCAATTGCTTTGAAACTTAAAAGGATTTACTCTGCAATGAGCCTATCCTAGCTTACCCCGACTTTAATAAAACATTTACTCTCACTTGCGACGCATCCGCGTATGCAATAGGAAGCGTACTTTCACAAGATGGACACCCCATCAGTTATTATTCCAGGACATTGAACCCTGCTGAATGTAATTATAGCACAATTGAGAAGGAGTTGCTAGCCATCGTAAATTCCGTTAAATACTTCCGACCTTACTTGTTTGGCGTTAAATTTATAATTGAAACCGACCATCAGCCTTTGCAGTGGCTGTTCAACCTAAAGGACCCTAACTCGCGACTAGTAAGATGGCGTCTAAAATTGGAAGAATACCAATACGAAATAAAGTACAAAAAAGGAAAAACAAACCAAGCTGACCCGCTCTCGCGTATCAAAATTGATGAACTTAACGCAATAGAAGAAGACAATATGTCAATGATAAATAACGCCCCCGATGTAAGTACTTTACTCGATAATCTACCAGAACCAGACCCAGAAAAGTTCCAAGAAGTTTTAGACGACTTAAATTCAATAGACGACCCGAATCGCGCGCCGCCCTCAAGAACTAACCAGACTATTCACTCTAGTCACGAAAACCCCATTCTAGAAGTCAAATACTCCGAAACACCCTTAAATAGGTATAACAACCGATGGATCCTCCTGGAAAAGGATAGTAATAAAGTTAATTCGCATTATGCAATACAGCCTTTCCCCAAAGTTAAAGAACATCACTTCTACCTAAAATCACGCTCATCCGACGAAGAAATTTTTAAATTTTTATCTCCATTCGTTCAAAGTAACACCACCATACATGCTCTATACTTCGAGCAACCGGAGTTAGAAAATAAGATCATCAGAATCCTTCAAAACCACTTATCTCATTGGCTCAAGTTTTTAATTTGCAAGAAGAAAGTAGAAGACGTAACATCAGAACAAGAACAACAATTGAAGATACGTTATAACCACGAAGGCAAAGTTACACACAAAGGAGTAACGGCTACCCACCAAGCTTTAATTAAGAAATATTTCTGGCCTAACATGTTTGATCACGTACGGGACTTTATCGCCAAATGCGAAACATGCAAAACGTGTAAAACTGACCGGCACCCGGTGAAACCAATCTTTCAATATACTGAAACGCCTACGAAACCCTTTGAAACCATAAACATTGATACTCTAGATATCCAAGGACAAAAACTTATAACGATCATTGACACCTTTTCGAAAATAGCTCAAGCCTACCCCGTCGAAACTAAGACAGGCATGTCAATACAACGTGCGCTACTGAAATTTATCGAACATCATGGACTACCCTATGGAATCCTGGTGGATACTGGCCTAGAGTTTAACAACGCGATGATGAAAGATTTCTGCAATCTGCACAAAATAAAACTAACTTTTACTTCAATACAAGGACATAGTAGCAACGGCAACATCGAACGATTCCACTCTACTTTATTAGACAGCGTCCGATGTCTTAAACATGAAAACCCAAATGCGCCCTTAGACTATCTAGTACAAATCGCAGTTATAAGTTACAATCATACGATTCATTCAAGCACCAAAATGTGTCCTATCGATATAATTCGTGGAGACGAACGCCCTGACCCTTTCGATATTAATGAAGAACGGATACTCTCAGAGTACATTAACACCCATAAAAATGTTCTAAAAAACCTTTACAATCAAATAAAAACCAAGTTAGACAAATCTAAAATGCGAGTCATAGAAAAAGCCAATGAAACACGCGAACTACCGGAAACTTTTGAACCCAACGAAGACGTATATATTGCAAATCCAGCACGCGGGAAACTAAACGAAAAATTCATTCAAACTAAAGTAGTAGAAGACTTAGGTCCCACTCTAAAACTGTTTCAACGTAAGGCACATGCTGAAGGCAAATATCATAAAGCCTATATCAAACGAAAACCCAGGCTTAAGAAAAAGAAAAGCGAACAAAAGGTTAATACTGAACCTTCTTTACAGGAAAAACCCCCAGAGGAAATTCAACCTATTGAACTAAGCAGCGAGACAGATGAAGGTGTTGACTTTGAGGATAAAATCCCTCCAATTACAATTAAGTACCAACCTGGTCCTTCTCACTCTTATTCACTACGCCTCCACGATCCGAATAGAGACTATACGAAACTCCATTCACATAAATCGCCTAACATGTGAAACTAAAATAATACAATCGCAACATGACTTATCACATTATCGATTTAAAGGACGTAACGAACAATTTATACAAATTAAAATCCGACCTACGCTTTTTCCAAAATAAACATAAATATTCTAATAGTACTATTAATCAACAGTTAAAATACCTCGTAAACTTGACCGAATATAAATTAAATAATTTTAGGAATCCTGAAGTCAGACTTAAACGTGGACTTATAAACGCTATAGGTTCCGTTCAAAAAATATTATTTGGTACTGCCGATGACAATGATGTGCAAGAACTCCATTCTAAAATGGATACGTTAATGTCCAATCAGGAAACTCTAACGCACGAAATTAATTTAAGAACTTCTCTATTTAAAGCTCTTAGCGACAAAGTTAATCAAAGTCTAACCCAAATAAACGCGAATATAGAACTACTCTTCAAAACGTTCAAAGAAGTTCAACAAGACTGGTCATACTTTGAAACTGGTGTCACTATAAAAAACGAATTTAATATATTTTTAGAATTATTAGACACTTTAGAGAATGCAGTCGCCATGGCTCAGCATAATATCATTCACACCTATTTTTTGCCAGTCCCAAATATACAAATTATTTTAACTAAACTCTCGAGCCTATATAAACGAGATCAACTGATACATCTTAGTAATATGCATAGTTACCTTAATCTTTTTCATATCTCAGCAACGGTTAAAGATCTTAAAATCTACATAAAATTGTCAGTGCCAACAGCCACCCAAGCACCTTACTATACTTACCATTTGATTCCCACGCCTTACCAATCCAAAGTTCTTATACCAACCAAACCCTATCTCATTGCAAGTTTACGAACCAAACTCACCTTTTGGAAAGAGGACTCCTGTCCACGGCTAGAAAATGTATGCCTGTGTAGAAAGGATAGCCCATACAACCACGACGAGTGCTACCTTCCTATTCTACAAGGAGAAAATCCACGATGTAATCTAACCAGCGTACGACTCGGAGCTACCATAGTTGAACAAATTGCAGAGACACAACTCATAGTCGTCCCAATACAAAGGACCAGAATCGAAGAAAATTGTAACACCCCCATGGACCACTTTATCGAGCAGCCCTCAATTGTTACTTTAGAGAGCTGCCCCGTAATTATCAACGACGACATCTTCAACGCCAATCACGAGCTTCCCGACGAAACGTCCCTGGCGTTACCTACCTTCAAATTGAACTCAACCCCAACCGCGGAACTCCACCTTCAGGACATCAAACTACAGGACCTAGCAGACCTTTCCACCCAACTTGGCAGCCTACACCCTGTGCGGATTAAAGACTTTGAAAAAAACAATTCTCAGAATACTATGTTTTATATTTTATTATCTATACTGTTCATGGGCTTGCTTATTTATATATACCTCAAGTTTTGCCACCAAAAGATAAAAATATTACTTCTTAAGAAGCCTACAGGTCCTTCAGAACCTGATAGCCTTCCACCTAGGGAAGGAGGTGTAATATGATACCCATGCTTATACCATTCCTTTTATTTTCGATAACATATCTCTTGGCAATATTACGCTTAACGTAATATAATTATTTGAATCATTTATCTTAACAGAAGCTGACACAGCCCTTAGATAAGAAACTATATAAATACTCATTTCTGTCCTTCATTACTAACAGTGAATCTTGTAAGTTTGAAATAAACGTTTTGTTGTGTCAACCCCGTGTCTCACTTGTATTACTCTTGATTATTTATTTTTTACAACATATCATACTAAGGCTGTGACCTACTCAAGGTTTAAAAAAAGAAACAAGAGATTTCGTAAAGGCTGCCCGCCAAAGATACTGTTCAGTCAGTCAATAGTGACTATGTCAGTCAATACTGACAAGCTTCAATATCATCAGCTTCTGTCATAAAAGATAGCCTAGTTTGTGCTTATATGAGGAGTTTACTCGTTAATTTCCCTTGACTCAATAATTCGCCTAGTAGCGTGCCAACTTCTATATAAAGTTTTCCATTAAGAGGTTTCATTTTAAATTTATTGATTTATTTTTAATGTCAAACGTAGAACTGCCAAACGTAAAATAACCATTTAAGAAATAAACACTTAAACACGATTTATGAAATTGTAATATATCGGATGACACAGGAGACTTTTAACACCTCGCATCACGGCTAATACATCATTTAAAAATTTTGTACACTTACTTGTATAATGCTTGATTGTTTTTTAGCCCAAACAAATGATTTCTTCCACCTTATTTTGTTATTTTAAAAGACATCCTGTATATTTTCTTATTTTAGTTGACTCCCCTTAAATTTACCTTTTGAACTATGTGAAGCAAGATACTATTCGCTTTTAAACTGACTGCAGAAAGTTTAAATGGCTATGGTATGAAATGTGTAATTAATGCTTATTGTCCTACGATATGAAAAAAACCATGGTAAATAATTTTATGTTTCATAATTCTTTCGCAGCTGCAGCAGTCAGTCAATAGCTGCAGATACTTTGTAGAAATATACATCTAAACTAAATCTCTAATATTCTAGATAGCCGTTACGTAGTTATTTACATTTTTATGGTCTCAAAATGTTGCCTGATATATTTCTTGCAGAGTCAAATTGTTTTGACCGTTACCGATAAGTAATTATTCCTGTAAGCACATTGTCTAACTGTAAATTAGTAATATTATTTATTGATAGTCTAACTCTCATTTTCAAGTCTTATCTATTTCATAGGGAAGTTTTATAAACTATTTTCCAGAGATTACATATGAAAAAATCAAGAAACATAAGATCTAGTGACCTCGCTGGTCAGATAATTGACCCATTTGACCCATTCAATTTTCTCTGAACCTTCCACTTCCACAAGTAATTCATTGTTATTATAGTGTTATGTGGTGGAGGTTCATCTTGTTGAAAAAATATTGGGTCAATATTAAAAGGCAGTTCATGATCTAACAATTTTTGTGCCAAGTATACCCAACGAGACATTGAAACTAAATTATTTCTGATATGCGCTTCCTCTTCATATTTTTGGAATTTTCTTGAGTCCAATAAATCGTGTTTTTACGACTAAAAAAATCCACGTTAATTAACAGATTAGTTGGAATATATAAACATTTTTATGATAGCTATTGTCCAAATTGTATCTACCCAAAAACCAATTGTAATAGTCCAGCCTTGCTTGGTAGTCATTTTAGAATAAATGCTGATGTATTTGGTACAGTCCTTATTCGATCGGAATTTATATTTTAACAAAATTCAGCAAGCGGATTTCCAATGTACATCGGCTTTGCCTCCAATGTAGCTTATCAAAATCGTAGGATCCGTAGCTAAACAATAATTACTTATCAAAGAGTAATAGTAATGAATCCTCTTCACGTTTTCATTTGTTTACACTGTCTGATATATAAATATCTTTGTTGTATATTATTAATGTTAATTTACCATGGGCTTCTATAATAATTTTATTCAAAAGCAATATCGGATATAACAATGAATTACACTGAATAAAAGGGAACGATGAATAAATATTTTACAAATCAAAATTGAAGCTGGTGTTTTATCTTAGTATTATATCGGGGATTTAGTTTAGAGATTATTTTAGTATAAAAGTTCTACAAAGTCTCTGCAGCCGCTGATTAGAACGAAATAATTATGAAACACAAAATCGTGTATACAAAACATAGAAAATAGTTTTTTGATATCGCAGTACAATAACCATTAATTACTGCTACAAGACACACAATTTCAAAATAATATCTTTTTAGCTAACTTTGCTAAGTTAACTGTTACATACTTTCTGTGTCACCCGGTATATACTGCAACAAGGGATAGAAATGGTGAAAACAATGAACATTGTGAGCATCTTGCGAACATTTAGTATAAATAGAGCGAATATTTCGTGGAGACTTTGGAGAATTTGAAGGGTTCATGCGTTTTTGCACCGCGGATCGAATATCAGTCATGAATCTAATAACTAAATTTGAGCAAATATATCATTTTCGGTAATGGATTCCAAATGATTTACATAAGATAACAGTTTGAGAATACATTTTTTTATTATAGAATGTATAAGTGAATGCTGAGAAAAAACAAAGATAAAATAATAAAACAAAATACAACTAAAAAATATTTATTTAACAATAAAACACAAAGTAAAACAGAATATAACAACACAAAAAATTAAATTTTTTTTATTGGATATTAGAATGGTATATTTATAAACCCTAAAAATAATAGTTGATAAATATACTGATTTCTAATACCAAACAAAGCAAGAATAAAGCATATGGAAATTGAGAATATATAAGAATGACAAGAAAACAAAAATAAAGTTTATTTAACAATAAAAAAAAAATACAAACGTGAGTATACTTTAGAGCATCATCTGCGATATTAATTTTTGAACATTTTTGTTAACAATATCCCACTATATTCTTTCAAATAATAAATGAAAATTATTATATAATTATAATAATCTTAATTGTTAGTGATAATATTTAACTATCTTTCAGATTTATACTTTAAAACAAAAATTAGTATTGTGTTCACATTTCGTTATATAAAAAATATTTCGATGTATAGATTAATTTTACTTTTTATAACCTCCAAGATGTCGAACCTCGCTATTACTGGCGCATCCACCAGTTTATATAAGTGCATATTTATGTATATTTATATAAATGTTTTCAATTGTGGCGAACAGAAATTGTGTTCATAGTTTTTTTAACTAAGTAATTAATGAAAGTATTTTAGTCACAAAACAAAGTGAAATATTTGGAGCAAACCCCTAAGAAGAAACAATACATTTTTTGTTCAAGAGTTAGATTAAAAAAAAATAATTTCTTGATCAGGTGCGAGTGATAAGTTTACCCCTAAAACCTCGAATTTCCATAAAAATAGAATAAGATGGCGGCTTTACTTTAGAGTGATTGTACGTAGTTGAGTGATAGCGTGCTATAAAAATTAAGAATCAATGAAATGGATAATTTTAATTATAAAAATTTCGACAAGACAAAACCACATTCGACAAATTATAAAGTGTTTCAATGATAAATAATGTCGCAACATTTAAATTAAATACTTATAATATACTAAAATGACTTTTATTCACATAAAACAAAATTTGTCTAAAATAAAATATTCTACAAATTAATTTACGTTTTTGAAATTTTGTATAGTACATGTAAGACTAATGAAACATTGAACTAAAATTTAATACTCATACAATATGAAAATCGATGGAAAAATGTTTAATCGATGAAAGTATAGGAACTATTATTGGCATACTACTGCAAAATGTAGAACATATACTAGATATGTAGATGTGAACCCGGAATTGGCCCATAGATGGCCTAGCTGCTAATGTAGTTACCGTCATACCTGGTCATTGGCACCATTTTCTTGTTTTGACATCTGATAAAGGTTTTTATCTCACAATAATATAAGTTTCATGCAACAACATCGTTTTTAATAGCGTTGAACATGTCGAATTTTGTGTTTGGAAACTACGATTTGCGGACACCATTGATTTTCTGTTACCATTTGAAGAAAACTGCTGCAGAATCGTATCCAATACCTGTCGAAGCTTAAAGTGGGCATGCTCTTGGTAAATCACAGTGCTTTGAGTGGTTTAAAAAATTCGAAAGTAGCAATTTTGACGTGAGAAACGAAGAACGTGGAAAACTACCGAAAAAGTTTGAACATAGCCAATTACAAACACTGTTGGGCGAGAATGACACTCAAACGTATCAAGAACCCGCGGATCAATTAAATGTGACACGAGCAGCCGTCTCCATATGTTTGAAAGCCATGGGTAAGGTCCAGAAGATGGGAAAATGGATTCCACATAAATTGAATGAAAGGCAGAGGGAACACCGAAAAACTAATATCCCGTGGACCCAACTAGGCAATCCTAGTTTCAAATACTTCATAGAGATATGTCTAAATAGGGAACTTGGCAAAGTAAACGTTGCGAATGCGCAACAGACTCTAGCGGTTCCAGCTATTCAACAAGATTTGGCGTATATACCATTCAATTTTGATACTAAAAACTAAATAAAAACCATTGAAAAGGCGGAAAAAATCGCAGACAGATCATAGATGGATAATATCTCGAGGTGTTCTACTATAGCAATTATAGTAGATATTTTACAGCAGAAGGAAGTTCATGTCTCTAATCGAGAAATCAGTATGAAGGCTCTGCAACATTATACATATTTCCAGTATGTTGACTTCCGCTGAGGTAGAGCGGTCTTCTTCACATTATAAATAGATATTTACTGACAGACGTCGCTCGTTGACTGCTGAACATTTAGAGCAGCTACTAAGAATATACCCATGTGATACGCGTAAATAGTGTTAGGTGTGTGGTGATAAAGACTAGAGGATAGACCTTGAAGAACTACTGTGTTGTTTAGATCGCTTTGACAATACGGTGACGTGATGAGTTGCTCTGTCCCCGGACCTGACTACGCATTTTTAGAAATACAATTTCAATTTCTTATTTGTTTCTAAAAGACCACGCAATGAGAGGTAAATTAATATGTGAATAATTTTTATATGTAATCTGCCCTTAATTGTTAGTGCACCTCTGTTATTTACGTCAAGTCGGCATTTAAATCCGGGACGTAGTTATCACAATCATAAAAAAATGCAATTGTAGTTGACATTTTCACAAATAGTAAGATTGCACTTTTGTTTACGAAGTTACCTCAACAATATTCTGTAAACAATCTTAATGAGGTTATTTGCATTTGTTTGCCTCATCTCTAGAGGTGTATAATCGGTGCCGTGTACATGTGGCTTGCGTATGGGAAGGTGCAGCGGAGATCTCGAGCACGTGACGCGGAGTTCAATTCACGCTGTAAACAAACTAGATCACAAAACACTCGATTTGTGCTAGGTATCCCGTTACTGTTTAACATTGAAACCGTGTGCGTTTGCTTCGCGAAATAACTAAATCACTTTGCGATTGTAATTGCATACATAATTTGTACAGCGTGCGCGTGTTACAAAAACATTTCCACAGTGCCAAAGGCGAAAAAACGGCCGCTTGCCGGCAATGTGAATAAGTTTATTCGGGATTTTCCAGATTTGATGTATGATGGGGCGAAAATAGTGTGTAAAGTTTGTGACAAAGATTTATTGTGTAGGGACAAGAGAGACTGCAAAAGACATATAAATAGTACGGAACATATTAATATAAAAAAGCGCCTGCCACGGAAACCGGAGTTCATTTTTGATCTACTTCTCATGTTAATTACCTGTCATTTACTACTTACATTACTTGACATACCAGCATTTAAGGACTTTTGGAAAAAATACAATCCTTAAGTACCCATTACCGACTAGGGCTACAGTGCGCAGTTATGTACCATTTGCTCGTGAAAAAGTGGAAAGTCAGATTATATCAGCGTGAGTTGAACTTCGCGTCACATACTCGAGGCCTCCGCTACACCTTCCCATACGCAAGCTACATGTACGCGGCACCGATTAAACAGATATACTCATCTCAAGAAGATTATAACGAAGAATAGACTTGCGTTAATCTTAAGAGCGACTGTGTTAATTTTAATTATGTTTACTCTTACTTTATCAACGGCTACATACTCTACCTCGGATGATTCTCCGGAGTCACTGAAATATTCAAGTAAGCCGCGGTTTATAAACAATTTTTAGAAGTTGTAATTAATGGACACCCTTGATTATGTGTAATATTAAACAATCAAAATATTATATAATTCAACACATATCTATTCGATGGTGGGTAACCGCTCTAACATATAATTGTCTTGTTCCGATTTTTCGTTTGAACGTAAAGCGTACTTACTTTTCCTCCAGAACAGAGTGGCAATTAATAAAACTAGCACAAGTAATGACATCATTATCGGAACGAAAACTTTGGCATTCGTATAAAACGGATAATCTCCTGAATGGGACACTGGCGGCGACAGTTCTGGAACAACTGAACAAGCGCTATTAAAACCGTTTCTTAAAACTAAACTCGTAAAAAAATCTTACCACCTAATAAAGTTAATGTTGTGAAGTTATAGACGGCCTCCGTATCACCGGCGTTGTTATGGGCCGTAATTTTCAACTGATACTCTGTCGCTGGCAGTAGGTCCTGGATGCTGTATATCCTTTCAGTGGGTTTGACGTGGTTGGACGACATCGTCCAAGATGAATGTCGAGTTGGTCTGTATTCTATCGCGAAATAGAGTATCCCGCAACCTCCGTCACCCCAAGAATCTAACCATACCGTAACTACTGTGGCATTCATGGTTAGCATTTGAGACTGTTTCGGTTGAACAGGGACTGCGAAAAATATAAAATATTATAGATTTAATTATTCGATGTAGAAGGCTAAAATCTAATACCATCTTCAGCTTTAAATGTATTCCAACTATTATCATATTGCTACTATTTTACCCTACAATGTGGTTATGAATTTTAAAATAATTTTAATATCAAGGATATTTTTCATAATGCAAAATATGATTGGTCCGTTTCAGATCTATGCAGTGATCACAAAATACCAAATCATTTCAATACGACTTTTCGAAAAATGCGATAGAAATTTAGAAGACCAATTTTGAACCCTAATTTTTGGAAAATTTTGTGGGACAAATTAATCCCTACAGTGGAATATTTATGTTCTATCTATCTTTCTACTACTATATTTGGAATATATTTATATCATTATAAATATATAAGATAATCATTATTTTTACGAAAACTGAGTTCAAAATGTATTAATTTGTTAATATATATTGACATGAGTTGCAATAATTCTTCGTTCAAGGGTGATATGTAGACAAAAGCAGCGAAAACAATGTAACACTAAGCACTTCTTACATAACAGCTTTGTTTTTCTATGTTATTTGTACTGTACAATGCATTAGAGACCTACGACTGTATGTTTTCTTGCGATTCTGTACCTTCGCTGGGATCTCCTATATGTTCCTTTGTTGGATTTGAACCACAAATTTTAATTCTCCTGTGTTCATGAGACATTCACCTACTTCAATTACATATTTAATGTAAGGCAAATATTTATTTTGCCACATTCTTGTTCAAGATGTATACATTGAATAAAGAAATCATTAAGAATCTATAGAAAACTTGTCTCCATCAGTTGACAAAAATTCTGTTCAATTCGTGACAGAAGGAGTTTCGACTGGATTTTGATTAGGGACATCTACTAGACGACATCTATTGATTTTGAGGTGGATAGGTCACACAACACCCTGTTCATGGGTCATGAGAAAGTATGATGGTGTACTATTTGAAAATAGTAAAACTGTCGCATAAAATACATATTCTGCATTTATGTGTGTGTTGGTTTATTTTTTCTCGGCCACTCAATTTCGAGATGGAGATGTTCTACGTACGAAAAAGTCAGTTTTAAGGTTTTAAACTGTTTATTGTATATTATGGATACTTCTTTTTACATTTTGACTGTCTTTTAATGTTCGTAGTGGATTAAAAGTGACAAAGGGATACCACATGAGAAATGAAGAGATCTTCATGCAATACTGTATCCGAATCAAATCTAAATCATTAACAGTTTAGAAACTTTGTTTATAATTATATACATACCTAGACATATCTGGATGTATACTATCATGTATGTTGCAGAAAAATACAAGGTGGAGGATGTGTTAAAAAACTGTAGGTATGCAGGAAAAATATATCGATATATTATAGCATATGATTTAAACCGAAAAAAATATTGTAATCTCTAGTTTTTATATCAGTCAATATTTACATGTCACATTTACCTGTGCCTTTCGTATGAGCAGGTACAATATCACACGGCAATCCAGTACCAATCCTATTAAAAGCAGTAATGTACAGAAGATACCTAGTACCACACCACAAATTTCTCAGCATATGTTCGTCAGTCCTAGCAGATATTTGCAGTTCTTCCCAATCACCGTGATCCCTCTTATAATTGATAACGTAACCTAAAATGGGCGAACCCCCATTCCCCTGGTCGATCCACCTCAGTTGCAAACTGTCCGTGAAAGATTCCACAACCGTCAGCACTGGAGCCTCTGGAGGAACTAGAACTTTTAAGGCGTACACTATATCATCCCTACCGTACTGGTTCTCAACGCTACAGGAATAATTGGCCTGGTCTACACTTTGAGTGTCTTTTATTACTAAAGTTGCGTTAGGGAGAATCGAACGTCGACCTCCAACTTCTAGTGGAAGGTCGTTCAGTCTCCAAATGGCGTTTGGAAGAGGAATTCCTACGCGACGGCAGTGCAGGTAGATGTCCTGTTTCCAGGCGCTTATGACTTGTCGTCCGAAGGAGGCTATTCTAGCAGGTACATTTTTGGAAGGGGTGACGGTTATTACTCTTGTGCTTTCGCCTTCGCCAATCTGTAATAGAAACATTGAAAATAGAAATTAGAAACTTTTAAGTAACAGTTGGTTCTGATATTCTGCAGTGGTAATAATTTGAGTTCACTTGGATAACAGTAAGAATTATAGTATGCTGATGAAAGATATTCCTTCTTCTCTTATCTTTTGAATGGAACTGTTTAGAAAAGAGATATTTGCTATAGAGATACGAATATGCGAATGTAAATGTGAATTAAATAACCGTTTCGAGTCAGTAAAATTCACATATGAAGTTGAAACCTATGAACAACTATCATTTTTAGATGTACTAGTTATTATAAATAGTGAAAGTGAGTTAGAATTTGATATATACAGAAAAGACACCAGTACTCTCAGATATATCCCTAATGATTACCATTAATGTTCAACATAAAATGGCGAGCCACAATTTTCTATTCCATCGCCTACTAAGGCTTCACTCTCAATAAAGACACTTTTAAAAAAGAAAAAGCGTTAATCAAGGCTATAGCTGAATGTAATGGATATTCTGTTGGTATAGTTAAAAAATGATTCGGAAACGTAAATTTAAAGAAACACTTCGAAATTCCTCGACTTTTCAAACTGAAAGGGAATATCCAGAATAATATCTATTCTTTATGATCTTCGATTGACCCGTGGTAATAGTAATATTTTTAAAGATATAGGGATGATGATATTTCATTCATCAATAAATAAATTAAAACAACTCTTAGGCAATCCAAAAGACACAATTAACATAAATGTCGGGGATTTACGAAATCAACTGCAACGACTATAATCAAAGGTGTGTTGGACAGGCCAGACGATCTATTCAAATCAGGCTCAAAGAGCATATGACGTATCTCAAATATGATAGCCCAGATAAGTCTAGTGTTGTCCAACATGCTTTTGAGAACAACTGTAAGATATATATTACGTATAGTAACTTAAGATTAATTAGGAATGTAACAAATAATATACAGCTAGATGCATTTGAAAGTTTAGAAATTGAAAAGTGTGGAAATAGTATGAATAGTAACAGAGGGCCTATTCCACATAGTCCATTTTATTGGTTAATTACTCACGGCTCACTGGACCGTAACCGTGACAGTAGTAGCTCAATGAGCCGCAACAATAATTTAGGTATAAATAGAATACATTGTTAACATAAGATTAGTTTTAATTATCTCTAGATGATGCCAACTTTGTTGACGAAACACGCGTGTTTCGTCAACAAAGTGTATAGTGTTTTGGTGTTTTATGGAAAACTGTCCAGTGTTATAGAGATACGATACAAAAAATACTTTATTTTGATCAGCTGGGCATTTTTAAAATGGTGATAGGACTTGTTAGTATAGAATGCGAACTTGCCAATATATTTTTTTTCCTAAAGGAATAATTAAGAAATGCGGAAGCTGCTTTGAAGTCGATTTATCTCAGTTTATAAATATTGTTGATCCCATGTGTGTGATGTGTTCTCAAACTTACAGCTCTACTGTATGTATGTAATACGTAATGATAATGACTAATAATTATGATTAATCAAAATTATATTAAACATTCTATCTTCAACATTCCGTACATACCTAGGTACATATACTTGCTGTGATTGTAGAATATATGATAGATATATAGGACAGCGATGATAGAATATATATAAAGTTGTGATAGTACTTGCTATTTTACAGTAGTGTATCAATGTCGTGAAATTTCATAAAATTAATCACGAGTAGATATTGTATAAAGTTCGTAATATGTTTTCATTTTCTGTTTGATATTGTCGTATATTGGGATGATCTTCACGTACTGTATATTTTGTCGGTCATGTAGTCGCTATGAATAATAAAAAGATGCTACGTTCCCATAATATAAGTTTTCCACAATATTCGAATCTAACGTTCATGTTTAACAGTAAGCACGTATGCTCAGAAATTATTTTGAATTCAGTATAGAATAGACAACTGCTTTTTGTACATATACTGTAGCTCATAATTGACGGATAAGTATAGTTTATTTCATCGCTATTTGCCAAATAAAGTATCCCAAACGGCTTTTATCTTATACCGTGGCTTGTGTTTATGACTAGGTTCAGGTAGACTGTTTCGTTTATCGGCAAGATAAGAGAGTTTTTTACTTCGCAAATAGCCATGAAATCAATAGTACAGTGTTTATATAGTTTTATATATACAATTTTTAATTAAAATTGTGAAATTTTAAAATTCAGTTGTGTCCTTAATTCTAAAATGACGGTAAATGTTCAAGTTTATAATTAACCGTATAAACCGTATAATTAACCGTAAACGTAATAAGCATATTTATTTATAATATATCTTTCTCTTTCAGTAGTATAAGGTCAGCAGTATAAGTAATAATAGTAATAAGTAGTATAAGTAATTTAGAATTTTGGGTGGACTCGTATCAAGGACATTAAATAAAATAGGAACCGCCTACCATACTAGGCGGCTCCTATTTATCATTTACAAGAAAGATAGTGTTTTTCAGAAAACTACAAAAAAAAAAAGAAATACGACGATGTAAAGCAAATATGACTTTATTTATCACAGAAACTTGAAAGAAAGATCAAAATGCCTTTCATTAATAATCAGAAATTTTCCAGTGCGTACCTATATATAAGGGTCCTCTTATAATGATATCGATCATCTTTATTAAACTCCTCTACTAAACATTAAACTCTTGTAGGCCTAATATAGGGTACCATTATATTATTAGCATTTTTCTTAAAAAAGCAGATGGTGTAATTTAAAAAATAAGTAACGGCATTATAACTCTAAACACAAAAATAATAGGCCAGATTTTCTTTCAAAATACTATTTAACCATTTTTTCAACTCGCCACGCTGTATACTAATACGTAGCTTGCCTGAATTATGTAGGAATATCTGAAGGAAAGATCTGCTTCCGTCATCTGTCATAATTTATTCTGACAGATGCAGATATTTTTTAAAATTCGATACGTGGTGGCTCTGAACAGACTCAAGTATTGTGCACCATGTCGAATTGATGTGCTTAGATACTCCTGTACACTTTCTTTCACTGCCGCAATATTTCCATCTGAGCAATCATGACGAGGATGTATGTTGCATTACCAATAACAGATCCCGTCTCTTCAAATTTTTTGATTATGTTATGAACTATTAACTCCGTAGGTGCTTTATTTTGTCCTAATTCTGTGCGAATTATTCTTAATGCAACTGTAAATGATCGCCCACTTTCATAGAACAGTTGTACATAAACTATTTGCTGTTGAATTGTTACTCGCGGCACATTGATGTCGTATGATTCGTAGATGACAGTCGTTAATTATTGATACCCTATCTTTGATAAAACACAAATGGTGTGCAATTCAAATCCTTTAGTTCCAATTGAGACATCTCACACAATATGAAACATGATAACATATGGCAACTTACTCTAGTCGAGGCAGTAACCCAGAATTGCAGCGTGGCGGTTTCTTGAGCGTGCAGTACTTCATGCATTTCGGTGGAGGGATTAAGTGCCCTTTTGTGGGTTCCTTCTTCTTGTCCATCCTCAACAACGCTCATGTAGAAGGTGTAGCCCGTTAAGGGGCCATTACTATGCACAGGTGGTAACCAGGAGACTAGAATCTTATTAGGCGCACTAAGGACAGCCTTTATTTGAGCGGGTGGCGAGGGTACTGAAATAAGAAATTAAATTTGAGGGAATTGATGGTTAGTTATATATGTCACTGAAAATTACCATCTTCTTCAGTTTGGCAGTATATTGGGGTTGATCTAACTCCATCACCACTAGACGTATAAGCCAATACCGTCATGCTGTAATTTGTATATTTTCTTAAACCTAAAAGGGTTGTGCGTAGCTGGTTTACTATTTTAGTTTGTTGATCGTCGTTATCTGAAAAAAAGTTAAAAAATAATAAACGTCAATGTAGGACAATCTTAACTAGTAAAGTATGTATCAAAAATGATGTTGTAAAGCACCCGAAATAAACAGATGAACAAAATCTACTTATTACAATACTTAATAGGTGATTAAAACAGTTCTCTAACAACCCATTTATTGTAATTGAGAAAAAAGGATCCAAAAATATTCTGCAATGAAATTTTTTGTTTTTTTGAAATCATTCATTGCTGTTGATATATAATAAGAAATTTGCAAAATAAGTAAAAATTATATAATGCGTCATAAATAGAATGAACAATTTTGGTTTAAATTCCAATAGCATCGACAGAGCTCATCTGCTCACGAAACAATCTAAAATAAGATTAAGTGTGATTTAAGAAATAAAAAGTATGGTTATGTGTGGTGCTGTATGGTATGCGGCTTACGCCATCATGTTCATTCGTGCTAGCTAATAAATAACTTCAAAAATGTACTGGTGAAGCAATTCTGACTGAGAGTTATGCTAACTTTCAGAAAATCAACTGATGCTCAACTATTTATGACTGATGGAGCCATGCGTTTTGTGAACTGTTTAATTAGTGTAGAGTGGAACAACTTCTTGCATGTTTTATGTAAATATGCATGACATTTTCCTTCCAAATATGAATAGATTAATATCGCATACAAAAACATTGTTTGTAAAATCTGCTAAATCTATTCCTACATACTGGGGAATACGATTTTAAACCAATATTTTTTATTTTGAGCATTTCCAAAAAACCAAAGTCTGTGTTTTTACAATTTGACCCTAAATTTTAAAGTAATTGCAGAAATAAGACATTGCCGTTAAAGAAAGTCAAGTGACATTTAAAGGCACTGCAAATAGGTTTAAATGATAAAAAATAAGAGTGTTATAGCAAAGTAATAGTAATTTAAAGAAAGGTTAAGATTTTAGT
Source organism: Rosalia funebris (assembly GCA_037954035.1). Taxonomy (NCBI): domain Eukaryota; kingdom Metazoa; phylum Arthropoda; class Insecta; order Coleoptera; family Cerambycidae; genus Rosalia; species Rosalia funebris. The sequence continues at coordinate 28,604,812 of JAZFAV010000016.1, read as the reverse complement.
ATATTAAGACAAATTTTTAGTTATTTCATGTGATAAAATATAAAAGATTATTTTAATTATGCAAATATTACATCACATAGCATCTTACAAGGGATGGTAAATGATCATTCTATTTATAGAAACACATTTCTTGATTACGGTGAACAAGCGTAGATGAAACAACTCTAGAAACATTCTTTATTTTAGTCATCTAGCTTGAGACAATTATTTTTTATGTTACATACAAACCATTATTTCAAACTATGATACCTTGACCAGTATTCCTGCTTCAATCATCAATAACTAAGTCTGTATGTTTAAATATAATTTAGGAGTAATATTCTGTCCAAGGTATATAGATAATTGGAATTGCTAAACGATATTTACATAGATACTCCAAACAACAATATAAAATCTATTATTTTGTTGTTAGATCGAAGATATGTAAGGATTTATTTCAGTGATATTATGTATTTACATATATATTACGATTTCTTTATTGCAGCAAAGGATTTTGTTTAAATACGTTTGCTTAAAACTGCCAAATAACCGGTTTAATTTTTGAATTTATCTTGTTTTCAAGAGTACAGTGAAGGGTCACTCTGTCCTTATGGGTATTGGTTTTAAAGCGTACGTCGATATGCGGAAGGAATATAAAAAGAAGTAGGAAACAGAGACTTCGATATGTGGTTGTATATGATCACATCATTGCAAATATACAGAAAATATATAGCGCAATATATATATATATATATATATATATATATATATATATATATATATATATATATATATATATATATATTTTAAATCTAGAAATTTTCAAAAATTTATTTCTCTGAGTGTAGTTAACCGATTGATTTCAACCTTTTAAAGCTTAGATGGTATGTATGCTTTCGTTTCGGGAGCAGATTTTAACTGATCCGTTAAAATTAGAAATTATATAAGGGTTTATATTATTTGGCTTGATTCATAGTTTCAAAATTAGTAAAAATTTTGAAAAGTATCTAATGATTATACTTTGTAATATGGTCAGTCTAATTTAATCGATTTTCGAAAAATAGCTATTTTCAATTAGCTTCAACTTTTTTCATTGAACTTCGAATTATTTGAAATTTTCACAAAAATTTACTTATTATATTCTTAAAAAGTTCTAAAAATTTGAACTTCCGAATCGAGCCAGGATACGAGTTACAAATTTCCAAATAACCTGAAAACCGTATTGTAACAACCGAGCAATTCATTCATTTTTAGACTTATTCATAATACTTTAGAAAGTACGTAAGTATAATTAATGATAATACTTTATTTCACATTATGTTATCATAAAATACAACAAGATTTTATTTTAGTGGTATTTTAGTATATTTCAGAAATTTTTGTTTATAAATTCAGTTGAACTACTTATATTACTTTTTCAAAATAAGTTACCATCATTTTTAAAGTATTGTCATAAATTGATATAAATAAATGGTGAATGCGAGTATCTTTAATTTTTTTGATGTTTAGGAACATATTTATTGTCTACCCATATTGTTCTAAAAAAATCAAATATCTTCTTTTTGGTTAAATCAGATGAACAAACAAAGTTTTATTAAGAAACTGCATCTTGCTTATATTTACTTTGTGTTTTTATACTTTAGAAATGAGAGTAACTTCTTTTGAAAAGGAATATAAAATAGTTGAACTGAGTTTATAAACAAACGTTTCTGAAATACACTAAACAACCAATAAAATAAAACCTCGTTATATTTTATGATAGTACCATAATGTAAAATAAAGTATTATCATTAGTTGTACTTAATTACTTGCTAAAGTATTATGAATGAGTCTAAAAATAAATCAATTGCTCGGTTGTTACAATACGATCTTCAGGTTATTTGAAAATTTGTAACTCGTATCCTGGCTCGATTCGCAAGTTCAAACTTTCAGAGATTTTTAAGAACATAATAAATAATTTTTTGTGAAAGTATCAAGTAAATCGAAATTCAAAGAAAAAAGTTGAAGCTAATTGAAAATACCTATTTTTTGAAAATCAATTAAATTTGGCAGGTCATATTAAGAAGTGTAATCATTAGATACTTAAAATTTGTTCTAATTTTGAAACTATGAACCAAGCCAAACAATATGAGCCCATACATAATTTGTAATTTTAAAATTTGTACAAATAGCGGCATTTTAAAAAAGGGTAAAATTTTATGAAATTAACGGATCAGTTAAAATCTTCTCCCGAAAGCGTGCATACGATCTAAGCCTTAGTATATTTTTTTTCGATAGAGAGTTCAGTGAAAAAAAATGCGATAAGGTTGAGATCATTTGGTTATATAGACTCA